>CAJNRD030001123.1:22201903-22469920 GCA_905319865.3 Cotesia congregata | reverse complement strand
AAAAAAAAAAAAAAAAAAAAAAAAAAAAAAAAATATCATGTAGAAATTTAAAAAAATTAAAAATGCAATTTTTTTAAAATAATTTTTTGGAACAAACTTTTTTGTTAAAAAAAATTCTCTAATGACTGCTAACTTTAATGTCAGCCAAAAATTGCATTTTTTATTTTTTAAATTTGCACAACTCAATTTTTTTTGCACTAATTTATTTCTTAAAAAAATTATTAAATATCTGCTACATTAATTTTCACATAAATTTAGTGACTGAAAATAAATAAAACTATAAATAGATAATTATTTATGTTTAAATTTTTTATTCTTAGATGGATCTTTTAAAAAACAAAAATTTATTTATAATTCAAAATTATTTTTATACCTTTACATTTATCCATTTAATTAAAATTTTTTAACTTTTTATCCAAGTATAATTTAAAAAAGTAAACTTGATAATCGCTTAACGTCATAAATGATCCGAGTTTATTTCTTCATAACTAAATATGTTATATATTACAGTAACTGTCACTAAATAAATTTTTACGTTTTATTTGATTAAAGAATAGATTAAATTAAAGATAATTAGATTTTTGGATTTTTAAAAATTTACCTCCAGGCATTTTTATATCTATTGGACATAAAGATAACGTCAATTTACAAAGACTTGTCAATTATTTAGTTGGTTATGTTTGTGATTAAATTACTGAAGAAAAATTAAATATTTATCTTTTTAAATATTATAAATATAAATATATTAAGTGGATAGTTTCTGTAAAATATTTTTAACTGTAGCTGTTTAACTTTAACTGTACAACGTCACAGCAGCGCTTCTGAACTTGCTGAAAGAAGTACGACGAAAAACCCATGACAATGAATAGGGTGATAAGGGAAGGGGGATAAGTTACAGCAACACACTACACAACCCATTGCAGTCCATAACCAGAACCCAACGCGAGGGTCCACACAGTTCTTGCTGATTCTTCTACCGCTCGGATTGTCACATCTTTTATTTTACTCCAACTCTGGAATTTAATATCTTTATTTATTCAATTAAAATTTTATTTTTAAAAAATGTTTTGTTATAAATTATTTAATTAAAAAATTATTTTTTATAAAACTCAAGTTTGAAATTAAAAAAAAAGTCTTTTAGATAGATAAAAAATAATTTTTTTCTGTAAATTATTTTAAAATTTAATGAATTTGTGATACGGTAAGTATTTTCCTGAAAAACCACGTGGTCGCTGTTTATGTCTTCTTTTTAAACGCAATTGTGACTCGGATAAAATATTTTGTTTGAAAAAAAAAAAAATTTACAAATTTTTGAACATGAAGGTGAGTAATTATTATTATTATTATTATTATTATTATTATTATTATTAATTTAAAAATTTTTAGTAGAATTTTTGAGAGTTTTTGGAGTAACTTAGTAGAGATTAGTGTCGAAAATTTTGAAATTAAAAATATAATTTATCTTCAGGACAGCGATGAAGATATAAAGTGCTGCAGTACTTGAAAAGTGAGCTAAGCTATGTAAAATTATAAAAAAAAAGTGAACAATGGTGAAAAATGCTCGTTAATGTAGAGGGTTAGCGTGTCAATTGAAGCTATGGCAGACTAAAACGGCAGCTGCACATAGTCTTGTCAATGTAGTGCGAGGTTTAAATTAAATTCTAGTTACTTAAATGTGTGATGAAAAATAACTAAAAATTATTAAATATTATTTTAAATATTCTAACAATGTTATCTAACACTAAGCTGTATACATTTAGATATGATTAGAAAAATTTTATTATTTTTTTTTTACGAGTTACTCGGCCGGAGTAATAACACCTGAATTATAAAAAACATAATTACAAAAATTATTTTTTAAAGAATAATAATAATAATAATAATTTATTTTATTTCAGTAACATATAATAAGGCTGAAGATTAAAAAATTAAAGAGAGTTAACAAGAGATTATAAGAGATGGTTACTCAAGCAGACGAAATTGTTGTAAAAGTCGAAGATGATCCTAAAGAGTAAGTGAATAAACCTAATTAATCAGTGAATAAATATTAACTTTATAAAGCTAATATTAAAATTGTTAGGCGGGCCACTTATTTAAATTGCAGAATAATTTTATTTATTTAAATAAATTTTATTTTGTATTTCAGGAAGAAAGATGGCTGCGGCAAGCTGCTTGGAAGATTTGTTTGCATTTACTGGAAGACATTCGTCTTAATCATTTGGCCATTGATTCTATTACCCTTGATAATAATAAACAATGAGCGAATGTATAAATGTTTATATGTAATTGCGATAATGGCCATGTACTGGGTCACTGAAAGCTTGCCATTGCCAATAACAGGAATGATACCAGTAGTACTCTATCCGCTATTGGGAATTCTAAGCACGGTTGAAACATGCGATGCTTATATTAATGACACCACGGTCATGTTTTTGGGCAGTCTAAAAGATAAAATAGAAATTTTATTCAAAAACATGAGACCCAAAATTTTTTCCAACTTTTGAACAAAAAACTATCGAAATAATAATTTTTTAATATTTTCGATATCACCACCATAAATCCACCGTAAAAACAAGCAAAATAAAAAATTGTTAATTTTTCACCTAGATATGGCCAAAAATAGGTTTGACCCTACTTGTAAATAATTACCATTATTTTTTTTTTTTAATTAATAGTTACTGTGTGAAACAATTTATCAATGACGTACAATTAATTACAATTGCTCTCAGACTTGGCGAGCCTATTTAATATTATATTTAATCGAATGCTTAATCAATGATTCATGATGTTACAGTGTTACAATTGCGAAGCTGAAGCTATTTACCATTGCTGTTGGAATACAGCTTATTGCAGTACTGATTGCCAGCAAGTTCATTGGCAACGAGAGCACAAACGTGTCTGTCGGCGTAAACGTTAGCTAAGCTACTGTCAAGCTAATACGACTAATATAAAAAAACTGGGCCGTCAGTTTTTTTAGTCATATATCCAGTACTAGATATGAATTATTATTTTAAAAAAAAATTATCAAAAAAGGTTTACCGTAGACAATTCAGCTAGTCTGATAAAATTCATTTTTTATTATTGTTTTATTTTTTTTTTTTGTTCAGAGTTTCGATTAATATTATTAAACATCATACATATAATATATGTATTTAATAACTGATATATTATCAAATATGCTTAATAGACTAAAGAAATTATGATTATTATTACTATGAATTACAAATATATTTAATGTTAATCTAGTTTTAACATTTTTAACTAAAACTTAATAGTTAAATATTGAAATTTATAAAAGTTTTTCCATAAAAAACTTTTTTTAAAATGAAATTCCATTTTTTAAAAAATACTATTTACTTTTTCATTAATTGATAATATTAATATTGACTTGAATTTATTAAAATAATTATCATAGAGCATATAGTAGCGTTTCTTTATGCTACAGATTGTAAAAGCATTTGCTTGAATCAAAAGTTAGCAAAAAAAAAAAAAATAATGCATTAGCAATGTATTAATTAATTAAATAAAATTAAAAATGCAGAATTATCTCATATTATATCTCGTTATTATAAAGAAAGGTGTTAATTGATTATTTAAAAATAGAAAAACTGTTAAGTACTAAGAGAAATATATCTGTGAGAAGTTAAGTTCCATTTTTAAGATAACAATTATATTATAATTATTTGTATTGTTATTCTTTTTGTAATATTAGCATACGCCCAATGAGTGCAATTTTATTTTATTCTTGTGTCGATTGTTTGCGATATCAATTAGTTTTTTTTTTTTTTAGTGCAATCGGTACACAGGGTAGTTTCAATTAATTATTATAAATATTTTTTTTTTATTCTTTGTTAACGATTTAAATAATCCAAAAAAATGATATATTTATTCAATAATTATAGTACTCGAAAAAAGTGTCGCATGTAAAAAATAAATTGCACCATTTGTTTCGTTACTTTTAAAGCAGCCAAATTTTTTCATGTTTTTTTTTTTTCTAAAAAACTTAAATCAAATGCAATGTTCTTTTTTTTTTATAGATATTTTAGTAAAATAAATATCAGTAATTATTATATATAGAATAAAAGTGCGCGTACTTGTATGGTATTATAATAAACATACTGAGATAATCTTTTCAATAAGAATTACTTTGATTTTTGACAGTTTTTTCGTTGATTTATCGTATCAAAAAGTATGAGTATAATACTTATAAAAAAAAGTATAATAAAATAGATAAATAACAATGTTATTTGTTATAACTACTATGTAAAATAAATTTAATAACAATAAATAAATAAATAAATAAATAAATAAACGAATAAAATTCAATCTTTTTTATTATCTTTAACTTCTTGACTAACTATTGCTCGAGCTACTTGACTTTTTTCCTTGTAATCAGATACTTGAATAAAATCTGTCGTGTCAATATTATCAAGAGTAAGCCTCTGTATTAATTCCAATTCAGATTGACTTAACGTTTCACCCAAGTGCTTCAATGCCGTCAATACTTCGACTCTCTGTCTGTCACTGGCTTCTTTACTCAATTTACCAAGTTTAGCGTCCCGTTCAATTAATGACAGCCGTTCTCTCAATAACTTTGGCTCTTTTTTCCCAAACATCCTTATTACAGCCGGTGTTTTAAAGGCTGCGCTAATTGCTGCTTGAGTTGCCAGTTGCATCGCACCCAGCTGATCAACTAGAGTTATGTCTCCTGATATTATTCTTCTGAGACTCGCATTCAATTCTTTTAGCTGCTCGATGGTGTCATTTTTAGTTTCTTCATACTCTGACGGTTCCAGATCCTCTCTATAAAATAATAGATTCAATCAGTATAAATAATACATTTATTTTCTTTTTTAATAATTTAATGACATTAAAGTTAGCAGTCACTTGATCATTTTTTAATTTTATTTGTTAAAAAAATTATTAAAATGATCAAATATCTGCTAAATTAATTTTCATAATAATTAAATACTCACCGACATTCTTCTAAATCTTCTAACTGCTGAACCAATCGCTCTAATTGATCTTCTAAATTTTTTCTTAATCCAATTGTTTCATCTTTACCGTGACTCATTTTTTTTTCTTAATTTTATTAGTATCTAAAAATAAAATCTTATCAATAAATAAAATTTACAAGTATAGAAATTCAATAAATAAATAAATTACTAAAAAAATAAATATATTTCTTCTAAATAAATAAAATACTTACATAAAAATTTTATTTTGAGTTTATTTTTGGAGCAAAAAATTCTCTTGATAGAAAAAAATATTATTTTTCTTAATTTTTTTTTTTTGACAGTTGGTAACACGTTACCTAACCAAACTGTAGAGTAAGCGCGTGTGCTGCTGAATCGGATTTACCGGCAAACTATTGTATATATATATATATATATATATTTAGTATATATAAATATACTGAGCGTTAGTAGCAGCATGAAAATTATCCATACACATCCTGTAGACTGGTACGGCATGATCTCACCACAAAAGTCGTCACTCTGTCCGTTACAATTCATGCTACAGTTAAATATTCCATGCGTCTACGTTTTAGTTCGCACGTATTTCATTCTTTTCTATCGCTACAATAGAAACGAGTAAGATTTTATAAGTTTATATTGGTAAATATACAATATTATTTAACATTTATACAATATTAATATAAATCTAGTGTAACTTTTATTGGTGTTAGCGAGTACACTAATAGGCTAATTAGCCAAAAGTGTGCAGTAACTTTTTTTTTAGTTTAACAAGACTCGAATATAAACCAAGTAAGAAGTTAAGAGTGATTGGCATGGTCAGTTAACGTATAATGTCTGCTGGCACAAAATATCACGACACATGCAATTAACTTTTGGATAAGCCATCCATTAATAAATAATAAATCTAGATTTTTTTAACCAATGTCCTGGCTTGAACCAGAAAATTCGGCTGTGTTCTAAATTTTCAATGAAAGTGGGAGTTGGTTATTATTATTCTTATTCTTATTCTTATAATAATAATAATAATAATAATAATAATAATTATTATTATTATTATTATAACTGCTACTATAATCATCATAACTGATAAAGTTATAAGAAATATCTTTAAAAATAATTGTTTTATTATTTTTATTTTAGTTACTTTATGGTTCATACTATTGTATGGAATACGCGTGAAAACCCAAATTGCGGACGTGTATACCAGTGAACGGTAGTGTTACGTATTTAATTAGTAACGTCAGTCGCATATAATTGGGGTTGGTCACTGTGAAAAACAAAAAAGATTATTTAAGTCTCTATATGTGGACCGAAGCAGACGGCAAGAGTAAAGGTTTGCACGTAGAGGACAGCTCGAAGGGCAGATTAAGCTTGCGGTAAGCAGCATGCCTGCCAAGGGGAAGCACCACCACTTGTCCCACCACCACCATCAGCAGCAGCAGCAGCAGCAACAACAGCAGCAGCAGCAGCAGCAACAACAGCAACAGCAACAGCAACAACAACATCAGCAACAGCAACAGCAACAGCAACAGCAGCAGCAGCAGCAGAAACAGCAGCCACCTCAACAGCAGCAACATCTTGTTAATGTCAATCAGTCTGGGATATCTGGTAATCCCCAGGCTTACAACACGGTTGTTGCCACGCCGAGGGCATACGTTTCACATGCCGGTAAGTCATTCATCATTAGATCATTTACATTCCATAGTTTTGTAGGTTTCTAGGTTATAAGATATCATGAAAATTAAGTTAGCCGACATTTAAAAATTAAAAAACATTTTTTTATTAAAAAAATGACTAGAAAAAAAATTGTCAATTGTTAAAAACTTGAAAAACTGTAAGTGCAATTTTAAAAAAATATTTTTTTGTTCTAATTTAATTATTAAAAAAAAAATTAAAAACGTCGGCTAACTTTAGTATCATTAAAATTTCACAAATTCGCTAGCTTTTTTTTCTTCAAATTTATCCGAGTCAAAAAAAGTAGCCAGATTTTTAGTTATTAATTTTGGAGGAAGGATGGATATATTTTTTCTCCTATAGAAAAATAAAATACTTGGACCAGTTTTATGGGATTATATTATTATAGAACCAGCCGTAACCATAGTTACAGCAACTATGTAATTTTGGTAGTCGATTTTGTTGATTTGACATCGATTACAGGTTAATTGGGGCTCATGAAACTGGACTGTAATCAACAAGTTCTGATGTAGATTACCAAGTACGTTGTGTCTATATATTTAAAGAGCTAAAACTTTTTTTTTTTTTATTACATTGCTTTCTCTTATTATTTATATAATTACTACAATAAATATAATTAAACGTCATCTTTCATTCGCGATAAAAACTTATTTATGCATACTCATATTTCATTTTAGAAATCATAGTTTTTAAAGGTACTAAAATCAAATTAATGAGGATTAATTTATATTTTGTCTGCTCCATATTGTATTATATCAATCTCAGTTACATGTCAGTTTTATATATTAAAAGAAGAAATAAAAAAATGACAGGTTATTGAAACATATGACGGATTATTTTATAAATAATTTCGAGAAAATTGGAGCATGATTTAATAATTTAAAGATTGAAAATTTTCGAGGTTACGTTGGCTAAACCGCGTGGTGAAATCTTTTCCACCTGCTGTTAGCATGTAGCTTTTAATAAATTGCATTTCATCCTAATTACAATAGTGATTTATTCACAACAAAATGTATTATTCAGCGCAACTATTATTTTACAGTCTATAAAATTTATTTTTATTTTTTTAGGAGTTTTTTTTACCTCCAAGACTATTTTAATTGCCCTAAATTATCCGAGAGTTTCATGTAGCTTGATAATAAAAATTTGGATGCTTTTGAGAAGAAATATTAGTAATAAAATAAAAAATGAATAAAAAAGTGAATGACTAAATGACGAACTCGAGAGTAACAGTAGTACGCGTATAGACCCGAAGTACATCGAATCCGTCCGAATACCTGTAGACCTTCTTCTTGATCGTCTAAGTACTTATCGGAGTGTAGTCAGTGTACATGTGGCAATCAAGCCACACGTCACACACGTTGTAATTTCACACGACTATTGTCAAGCGTGCTTGTTTAACTGTGAGTCTATTTTACCCATATTACTTTGCAATATCTATATCAATATATATATATATATATTTACATTTACACTAACATATGTACAGTGTGCATATAATTTAAAATTGATTAGTAATTAACATTTAAACGTCAGTAATTACTTATTAATACATTTTCTTTTTTATAATAATCCATCGCAACTGTCATAACTTTAATTATTAATTGCAATTTTTTTTATCAAAAATTTAAATCAGTAGTCGCTTTTTAATTATTAATAAATTTTGTTTCTAATTTTTGATATTGTAAATAAATAATTTGTTACATTGAAAATAAAAAAATAGTATTACATAAAAATAATTAGCCTTTGGCACAGCGTTCGGCTAACATAATTTTAGCAAAAGCATATGTTCAAGTGTTAAAAATTAAATAGCTGTATTTTATCATCCTACTTCTTTGGAATTATTATTATTAAAAAAAAAAAACATTGAAAAATAGTAGCTTAAAAAAATTAATAATAAATGTTTGTATGATTTATGCGATGGATAAAAAAATTTTTTTATAAATGATTTAACAACGTGTTGAGGGACAAATGCTTTCATCCTTCTCTTTTCTTCTCTCTTGTTCTTTCTTCTTGCAATCTATCACATATGTCTATCTTCTTTTGACTGATTCACGGGAACTCGATCTTGCGACGGCACTAAATGAGAAGTAAAGACAGTGTACAGTAGTTTTATATGTATATATGTGCAATTATATTATGTATGTAAGTAAAAGATAGTTTATAGTCGACAGAAAAAGATCTTGGCTTGAGTCTGCTGTACCGATTGAGAAAATATATATTTTTATTTATTTTTTTTTTTTCTCAATGTACAATGCCGAGTATATATAGGTATATTTAGATGAATGTGTATACTTGTCCATATTAACTTGTACTTACAGTACGGTAGTCTGCCGACTGTATCGGCGGCCTTCTTGTCACTCTCGTCTACTGACCACGCATCCATGACAAAGTGAGGTTATATAATTCAAACAGTTAAACGTGAATTGTTAATGTGTATTGTGTGGAAGTATCTTAAGTTTAAACTCGATTAAGCAATTTTGTTTAAAGTAATTATCATAATTATTTTTTTTAATTTTATGTTGACAAAGGTCAACCCAAGTACTGTTGTTTAACATAACATAAATAAATTTTCCACGAGTGCGCGAGTGGAGCACGTGCTTGTCGTGTGGGATCGTTGCGCGCACTCTTGTGAATTGTGAAACTCTGGTTGATCCTAAAAATTATAATAATAAACAAAATTCATTTGAATTATTGTAATACAATACAATATTAATAATAATAATAATAATAATAACAACAATACAGCAGAAGCTAAAAAGAGTAAAAAATAATAATAATAATAATGATGAATGGTATCTTAAATTGATAACAATTTAAATATACGTCCTAGATTACCCCTGGACTGGGCGAGTTTGATTTTTTACTTGGTCTTGGCTTTTTTAAACACGTATCGGTATCGCGTATGCATATTATCTAGTTGTTATTATTAGTTATTATTATTATTATAACTCACAACTAGTATGTCCGCTGGCATAGGTGAGTAACTGCACAATATGTTAATACTTTAATCGGTTAACCAGCTGTAATTGCTTAGTTATCTCTTTAATTTTAAATACTATGCTTTTTAATCTTCTTACTGATTGTTGATTGATTATTATTCATTATTTTTTCTTTTATTTATTATTCAAATAGAAAGTTGCTGTGTAATTGATATTTAGGCTCCATAGTCGGTCCAAAAAATCGTGAACCGCTGATAAGTTTTCTCGGAATTGAGATAACACATCTCAACATAATTCAGAATATCTTCTATCTCCTGATACGGCTTTTTTATTCATGTATTTTTGTTTACATATGTGTGTATATTATTTTCGTCATCGGTCGAATGATGAATTTATTTTTATGATTCCTTGGATTGAAAAAAATTCTTAACTTTCAATTCTCATCGGTATTTCACGTAGATGTCGCTCCTAAATACCGAAGACAATGTTTTCAGGCATGATTGTAGAAGGAATTTCTGGTTTGAAGGCCCACGCGCCTTAAAGTAACAATCTGTTGTTAGTTTATATTTTTTTGTTTGCTATCTTCGTTGTTAACATTCTGAAACGTGACATTTACTGATTAAAACTCGTATTGTTATAAATTAAATCTTGATTTATAAATCACTAATTTTGCAACAATTAAATTTTATTTTTTTTTAGAAAAACATTTTTTAAAAAATAAATATTTTTAAAATACAAAATTATAGATGCAAGCGTATTTGCATGTTAAATATTAAAAGTATGTTACACTTTTTACATGTTAAAATTATTATTTAAAGTAATTATTTCTCATGACCTATATTATACATTTACAAACTCCTTTTACTATTGGATAATACTCAATATTAGGTAACACTGCCATGATTGTTATTATTCTTATATAATAAGACAAAGTTATAAAAATTTATCATCTGATCGTAGATGACACAAAAATTACCACAAATTATTTTTTTCTTCTCTTCATTAAAATCTTCAAAATTCTCAAATTGACATTTCTTCCTTTTTGTTTCATTTCTTCTTTATCACGCTCTTCTGTTATTTTTTTTGTTGTTAATTACACCTGAAATTACTTGTAATAATTAATCTGACACATAATAGTCATTCGCAGAAGATTATGAACAGTTGCCAAAAAGAAGTAAACTACTAAACAGACAATTAGAATAAATGATAGACTAGGGATGAGAATACTCTTTAGATTAAGGTACATCTGTTGTCATCGATTCACAATAATTTGATCTCAAGTAGATTGTACGTCAATAGTAAGTAACATCAATAATCTGAAAAATAGAAAAAAAAATTATTTTCATAATTAAAAATTTTTCTTTGTAATAAATTTAATTCTTGGTAACAATTGCTTTTACATACTTTTTAAATTTTTATAAAAAGTTTACAACAATAATTAAAGTTTAAATCACTCAACCATATCTTCTTACTGTTAATTATAATTTAAATGAATTCTATTGATTATTTATCTAATTACTCAATTTTAATTCTTTTTAATACTTGTTTAACTTGAGAAGAAAAATTTTAGAGTTATATTAAATTTTTTTTTTATATTTTTACAACAAAAATTGGTAAATCATACTGAAGGACATTGTAAAGAGAAAGTTTATAATGTAATAGAAAAACGTGATACGTTAAACTCAAATTAAGTGTCATTGCGCATGCTTGTATGACAAAATTTTCTTTTTTGTTTAAAATTACAGTTGTTAAAATTTTGTAGAAGAAAAAAATTTTTTTAACAGGCAAAACTTAAGAAGTAACAAATAAATAAAATTAAGCGAAGAAATAATTAAAAAAGAAGACATACCTGAAGGATGATGATGATAGAAAATAAAATTATGTGATGAAGAGTAAAAGTGAAGGGACTCTGACGTAAGTCCGCCGGTACTGAATAGCAGCAGTACCACAGCAGCAGACTCAAGTAAGACACATGCGACAACCGCGGCTGTCTATTCATTTGTGGTGGATGGTGGATTACCATTGTACAGGATCAGACAACGTGAGCTTCATGCTAGAGGGATTAAGAAAGATGTATATAATATACCAAATCTTCTGTATGACTCCCATACCTATAAATACTTACATGAGCGTATGTATCATACATGCGCGCGCACCCTGCTGGCTTGAGAAGAAAGCGGAGTAGAAAGATGGTGGTGATTATGGCGTTGGTGATGGAAGAATAGGAAGGGATAAACTGACATATGGCGGTACGAATGTCGTGCTTTTGTGTACCAACTCAAATCAAAATGGTGGAAATTTTAAATTTTAATTTCCGCTGCTGGTTTTTGGAGTAAATAAATTCTGAAAGTTTATAAAATTGCAAAAAATTTACAGATTAATAATTATTTTTGAAAATAATTTAAGAAGTGAGTATTAAAATAATTTTAGAGGTAAAAACCGCCAATTGAACTAACTCCTTGATTGAGGAATATTTTGTCGACTGATGGAGCGGCGCCTTTAGTTTAGCTCTTATCCTGTGGCGACTATCACTTGGTCATATTTCAAAGTGTATGTACAGTGTGCCATTTTGCATTATATCTACCTTGAGTACTATTTTACTTGTCAAGTGTGTTTATACGTTTGTTTGGAATTAAATAACTGATAGATAACTCGGTAATAAAATGGAGTGCAATAATTAAATAAATCGGATAGAAAAAAATGCAAAAGACATGTGATTGACGGAAGTTAAATACCGAACTGAGATATTAAGCTTGTGAAAATAATTCACTGGTATTAAATAGGTCGAAAAGGGCCTAGGTCGGGGTGTGCATGTGATATATAAACTCAGTGAAATAAATTTTTTTGCAATCACATAAACACAGGCTAAAGATTTATTGAAAAATATTACTAAACAATCGATAATGCTGGTGGGAATATTTATATATACATATGAAAATTGCAAATGGCTAAGTTTATAATTTAATTTGGGAATTATTTTCATGAAATATTTTACGAAACAAAATCTATGATAATATTGATTTTTTAAATATTTTAAATTTAACAATGTTTGTTAATTCTATGATAAATAATAATTATTTTATAATTTTATAATCTATTTACTTGATAGACTGTCAGTTTGTTATCGAGTGAAAATTAGTGTGATGAAAATAAATAGGAATTATTTGACGACGGCTGAGTCGATCGATATTTGCTGGCCAGAGTGGCTGGCTACGATTTCTCATCAATTAAAAATGTCGATAATATTTAAAATACAAAAGTGTTGTGAAATAATTCACTAATTAAAATAGTAGCCAAAAAATCTAATTAATTATTTAAATAAATTTACATTGGGGGGGGGAAAAAAAAAAAAAAAAAAAATGTGCGAGAGCCTAAAAATGCAAATTTATAAAAAAATAAAAATTAAATATTCGGCATTAATTAATATAAATTAAGAAGACGTGAAATTAAAATTTGAGATAAAAAGTATTTGAAAAAAAGTCAAAATTGAGAAAAAAAATTATTATTTCGCAAGAATGGTATCAAGGTACGGAGTTACCAAGGATGGTGCTGTCGGAGTTGCCGTTGGTATCGGGCCGATGCACTGTCTTCTACCTCACTGTGGTGGTCCCACACATTTTGCAACGCATCCTCAAAATAATTCTAATCACAATCACATTCATCCGCATAATCATCCGCCACCTGTACCACCACCACAATCGCTAAGTCCACAACATCATTTGCGACAAATGAATCTTGTCCAACAGCAACAGCAGCAGCAGCAGCAGCAGCAGCAACAACAGCAACAACAACAACAACAACAACAACAACAACAACAGCAGCAGCAACATCATCATCACCATCATCATCATCATCCAGGGCAACAGTCTCCGCAATACCGAATTGTCGCGAGCAATCCTCGTAAGAAATAAATGAAATATCCCATTTCATTACTCCGAGTCTAGTCATATATAATTTACTTGTACATATAAATAACACAATATAAAAAAAAAAAAAAAAAAAAAAAAAAAAATTTACACAGTTATATTTATTTAGTAATATTCGTAAAATGAAAATAGTTTTTAAAAAAAAAAAATTTTAATATATTTATTTATTTATTTGCAGGTTCAGATTTTCATGTACCCGGACAAAATTACGGCGCCCAGCCAGGGGGGCAGGTGGGAGGTGGTGGTGGTAGTATAGGAGTATCAGGTGGTAGAGGACCACCTTCTATTGGAATTCAGTCTATAGGTCAATCGAGCCAAGGAATACAGTCGGGTAGTGGACCTAGTGGTGGTCAGCAACAGTCTAATCAACCTCCCACAACCGGGGTCCAACAGCAACAATCTCAGGGACAAGCTCCAACCACGACACCTCTTGGTCATACACCCTCACCGCAAGAAATGGGAAAACCAATTCACCACCAGACCCAAGCAGCTTCTTTACAGCAGTCTTATGTTCCAAATCCAACCAGAGCGGTTCCACAGGTATGTTTACACTTTAAAATAATTTGTTAATAAATTATGATGATACTACTGATAATAATGATGATGTTCATTTTAATTCCAGGGTTTCTATTCTATGGGACCAAGACCAGTGCAGCCAAGAAGTTCAATTCACAGAAATAGTCAAGGTGGTGGAGTAACTCACGTTTTAGGTATGCAAAGTGCATCAGGAGGTGCTGGACAGCCGCCTGCAATGTTTCAAGCACATCATGCAGGTCTTAATGTGCCTGGTGCACAAACTATATATATTCCGAGTCAGGTTCCTAATATGCATCCTGGACAGCATCAACAAATGTATTCCGTAAGCAATCAAATGGCTCAAATTACAGTAAGTTATTCTTCAATTGATATAATATTAACTCTTCGTTAATATTTTAATGAATAATAAAAATTTACTATTATCATTTTTCAGTTTCCCGGACAACACAGGCATCCAACACACTCGGGTCAACATTTCTTCAGTTATCCGGGCCACACAATAATACAACCAAATGTATTTCCATTCCCAACAGGACCCGCGACAACGCCTCTCACATGTAAGTATTCACAATATTTTTTACTACTTAAAAAAATTTATCACTTTAATTATTAAAAAAAAACAATTGGATATTTTAGTTTGCTACCCTTCTCACCCGCCACCAAACGCTATTATAAATTCGAGTAGAGCGAATAACACCACTATTAGTGGCGCTCAACATGTAGGCCCGCTGGCCGGTGCCCAAGCTACTACTGCTGTACCTCAAGGTACTCTTCAACAAACTACCCCACAGCCACAGGCGTTACCTCAAATGGCAATACCTCTAACTCAACCAGGTAAGTCAAATAATTTTTTCTTTTCAAGTGAAATATTAATATTAATTAATTGGTATTAATAAATTATTATTTTTATTTCCATCAGCTTACGCTGGACACAATGCAACTACTGCTAACTCGTTGAGTAATGCGTATCAAAAGCCAAAGAGGTCGAAGGCTATCTTGGATATTGTTAATCCAGCTACCGGTGAAAATATATCGGAGTTGATTTATAGAGAAGCCCAAAATACTTCCAATGATGACGCTGGCGCTCGAGAGACTTCTAAAAAAACTGTAAGTATTCAAATTATTTTTTATATTTATTTATTTAATGTTTAAAAAATTGAATTGTTATTTACAATATTAAATAAAAAATTTTAATATTTACAGCAGGGTTCAGTAATCGCTGCCGAATTTGCATCGCGTGTTGCTCAAGCGGCCCACGAAGATTCCTCAAATAATACGAGTAGTTCTGCAGCCACTAGTGCCCAAACGAATAGCCAGCAAAGCTCTAATCAAAGTAACGCAAAATCACAGTCAAACCTCACTAAAGATTCTGTTAGTAGTCAGTGCAATAAAAATTCTTCAGTGCCAACGCAGGTTAACACGAATACCGTATCAACTGCACCATCTGATTTAATGCATTCAACAGCTACTGCGGTAGTAGAGTCGTCAATTTCTAAGCTGGAATCCAAACCGACTATGGCTCAAGCGGTCGATTCTAAATCTCAGAATGAGGTACAGCCGACAACACAAGTTGAATCAACATCTCCGACGTCTGGCTCTCCTAAAGTTGAGTACAATGTTGGAGTATCAGCTTCTCATTCTGTATCAGAGGTTGAAGCTAAATCTACAAGTAGCGCCGAGAGTTTGTCCCCGACAAATGTTCCTTCATTTTCACCGTCAACCGTTAAAAGTTCGGCTTCGAGCTCGCCACCTCGACGAAAAAATAACAATTACCCTCAACAACAATTTCAGTCATCCCAAGCAACCCCTTCGAGTACTGGCTCAGTACTTCCAAATAACGCTCATGTTGCTGCCGAGGCTGGTAAAGATTTAAAGGAGAAAAAAGTCTTCGATAAACCATTTTTACCTAAAGGAGTTTCGCAAACATCTACACCACCTCAATCTGACGTAACTCAGCAACAAAAGGCTAATGGAGAGAGAATTGAAGACAAACTTGACACTGAAGGAGGCAAAATGGATCTTCCACAAAAATCTGCAGACGGTAAGACAATATTTTTTTCCTTTTTACCTCACATTGATGCTTATGTCTGAAATGTATTCTTAGTTCATACTTATTGTAAATTACTTGACAAACTGGTATTTATTGTGATAGACGATTATTATTTATACGCGTATTTAAAAGCAAAAATTACGTCTTCGAGGTTCATTGTTTCGCTTTGGGTAATTTTTAATTAATATCAAGATTCTAAAATAATTCAGTGTCTTGAGTATTAATTGAGTTTTTAAGTTAACCTAGTTTTCAATTTCTACCTTCATCAGTATTCAATCATTGCTCGTATGGATATGAGTGTGCTCTTCATCAAATTACTTTATTATTAATTCAATCATATTATGTAATAATTATACTAATTGCGCATGGAATTATATAGTTGTCACGTGCAATTAGAACTTAGCTATCATCCAAATTAAAAAAAATTTATTTTTCATTTTTATTTATATTAATTTTTAAAAATATTTTGACAACAAAATATAATTGTTACTATTGAAAGCTAACGAGGAAAAAAAAAGTTAAAATTTTTTATAAATAAGAATGAATTAATCATATTATCTGTTTGATGAAGATTTACTTTGAAGATGGAAAAGAAAATACACGGTGAGTTAATCTTCAAATTTTTTCGCGTTTAACTCAGATAATAGCACAAATTATTTTTCTTGTCCCGTATGTATGACTTTTTTTTTAATCAACTATTTATTTCAAATATTTTTATTAAAAAAAAAAAAAAAAGATAAGTAAGTAGTGGGCAATGATCATTAACAAAAACCGGAGAAAAATGACGGTATGAGGAAATACATAATTTATTAATGATGTAATGTCGTAACACAAGGTCGAATCATATACAATTACTTTAATATCAATTAAAATGTTTAATTGCTTTTAATATAGTCAAATAAATGTTGAGATTTAAATAAGATGGATCGAAATAATAATAGGACATTAAATTAAGTTTATTGGGTCATCTGAAGTTAATTTAATTGCCAAAGCTGACTATCTAAATTAATATGTCAATAAATTATAAAAATTTATCGACTCGTGACAATTTACGCTCTAGATATTCAATAGTTATACCTTTTATTTTTTCTTATTTTTTTTTATGAATGAGTTGATCATTTTCTTATTCGTTTAAAACTTTGTTTTATATGATTAATAATACTAAAGTAGTTTGTCCATAATGAGCCCGTCAATAGAGTGTAAAATTGAAAGTACACATTAGTCGTATAATTAAATAAATTACCTAACATTTAAATAAATATCAAGCTTTTTATATCCGACAAATAACAAATATTTACTCAGTAGCATGAACAAAAGATAAAAAAATTAATTAATTGATCAATCGTTGTTATTGTCGACAATTTTTTAATAATAAAAAAAATATATTAAATTAATATTAAAAAAATTTTTCAGTTTAAATTAGATCGAGAATTTGAAAAGATTTATACAGCATTGCGGTGAATACATGATTATCGTATTGATTATAAAAGAAAATCCACTATATATTAAAGCGAGGCAAGCACCTTTCGCTCATTTAAGAATGCGGTCGAACTTGCTTGGAAGCTTTTATTCTTTCTTTTATTACAATTCTTACTCTTGTCATTGTTACAATTATAAATTATTTTTAAAATCACAGACATCAAATTAAAAATTAATAAGTCTATTATTAATTAAAAATTAAATGGATTTAATTGATTGTGCGTAAAGACTCGCATGTATATTTTTTAATCGTGACCATATGGTAGAATATTGATATTAAAATGAAAGGACATTTAATACTGGGATTTTCGAGTTGGATAGTTTGGAATTCGAGTGCTGCTTTGGTTGATTATTTGAATTACATGTTTAATTAATCAAATAATAATAATAATAATAATTATTATTATTATTATTATTATTATTATGTGAATTTTTTTTTGTTCGGTAGAATTTATCACCGGGATAATAAATCGAAAATATTATAATTATCTTATCAAGTATAAATTTTTCGAAGCTGATTTATAAAAAAATGAAAAATTAAAAAAGTTAAGAGTATAAATGTCTTAATGCGCCTGCTCCTCGGCCCTCGAACTCTGGGGGAACTAATTTAAGAAATTATATGTCGTGTGCCTGTTGGTTTGTCTCAGTTCGTAAGTTAAAATAGATACGTGAAAGTCGTGTACGCTGATATCTCATCGAGTTCTATGTCTAACTACAAGCATTCATCCAACACCTACAAGTTCAATGGGTTATTTATAATTTTTTTTTATATTTTTAATTCTCATTAAATAAACTCGATTATTTATTCACTTTTAATAATTATTATTACGCTTGGTGATGATTGTGTAAATGGATTATTTTAATTATAAAAAAAGGAGAAAAAAATAGAATTTTATTTTAATTTTCACTGATAATTTAATTGTGTGAGTTAATTCTCTTGAAGATTTAGAAGTCTGTTAATGAAACAATTTTTAATTAATTAATCATTATATTCTCTGTGTGGAGTGATATCTATTTATTTAATTTATATTTATAAAAAATAAATAAATCTATATGTGAAGATAATAAAAGCGGGCCAACGAAAAAAAAATATTTTAATGTCGATTTTCATCGGGACATATTGTTACTTTCATAAAAGCAAATTTACATGGACGTTGGCAAAGATCCGCGATGGTTTTATAAATAAATTCTGAATCAGTGCAGTTGCTTGCGACCTCGTGAAATCGGAGATCTGTGAAGCCTCGCATATACTTACCTGAGCCACTTTTCCTTTTATTTAATTTTTATTATTAAAAAATTTTCTATTAATTGTCTTAAATTTTTTTATAAATTTATATTTTTCATGAATTTCGATCGTAATTTACCAAATAAATTAAAGAGTGATCGCGGTGTTTGTTCGTTTGTAAGTCGAGTACTGGGAACGTGAATCCAGTGAGGTCAGTGAGAATGAGTGAGAGTACAAAAAATTGTAGCGAACGTGCCAACAGTAAATCAAGATCGAGAAGTCGTAATCGACATCGAGGTTCCCGGGATCATGGTACATATGTCCTGCCCCTTGCTTTATTGTTTTAATTTTCGTTTTTGCTTTTTTAATTATTTTTTTTTTTTCCTCATTAGAATCATTCAAAAAAAATATTATTAATTTTTTTCTTCATACATATTTAATTTATATCCATCCATACATGTATTTATAATATTTTTCTTGTGTGTTAATCACGTGTGGTCCGAGTAATATGTCTCTAAAAATAAAGCGTATCCTGACGAAAAAGAAATGAAGCCAACCAACGTAGTCTTCTTTAGCATTTGAATACTATTAACTGCTTAAAATGATTATTTTTTAAATCATCAATTACTTTTGATTGATAGGATAAAAAAGTGCGCAATATATTTTTTATAATAATTTTTTAAAATTATTATTATAGTAAAAAAAAAAATAATTTATTGTTTATAATATTATAAAATTGAGTATATAATTATTTTTATTTAAAATAAAATTAATATATATATATATATATATATATTTTTTTTTTTTTTTTTTTTCACAGGTAATAAAACGATGCAAAAACAAAAGAACAAAAATAAATTTAAAGGTCGAGATATTAATCGCAAGGGTGCGGAAAAAGAAGGCACGGATATGGATGCTTTCGTAAACCCATCGCTGCAGAGTATGACTCCAGAAGTGGCTAAATCCCAAGAGCTCCAGGAGTCATCATCGTCCCCGACGTCGAATAGCGAACAGTCACCCGCCCACAACATTTCAACAGAGGAAAAAGAAGTCTGTGAAGTTAAAATAGACGACTTAGAGCCCGAGACTCAAATAAAACCACAGCCAGTGGATAAAATAATAAATTCCAGTGAATGTTTAGTTAAAAATATTGACAGTAGTGATGATAAACTAATAGTGACGACAAACAAAAATACTCCAGACAATGAAATAATTAGCAATGACGCGATTATTCAGGATAGTAACAAGTGTGCGAGTATGATTGATCAAAAGACGAATGATGTTGTTGACCATTCTAAAATTGTTAGTAATGACACTGTTAGTAGTGAAGTGGAAGCTATTGTTGCCCAGAAAAATGAAGAAAATACCAAAGTATCCACTTTGGCTAGTAATAATAGTTCTGTTAATCCAGCTGCTGTTATTGATAGTAACAAACAAAGTGAAAATGAACCTTCCAATAAAATTGGAGCACCAGCGAAACCCGCTGTACCACAGTTACGGTATCAATACAGCCCCAATCAATGGAGTCCCAAAAATACTTCTGGTAAAAAGGAGTATGATCGTGACTTTTTGATGAAGTTACAGGATGATCCACGAAGTCGCATTAAGCCTCCAAATCTTCCAGATTTGGATGTTGTTCTTAAAGACTGTTCGAGAGTGAGTATTTATTTTTTCACACTAATTAATTATATTTTAATTATATTATTTTATTTATTTATTAATTTATTTTTTTAGCAAACATCTCGTAATACATCGTTAGACATGCGAATGTTCAAAGACTCCAGAGCTCATGAGCAATTACTGCCTGGGTTCATGAAATCATCGTACAATCCTAAATTAGTAAGTTACATATTTTTATTAAATAATTTAATTATTAAAATTAAAAAAAAAAAAATTAATATGATGTTCCAAAATATTGGAAGTAGTGGACTGAATATATACATTGAGGAAAATATTTACTGATAATTAAAAATAATTATAAATGATAATGTCTAATTTAATGGTCGTTTACTAATTTATAAATTTTTTCTTTTTAAATCAAAGCCTCTACCCTCAAAAAAGAGCTACCAAGGAAAATCCAAGATGAGCAAATCAGGCCTAATTCATGTCACGTTGTCGCTTCGTGAAGACGTTAAATTACGTGAGACTGAAAACGCGTGGAAGCCGGCTAGATTGAAGAAGGAAGGAGAAACACTTACTGAAGACGACAAGAAGACGCAAGCTTTGTATAAAAAAGTGAGAAGTGTTCTTAACAAGCTGACACCTCAGAAATTTGATACATTAGTTAATCAAGTACGCACATTAGAAATTGACTCGGAAGATAAATTACAGGGTGTTATTGATTTAGTATTTGAGAAAGCGGTAGACGAGCCAAGCTTTTCAGTTGCCTATGCTTTAATGTGTAAAGAATTAGCCTTGATAAAGGTAGCGTCAAATCAGAAAAAATCTGCACAAGAAGCAGATAACTTCGTTAATTTCCGTAAATTATTATTGACACGTTGTCAAATGGAATTTGAGAAAAATTCTGCTGAAGAGTCGGCGCGGTTGGTTAAAGTTAAAGAAATAGACGATTGTTTAGACGCTGAAAAGAAAAAAGAATTACAAACAACTCTTGAAGAGAGTGACCGTCAGATAAGATTAAAATCTGTCGGTAATATTAGATTTATCGGTGAACTTTACAAACAAGATATGTTGACCGCAAATATTATGAATAAGTGTATTATTCATTTATTGAATAATATTGATGAAGAAAATTTAGAATGTTTGTGCAAATTATTAACGACTATTGGTAAAATATTTGAAGTTAAAAATAATTTAAATGATTACTTCCAAACACTTACCGATCTTGCATCAGGTCGTCAAAGTAGTCGTAAAATAAGTTCACGTGTTAGGTTTATGATTCAAGACGTTATTGACTTGAGACGTAGCAATTGGATACCGCGTAGAGACGACAGTAATCCAAAGACTATGGACCAGATTCAAAAAGAAGCTGAATCAGAACGCATCGATATTCAATTGAATAATATTTCGATGAACACACCACGTGGCAAAGATGATCGTAACGACCGAAGAAGAAGTAAGTCTCAGCTATTTTTTCTTAATTAAATATCCAGTAAAAATTAATTTACTTTAATAATAATAATAATTCATTTTTTTTTTTTTTTTTTTTATTAAAGGAGGAGCAGGCTCAAGCCAGGATGAGGGTGGCTGGAGTACACCGGTAGTCAGCAAAGTTAGGCAGTCTTACTCGGTAGAAGCTTCTAAATTAAACACCAAGAATATGCCATTAAATGAAATAACTCTGGGCAGCAGAAATAACTACGTGTGGAATTCTTCATCTGCTACGTCAAGCAAACCTGTAACTCCAGTAACTCCTAACAAATATGCTATTCTTGAAAGTATGTCTCTTGAAGACAAACGGCCGCCTATACCATTGTCAGGGTTTGTATTTTTTTTTATTTATTTTTTTTTTTTTTTTATTAATTCTATTTCCTAATTAAAATGTTATTTTTTTTATCTTTAGATCACGTTCGACAGGCCCAAGGGAGTACAGATCGGAATACAAAGCTTGGGGTGGTAAGTTTCATGACTACAAAAATGTTTTAATAATTTTATAATGAAATAATTGGTACAAATATAAATGTGAAACTGTTTATTATTTATAGATGGCTCACGAGGATCACGAAACGGAAGCAGTCATCAAATGGGCAGTAGTAGTAGTATCTCATCGTCTTCTAGAGAAAGTTCTTTATTAATGGAAGGTGCACGAAGTCAAAGTATTTCTATGCCATCGCCAGCGATGAAGATGAAACCACCTACTTCTATGGCTCCTCCGATGTTAAATACTGCGTCAAGTAGCAATAGTAATGTTAGTAACAAAACTCCTAAAACGGAAGAACAGTTACTTATAGCCATTCATTCACTGTTGAGTGAATGTACAAATATACCAAGCTTAGATCTATTCATAAAGGTGAGTTTTATTAATCTTTCATACCTGTGTTTAATTTTTAAAAATTTATTTGTTATGTCTAATTGTTATTTCTATATTTTTAGACTGCAATGGAAACAATTGACGACAGCTTTGACAGTTCTTCATATCCACTTTTTGTTAGTGAAACTATTAATAAGGTGCTTGAACGATCGACTGAAGTTCGCAGGCGATTCTCAGTCTTACTCTCTAAATTAATTAATGAAAACTACGTTTCACTATCATTATTCCAGTCGGAGTAAGTAATCAATTTATTTTTTTTTTTTATCGACCGTAATTTAATTATACATTAAAGTTCTATCGCCTTGCGATCAAGTTACTAGTGAATCTTAATTCAAGCCAAATGGATGGACATTCCATCTTCAAATAATGGTCGAGGGACATATTCCCTCTTTTCATACTTTCGATGGAGATCCACCGAACCTGAACTTGCGATCAAGTTACTAGTGAATCTTAATTCAAGCCAAATGGATGGACATTCCATCTTCAAATAATGGTCGAGGGACATATTCCCTCTTTTCATACTTTCGATGGAGATCCACCGAACCTGAATACTAGTGAAGCTGAGAGCTTATGTGATATCTGTTCGAGTTAAAGATGTTCTTAATGAATGAAAGAAAATTAAAAAAATTATAAATGAGAGCAAAGACAACTTTGAAAAAATAAATAACTTTGATCGCAAGGCGATAGAACTTTAATGTATAATTAAAAAGAATGTTGGTCTGATTATAAACATTATTTTTTTTTTTTTTAGATATGAAAAAGTATTAGAAATTGCAGACGACCTAGTCATTGATATTCCCATGATTTGGACATACCTCACAGAAATATTATGTAAGTTCTCCAACATATAATTGTACTTTTTTTTTTTTTTTTTTATTTTTTTTTTATTTTTTAACAAAAGAAACCAAAAATATGAAGCATGCATTATTATTATCATTTGAATTTAATGATGTTAATATTTAACCATAATTACTGTGATGGTTATTTAATAATGCTCAACAGGTCTGATAAAAAATAAATTTGAAGCTACAAATGAAGAATAATACATTATTTACTAATCGAGAAAAATTATTTTAACTTACAGCGGGAATGGTGATATCTGAAGCACATCCATTTTCCGAATTGAAGAAAACTTTAGCAGTGCTAAAGAGTTCAGGAACGTGTAGCCTAGTGTTGGGTGGACTTTTAGCAACATTAGCGAAAGAAAAAGGACCTAAATGGGTTGTTGACAATTGGGACAAAAGTGAACTCCAATGGAGTGATTTTGTGGATCCAAAACGTGAAAATCTTGACAAGATGATTCAGAGCCATAACTTGCAATTTATGTCAAAAGGAAGCAGTGGTTCTTTTGACGAAATGACGTCTGGAGACAGCAATATGTCTTATGCAGAAGTTTGCGATCATCTTGTAAAGCTGATGAGGGAAAGTTGCTTTGACAATATCACAAGTTGGATCAATGTAAGTTTTTAATAATGACTTTTTTTTTAAATATTTATTTATTTATTAAAGAATAAATAAAATTAAGTAACATTAATTTAAAAAATTATGAATCAATTTTAATTAATTATTTTTTATCAGCTCAATGTTGGTCAACGATTAAAAGAACCCCAATTTGTGAGAACTTTGACAACCGCTATTCTCATCGTTTCCGTTGGTAAATTTTTTTTTTTTTTTTTTTTTATTCTTTCATTGTAATTTTAAAAAATTATTTCTTTAACTAATAATGTATGCAATGTTATTTTAGAAAAAAGCGCAAATGGATACAAACTCAACACTCCAGTGTTGAAAAGTTGGTTATCGATAATAAGACGGTACGTTGACACAGAGCCTCAGCTTGAGCTCCAATGCCTCTATGCGATACAATCGCATCTTCACAAAATAGATTTTCCACGGGGTAAGTAATTTTATCCGATAATTAATTTATTTTTAAGTATTAATTGTTGCAAGGAAATTAATGGGTTTACATGGAATATTTTTTATCTAGGTATCCTTAGTCATATTATTGACGCAGTATACAATGAAGATTTGATATCCGACGACGCATTCTTAGCCTGGCAGCAATGTACAGACCCAGCAGAAACGGCGCTAGGACACTCGATAGCTGTGACGTCCCTTACGTCATTTTTCGTAAACCTCCGGGAAATACCCGACGAATCGAGCGAAGAAGCGTGAGAAATACCCTCGGATAGCTATATACTAACTATAACTATATTATTAGTTGAAATAATCTTGCGTATGAAGTGAAAAATTTTAAAATAATTAATAAAAAAAAATTAAAAAATTCTTTTTTTTTTTATATTACTATAATTCTCGTAAGAGATATTGTTTTGATATATTTAAATTACGATTTTATTTCTTTTCTAAATAAATTAGTTATTATATTATTATTTTATTATCACACTTATATAATTATTGTTTTTAAAATTGTCACTGGAATTGCTTCGGTAATTTATGCTCATGTTTATAAGATATTTGACTAAAGCAATTAACTCTATTTCATAATTGAAATGTCTGTACTAAAAAGTATAGGAGAAATAACACGTGTAAACAATATAACGTGACTTTTGCTGCATAAAACAAAAATCCGCAAATGAATAAATAAAAAATAATAGAAAAAAAAAAAAAAAAAAAAAAAAAAAATGATGAAGAACGAAAAAATTAATTTTCTCTTCTATTGTAAAGACAAACAAATATATATGGTCTAATATATTTATATTAATCTAGGTAAAATATAAATATTTTACAAAAAAAAAAAAAAAAATTAACTACTGCGTGGCAGTAGTTTAACCCGACGGGCAGCAATTGCTGACTATGAACGTTTGAATAAATGTTCAGAAAAACATTCAACATTTTTAGATAAAAGTTTAAATAATCTATGGTAAATATTTAATTAAATAAATATTAATTACCAGCTGAATGTTACAATGAGTATAATACCACAATTGATGGTATTAATATTTTTTAAAACTTGTCATGTATATTTATTATTAACAGATTAAAAATGAAAAGCAAAAAAAAATAATGTGAGAATGAAACCGCGATTAAATGTCACACGTGAGCGTCTTTATATTTATGACTGTGACAATTATTAGCAAGCGTGAAGTAATTAATAAGATAAAATGATTTAAATAATAATTTGTATACATCGACTTAGGATCATGACATAAATGAATGTGTGTAGAATGAAAACAATTGTGTTTTGGTGAAAAAGTTATTAACCGATGGCTAATACCATCGAGATACACACGTACACTGTTCGTAGATAGAAGATTAATGAAATTATAAATTTTCTCATGAATTAACGTAAATCCTCAATGGATCGCACTAGTTTGCTTAGTGTTTGACTCCCACATAATTTAGATAAAATAATTAAACTGATTTTTACATAAAAAAATATAAATATAAATATATAAATAATATAATATAATTACAGTTTTTAAGAGTAATAATTTAAAAGAAAAAAATCAGTAAAATCCAACGATTTAAAGGACTTAACGTGTATTCGTGAATATTTACTGAAAAAAAAACACGGTCGTACAAAAAAGAGAAAATAAAAACACCAAATGATGTTCTCTAATTTTCAATTTGCCGTTAAGTATATAGATACATTTCATATTCAAATTTTTATTTTTTGCAAAATAAAACACGCGATACATTATTAAGATTATTATTATTATTAATATTATTATTATTATTTTTATTATTATTATTATTATAATGATAGATTGCCTTGCGAATTGTATTTCTCATGTGAATATATTTACATACACGTGTTAATGATAAAAAAAATCTATTCAAAATTTTTTTTACCTCCCAAACGATCACCGTAATAACACGCTATGTATATAAATCACAAGATATATTATTCACATGTAAATAATTCAGTTAAACGTCAACAACTTGAGAAACAAATTTATTAAAGTCGCGTTATACATACACATTAAAATTTAATTATAATACAAGTATAAATATCCAGCTATATAGATGAGAATAATTATAATTGAACGATAAATGCATTTGTAAGAAAAAAAAAAATGCTATTCAAAGACAAGTATAAGAAACCAGGGCTTTTGTGGATGTGCGTAATAAATTTACGTGTGCTCTGTAATGTTTTTAATGAGCAAGACTTTGTTTTTATTTTATTTTTTAGTTTTTTCTTTCTATATATATATATATATATATATTTTTTTTTTTGTTATTTACGAATGTTATATTATTTTTATCAGTAATTTAAAAAATTAATTATTTTTAATTAGTTGACTTTTTTTTCTAAGGATCTTCGCGCTGGCTCATACGCGGTCAAAAATAATTTAAATGTCATAAATAATAATAATAATTATAATAATATTAATAATACCAATTATACTTAAATGTTTTGAATCGCATGCGAGTTATACATTTTGATTACTTTATCTTATTTTATTTGTTTGCTTGTTACCGAATGTTATTATTATTATTATAAATATTATTATTATTATTTTGCATAATAAGTAAATCGCGTCTATAAATGTAAATCATTTTATATTAATTTTAATTGATTAATTCTCATCGTGGTTAATTTTTCCGGGTATTTATGCCTTTCATTAAAATATAGTTACGATAAAATAAATAACTAGTTTAATTTGTACATGAAATACACAAGTTGTTAACTGGATAAATAATTAATATAAAATAAATAGGCAAGACAGATTTTGCATGAAAGGGAGATGCGTATAAATAAAATAGAATGTGCGAGGGTTAAAATAAAAATTGAAATTAAGCGTATGAATAAAATAAGTATAATAATAATTAAAAAAAAAAAAAAAAAAAAAAAAAAATAGAAAAGTGAATTGAACTTTGAAAATGAAATGAATTTATTACTTCTTGTAAATATTAGTTATTAATTAGAAAAATGTAGAATATACTGGTAATTACTATTATAATAATAATAATAATATTATTAAATTAAGAATTTTATTTGAAAAAATCTCAGTGCTTTTTAAAATGACACTTGAAGAAATAAAATAAAAAATGAAGATTAATAAAAGTGTACTGCATATAAATTACGCAAATGAGTATACTGAGCAAGCCAGGTGGAAACAGTGTGAAGGGTATATAATAAGAATGAAAATCGTTTAAAAAAAAACGAAAAAATTAAAATGAAAATGAAAATGAAAAAATAAGCAGCTATGCGGTGTCGCGTTGTATTGCGCCAATTCTATAAAACAGAGTTGTGATGCGTGTGAATGTAATAAATATAACGAGCATACAATAATAAATAATACCTATTATTATTACATGTCGCGTAACGCTCGCTCTATGTGTATATGTATATGAGCATAATTACATACATATATCACCGAACAAATACAATAATAAACATTAACAACACCATTATTAATTACCATCATCATAAGTATATTATGATTGAGTTATTAATTCTATAACAACAGGAAAAATAATGATAAATAAAAAATTTAATGTCAGACTGACAATTTTATTTTATTATTTACTTTTATTTTATTACCCACTTTATAGTTTTTATTTGGAACCTTTATTGTGTTGTTGTTATTTTAATTGTTATCAATCAATATTATGTAGATGATTATTAATCAATATCTGATGATCGTAAAAAGTGGGCTGAAGAAGTCAATATGTTATCTTCATCGAATCCTGCTATTTCTTGTGGTATTATTGAATGTTCTTCTACGCCTGTACATGGACGACACATACATTCTAGTGGTGCTTTTGTCGTTATCTTAAATAAAAACATACAATAAATAATTATTTACAATTAATTAATTTATTTTTTTAATTTTTTTTAATTATAATGGGGCATGCTTGATCGCTGTCACTTTTTTGACTGACATTAAAAAATTTTAATAATTAAATTATTATGAAGAAAATTTAATTAAAAAATTCCACGTGAGAAAATTAAAAAAAAAATTATTTATTAGTGAAAATTTTTACAAGTATTTTTTTATTATAATTGATTTGTTAAAAAAATTTTTTAAATTAACAGCTGACAGCTAACTTCAGTATCGTCATTTTTTCTCATCTAACTTCAAGCCACTTGAAATTTTTAAAGTGAAAATAAATTAAAACTATAATTATTGTTTAAAAAAATTAATTAATATTTTTAAAATAAATAATTTATATAAATTTAGAGTAACAATCACGTGATACTGTAAATTATGTCACGTGACAGTTCTGACAACAAAAAAAAACAAACAAGTAATAATAATAACAACCTTTCTGAATGTTCGCTCGCCGGGTTTAGCTTCCGGACAATAGAGGGCCACTGTCGCTTCACGCTCGCCACTTTCTTGACAACACATACAGCTTCGTTCCATTTGCCAAATTTTTGAGCCTGAAACCTAATAAAAATACAGGTAAATAATAAATTGTTTTAAAAATGATAACACACACAAGAATCACAGTCCTTTAAAAAAAAAACAATAACTCAACAAATCTGTCAAAAATTTAAACAACAACTCGAGCACGCACATTGTCAACATATCATTTGAATATTGTAATTACAATCGTATTTTTTTTTTTTTAGCTTTTCTGTCTTTATTATTCAAGTCATTCAGTGTATAATTTTTAGTGCCAAAATTTTTATATCACCTTCTCGTTAAAAATAGTGCTGAAGTATTTTATAATTAAATACATTATTATTATTATTATTATTATTATTATTATTTACTTGCAAGTAGCTGCTACATCGTCCAGTGCAAGCGAAACTTGGTATGGGTTTCGGCAAACATCCTGGATATCGGAGTAAATGAATAACTGGTGTTACCTGACATTCATCAACACCTACAAGTGCTTCAACAGTTGACTGTGAAATTACAAGTAGCAGCAGACCGAATTTTCTTGCTGTGTAAGTAAACATTTTGTGCTATTTATATTTGTTATTGTTAATTTTTATATTTAATACAACTTCAATTGTCACGTAGAAATTTTTATATTTATACTGAAGATTGAATTATCAAAGCTACGACTGTGGTCAACTGATACATTGTAGCAGAAAAATAACAACACTGCATTTATAAAATCTATCACAAACTCTTATATCCCTTACGTTAGCCCCATTAGACCAGAACATTAGCCACTTTACTCAAAGAGGGGATGAATTTAAGTAACAGTTCTTGTAATGGACCCTAGCTTAAATCTCTGAAGCTTGTTAACATTTTTTTTTTTCTTTTTTATTCCATGTTAATGCTTTATTACACTGCCATAAATTACTGACCTCTGTTTGCGGTTATTTAGAAGAAAAAACAATTAATTTTCTTTTCTAAATAATTCTTTAATAGAATTTAATCCAATATTGAATTTTTTAAATAGAATTTATGACAAAAAAATTATTTTATTCTTATTTTATAGTTTTTTATTTTCATAACTGGTTTTGATGATTTTTAAATTAAATTTTTTTATTTATTTTATTTATAAATTTTAATAAAAAATTGAATTAATTTTTAAAACTAGACTTTTTAAATAATTCAAATTAATTCTAAAACTTTTTGAGAATTTAAAAAAAAAAAAGATATAAAATTTATCTTTGCAATAGATTAAATTTTATTCATAATCATTATCATGTTACATTAATAATTTCCATATAAATAATTTTTAACGCAAAAAGTCAGTACATTTGTAACATTTGCAATCAGCTGGCTCCCGGAGTTTTATTTCCATACTCGCGAGTTTATCAGTTTCTAGTTTTTCACCGTCTGGGTTGTAACAATGGTTGAGCTTGACGACTTTTTCTTTGAGGTAGCTCTCACGACAGCAGTAACACTCCTAGAATAAATAGAATAAATAGAATAAATAGAACCAACTATCAATCCAATATTTCACCAATTACTTAATACTTAGCAGCAATAGTTACCTTGGAGAAGCCCGTTGATGAAATGACACTCGGTTGGACTTGTGAATTGCAATATCCTTCGCATTTAGTAACAGATACGTCATCACTGCAGGTTCTAATAAGTCCCCCGTCATTGTCGTACTCATCTGCAATCATAAAAAAAAAAAAATTAATTAATTGTTCTTTTTTAATATTAATAATTAGAAAAAAAAATTTTACCTTTGGTTAAATGAACTTCTGAAAAAAGAGTTTCACAGTCCTCTTCATTTTGGAGGAGCGCTTCAATTTTAAATATTGACAACAAAAGTAATAAATATATCAGCATGTTTAAATATCAAAAATTTTATTTCAATCAGCGACCTTCAAGAATTACACATGAATTGAGAGAATTCTGGATCAACGTTCAGGTTTTATAAGAAATTTTTTGCCCACCCATTGCGATGATTTAACTCCCGCTAGGTGTTAATAGTATCAAACAATAATTTTATGAATCAACTGATAATATTTTTATTTTATATTAATTAAATTAAAAATACTTATATATAAATTTAATAATTAAAATTAATGATCACTGCGCGTATCTCCAGGACAATTATCAGCTAAATCATCGCCATCATTATAATCTGTACCACACCAAATGCAGTAAAAATATTTATCCCTCAAATATTTATTTATTATTTGTAATTTCTCCGCAGCAGGAATTTCATCAGTGTCAGTATCAGTATCATTATCATCTTCATCTTCATCATCTTTATTTTCATCTCCATCTTCATTTTCTTCATCAGATTTCTTCTCTTTCTCCACTTTAGGCCAGTACCATAACTCAACGGGTTCGTTGATACCACTTTTGGTATCCAACTGTTCACACACTTTTTGGCTTTTAAATAAATCGATCTCCAGCAACTGTTGTAATTTTTTCATCGCTATTCTATCGCGAAAGTCCTCCGTTTTCATGCTCTCCAGCTTAGCGGTCGGGTTTATTTTTTTTTTATTATTCAAACTAGAGTTGTTACTTTTACCCAAGCCTGATCTATCAGATTTTATATTTATGGGTATCGGTTCTGAAGAACCATGGAGATTTTTTCCAATACCTTGACCAGGTTTGTAGCCCATCTTCATTAACATTTCAAAACCTAAAATAATTTTTTAACATTATTATTATTATTTATATTAAATTCATATTCTTTATAATGATACTGAAGTCAGCTGTCAATTTTTTTAATTTTTATAAAAAAAAATTTCTTCTAATTTGTACATGTGTAATTTTTTAACAATGATTTTATTGTTATAAAATTAAAAAAAAAAAAATGTCTAATATCTGTCACAACTTCAGTATCATTCATTATAATATAATAAAAAAAAATTACCCTTATTATCAGACGTTAATTCTTCAGACATTTGTTTGTCTCTCAATTCTTTCTCCATAACTCGTGAAGATTTATTTTTTTCTCTAGCCCTGGCATCGTGTTCAGCTTTTCGTTTGGCTACTTCAAGCCGTCTTTTCTCAGATTGTTTATAAATTAAACTTGAAGAGCTTTTGCTGACATTTTGTTGAAGACTCTCAAGAAATTTATCTGACATATAATCATCTTCGTCGGACATGATCTAAAAAAAAAAACTAAAAATATTTATTAAATTAAAAATAAATAATGATAATAATAATTAATAATAATCAAATAATATAACCTCACCTGCAGTGTTACAAATTGACAAATTGCTGACATAAAATACGTTACGACCATTTTAAAAAACATTGATCCAAAAATTAGAATGACATGCGCAGAAAAGTTGCGCGTGAATAAAAATCTTCGGGTTGCTTCGTAGCCATTCGGCAGGTCGATTTTTAGACAGAAGGAACATGGTGAAATAGAAACTAGCCGCGTAAACCAGCAGCAATGAACAAGAAACACTGGATTTAATGTGATAAAAAAAAAAAAAAGTTAAAAAAATACATACATAAGAAAAAGAAAAAATAAAAGGGAACGATGAAACGCAAAACAAGTATTTTGTCGTTGGTCGTTTAGTCAGAGCAATTACGCTTCATACTTACCATTTTAATACATATTTATCGCTATTGACAATTATTAAATATTATTTCACGGGCGTCAGTTTCGTTATTGAATATAATTATCAATAAATAATTTATTTGTGAATATACCAAGTGTTATTTTTAACGTGTGTGTTGTCCGTGTGAAATATGGTTGGAAATGTGTAGCAATATCTCCAAGTACCTTACTACCAATCGTGTGTCTCTTGTTAAAGAAGAAAAAAATATTTTTTTTTTTTCTTATAAATAAATTCATCATTGACGTCTTCGTGTGCCAGTTTACCTGACTACCATCATTATCATTATCGTCCAAGTATCAAGTCATCTTGATAATTAACTCGTGTCTAAAAGGTCACGAGCTAAGAAGAAAAAAAAAAAAAAATAATATTCTGGCAAAAGAGAAAAAAAAAAGAAACTACTAGGAAGAGGAAGTGAATGAAAAAAGAGGTTGATTGGATTTAAAGTCTTTGATGCAGTATTAATTAATAATTCATGTCAAATAGACTCATATAATAATTATTGTGATTTATTTATTTATTTATTAATTTGAATAAGTGATTTTTAGTGTTTGAAATTTGCAATGTAATACAACGCAAATGCAAATACTACTAACACCTCAATCAAAATGATTAGATGGACAAGCTAAAAATAGTACACTCGTGGAAAGCAACGTCGGTGTGATAAAAAAAAATAGTAATAATAATAATAATAATAATAATTATAAAAAATAAAGGTTAATAATAACATTGAAAGTAATCCATACAGGGTAGTAATTTTAATAATATAATTTATCGAGTAAGACTATAACAAGTGAACTTGGGTTATTATTTTCTAGGCAGCCGAGTGGATGGCGTTATTCTACGATTTGAATAATATCATGCGGAGAGTTGAGGCCTACGCCCTATTAGATTTCTTTGAAAATCTTTCAATTGATCTAATAGAATAGATAAATGATTGTTAACCTCAATTTGTTTATCCAAAGGACTCGGTAATTATCCTCACTTGTAAAGAATAAATAATCTAGTGGATTGTTTAAAGCTTTAAAAATAATAAATAAAGCCGATCAAGTGTGGGGCTATGGTTGTGGCAAGCAGTGGGTGGATACAAAATGTCAATTTTCCCTCAAACCAAAATGACAGTAACTTAAACTCCGGTACTGTGGTGGATAACAATAAAATGACTGCCAAGGGTATACTTATGTGTCGGGATAATTCCCACGCGTTCCAAGACAGGACACTTAATTTGGATCAACCTGTTAAGATAGGCAGGTCTGTTGCTCGAACGCGTGCAGCTAATGATAATGCAATATTCGACTGCAAGGTATTGTCACGTAACCATGCACTGCTGTGGTACAACGCCGGTAAGTTTTTCCTCCAAGACACCAGAAGCAGCAACGGCACGTTTGTCAATAATCAACGGCTGAGCGCCACGGGCTCCGAGTCAGCTGCTAAAGAAGTTTGCTCGGGCGATATTGTCCAGTTTGGCGTTGACGTGGTGGAGAGTACCAAAAAAGTGACCCACGGGTGCATTATCGCCACTTTGAAGCTGTATTTACCGGACGGAAAAGAGGCGAAAGCAAGCAGGAGCATGTACATGACCAGCGCCGCTGGAGATGTTACACTTGAGGATCTTTATAAGCTTAATCAATATCTCCAAGAGGCGAGCAGACGTGAGAAAGTTCTTCAGTCTAAATTGGCTTATTTGGAGAAGCTTGTTGACAATACCAAAAAGGCCGCCAGCCAGTCTTGGAAGGCCTTGATTGATGAGGACCGTCTCTTGTCAAGGATAAAAACTGTCGAGAGCCAGCTTATTGTTTATACGAAAAATTACAGCGAGGACAAAGTCAGGAATGAGATACTGAAGCTGGAGGAGGAAAAATCGCAGTATCAGATTGCTGCGAAAGAAGCCTTGGAGAAAGTTCATCAAGAAAAACTTCAGGTTACGGAAAAATTGATAAATCTTGAGAGTCGGTTGAATGAAACTGAGGAAGAATGCCAGAGTTTGCATGAGATTGCTAAACACGCTCAGATGGAGTTGCAGGAGCTTGCTGCCAAATACTCGAACGCGCAGAAAAATTTAGCCCAGGTAGAAGCTACACTTGCGGATAAAGAGCAAGCTTCCAGGGAGATGGTCGAGCGTGCTTTGCAGCAGAAAGAAGACTTGACCCGAAAAGTGAATCATCATTCGGAAATTGGTCAAGTGCTTCATCATAAGCTTGATATGAATCGCCTTGATTCTATGAAAATTCACAAAAAAATAACTGGCCTTAAAAATTATATGCAAACGCTCAAAGATATTAATGCTAAATTGATGTCTGAAGAGTCTAAAGACGGTGTCAATCCAATTGAAATAATAAATGCCATTCTTGAGACACTTAATGGGATGATAGCCGAGACTGAGACCATTGACATCTCGCCGGACAAATTGAAGAGTTTCAACGACCTTGAGTTTGGGTTGTTGAGGAACGCTGAGGATGATTTTACGAAGTATATTGTTCCGCCGTCATCGCGGACTACTATTAACGGTAAAAATGATGAAAATCACACGGAAAAGTCCGAGCAGGATGACGACGCTGGTTCTGAAGTTAATTATGATAGCTCTAGTACTACAAGCGAAGACACGCACAGTTTGGTAGGTAGTGAAGGGTCCAATGAAGAAAAGTCAGTCGTTGATATGAAACCGGTGAATAATGCTAGTCTGGATGAGAAGCAATCGGAAGTTACTAATAAATTAGAAGTTACATTTGCAGATGACAACGGCAGAGAACTCATTGAGAGCTATCATCATCATCATCATCATTATCATCATCATCATTCAAATGATAATAATATTGAGGATGATTCAGAGGAGTTTAATGATTCTAAGGATACTATTTCTGCCTTGTCATTATTACCGTCCACGTTAATTAAGCCAGATAAGGATCAATTTATCGCTGATAATGAAAATTTAGTGATGATAATGAATGACGCCAAGGAGGAGGTCGTTGAAGAAAAGGAAAAGGAAGAAACGGATGGAGATTACATCAAGACACTGAAGCCTGTTGGAAAGACAGCTTGTGACTGCTCATCCCAGTCTTTGCACACTCGGGAGTATATTCTTGATTTGTTCATGTCTTCGCTTGACTCTCTGGATAATGATGATGACGCAGAAGCTCAGCTAGCTGTTAAAAAAGAGCTAGAGCAAGTGCGCAGTTGGTTCGTCAATGAATCCAGCGATTTGCTTGTTGATAAACTTAAGGAGTTATATTACAAGGCTAAAAATGAAAAATCGCGTATGCAAGAGATAAATGAACAATTGGTTATTCTTAAAGAGAAATTTAATACGTGTAATGAAGATAAAAATGATCTGGCTAAGCAGTATGTTACTTTGAAGTCCGAGTGCGGTGATTTTATCAACACCAGTTACAGTGTTCCTATCCAGTATATTGCACCAATATTAATTGCCTTTTTGTGGCTACTCATGGAAAAAATGTTCTAATTGACTCACTATTAATTGATATTTAATTAAAATATGTACATAGTTAATTAATCACGAGATTGAATAATTATATTTATCATATTCTTTCATCGATTGTTGTAAATACTCGTATTGAATAATATTTCATTGTATTTTAATTAATCTAACACTGCGAATATTTCAAAATAATATTTAATTAATCTAAGGATTAAATTTTTGTATGAGTGAATTATTAATACGCAATGACTCATTGTAGTCAATAAAAACAATAAAACCACGTACTTTAAAATTTAAGTTCGTGTTTAATTAAAAATGTAATTAGATTAGATATTAATCACAGGACAATACTTGTATGTGTAATAAGCTGCCAATTTTAATATCAATTAAAATTTTTCTTATACTAAACGAAAAATAAAAACAATATGTTCCTTTATTGTCATTGATTATTTTTAGATTTTTTTTTTGCGTCTAAATTTATTATTAAATGTAAATATATATATCATCTAATGTTTAAGTTTAGTTTCAATTTTTGTAAACATTTAAAAAATTTTATGTTATCTTCTTTTTTAGATTTTCATTACAAGACATATTTATAATTTGTTTACTAGTATAAGTATATATAAGTTAATAGTGGATCATTTAATAAATGACTTTAAAAATAATTAAAAAAAAAAAAAAAAAAAACAATACAATTTTTTGTATTTAGTATTAGTTTTTTTTTTATAAAAAATTTTATATTTAACATTGTATTTATATATATATATATATATATATATATATTTAACATTGTATTGTAGAGTTAGTGAAGAGATGATTAATACTAATTAATGGGAAAATAATAAGATAAAATAAAAATGTTAAAACAAACAAAAGCCTATGAGCATGTCTTTTGATGCTTCACTGGCCTTAATTTAAAAACTATGTAATTAAATTTTTCTATACATTTTTTGTTATTCTCTATTGTAAATGTAGAAAGTAGAGTGCCATGTGTTATTTTTTATGTTCGCTTAAATAATTTATACTATTAAAAATAATATTAGTGATAAAGTCAATCAATAAACACAACAAAAATCATAACACAAATATTTTTATTGTTTTTATTTCACTTATAAATTACGTATATTACTTTAATTATTATAATTTTCTTTAAAAAAAAATTATTTCACATAAAATTACTCAATAAGAATTCATATTGTATATAAATATTGTTATACTATCAATCTTGCTACTATGTAACAATTACTATGAACATAAAAAAGTTGAATAAAATAAATTTCATTAAAATTCATCAGACATTCTATTCTTGACACATTAGTTTTAATTAAATCAGTGATTAATGGTAGAAATAATTTGGAGTATAATATATCGGTATTAATTTATAATTAGAATTTTTTATTTAATTAATTACTAGCAACCTTGCAGTCACTATGTGACTACCGTGACTTGTGAACTATAAATAAATAAAATTTTGCGTTATTAAATAATGACTTTTGTTAAATTGCACAGTACTTTTTTAAATATTGACGTTTTTAAAAATATCAGCTCATCTCGATGTTACACTCATCAAGAGCTTTCATTTGAGTACCCACATGCATTTTTCATATATACATATATATATATAAATATATGAAATATATATGAAAAATTGATGTGGGTACTCAAATGAAAGTGGAGTCTTGATGAGTGTAACATCGAAATGAGCTTATATCTTTAAAAATGTCAATAGTTCACAAGATACAAGGTCATTTCTTAATTATGTATCTAGATTTAAATTTAGCTTTTTCTCTTGTTAATAATATAGATAATTTAAAAAACAATTTTTTTATAAAAATTTAATAATAAAAATAATTTTTCAGGATAAAGCGATGGAGTACGAATGAAGCGAAAAATAAAAAATACACCAGGAGAAAATAAAATGGCAGGTGGTACATCAGTAACAACAGGTGGCAGCGAATCGCCACCTAATAGTCGAGTATGCCGAGACTTTTTACGTAATGTTTGTCACCGCGGTAAAAGATGCAAATATCTCCACGAGCGATCTGGTGATTCTCCAGTAGAAGAGTACACATTTTGCCATGATTTTCAAAATGGAATGTGTAACTGGCCTGGCTGTAAATTTCTTCACTGCACGGAGAGCGAAGAAAAGCACTTTCGTGCTACCAGTGAGCTGCCGGCGCACATAATTGCGCGGTTAAAAAACAATAGTGAGAAAACGGAATTCCCATTGTGCAAAGATTTCATGAAGGGTAATTGTCAGCGGGTGAATTGTAAATTCAGACATTACAAAAAAGAAGAACCACAGCATACTAACGTAGCTTCACCGATGATTAATCAGCCAGTGCGCTCACAACATTGTTTCAATGGGACTAACCACAATGACAATCGGATCCGCAATGGCTTTGAAGAATTAGACAGAAAGTAAGTTCTAATAATAACTCAAAGACCACTTTTCTTCTTTTAATTTAAATTAAATATTAAATTTATTTATTTTTTTTTTTTTTTTCAAGTGTACACTGGCAGTTTGAAGATCATCAACATGTCCTAACAAATAATAATGGCCATGGAGGTTACTCAGCTTCTCCACAATCAAGCGAATTTATCGGTGGCCCCCCGGAGCCTAAAAGAAGAATAATATCAGGCGGCGAAGCTATCTTGCACTTTGAAACTTCTCCAATTGTAGGTCAACACACGACTGCCCATTCAGCAGTGACTCCTGGGTATTATTACCCAGTGATCGCGAGGAACGAGGCCCGGGCAATAGTCCTCGAAGATGAAAATTCACTGCTGAGAAAAAAAATAGACGAATTAAAGAAGCAAGTCAGTGATTTAACGGCAACAAACGAATTTCTTCTTGACCAGAATGCCCAGCTGAGAATGTCCGGCAAGCGAACGGCCAATGTTACATCAGTGACTGTTCCCGCAGTGACGATCACTAACACCGTCCCACCTTCACAGGCTCCAACACCCCAGCAGATGGTCAACGCAGCTGTAGCTGCCGGGACTTTGAGGACTGTTACAGCTAGCGTAGCAACTGTTCCAGTTAGCATTGCTACAGTCACTCCCGTGTCAATTGCTGCTGTTTCAATGGCTCCAGTGTCAATTCCTCCGCCCATTGTAACGATGGCTCAGCAAACTATCACCATGAGTGGCTCTGGACCTCAGTCCGCGAACCAGCAGGCCCAAAATCCTCAACAATCTGCCAGCTTGCCGCTTTCTATTTCTGGAGCTACTGCTCCGATGGTGTCCTATCCGATTATGACTCAAGAACTTCGACCTGTGCTCCAATAAATCCATCTCTTAGTCTATTAACTTGCCTTATTTATATTTATAATATAAATAGTTTTTAATAAGTAATTTTTTTTCTTCAAGCTGCTATTGGTTGTTTAAAAAAATAATTATTTTTTTTTCTTTTTAAAAATTTCAAGAAATTTTTTTTTTCTTCAAACTTGCTATTGGTTATTTTAAAAAATAATTATTTATAGGAATTTATTGTTAATATTTAATATAACAGTGATAATATGAGAAGCTTTTAATGTTATTTTTTATAATAATAATAACAATTATTAATTACAAATGCCATTTGAATTATTTTTAAATTTGGATTGTTATTATTTGTAAATTATAAAATTAAAATATTTTATTTTATAGCTAATTTAAAAGTCAATTCATTAAATAATTAAAAATAATGTAATCAAATTAAATTATTAATTAGATAACATAATTGTTGTTTAAAAATTATAATTCTCAGGTGGCAAAAATATTTCGGGGTTTAAAATTGTTAATATTTAATTAAATGATCACTATTGTAGCGATAGTTCTCAGCAAAAAAAATGTATATAAAAATTAGATTAGTTTTTAGGCATATTTATTATTTAAGGTTCAAGATACGATTGTATCGAATTTTCTTATATTGTAAATAGTCTTAATATATTTACTTTAATAAAAAAAAAAAAAATTACAATGATAATTTGAATTTTTTTTTGTTTTTGAAACAATTTAATACAAAAATGTGGGGAAGCGACTTGAAAAAAAAAAAAAAAAAAAAAAAAAAAATAATGTAGAATTATAATTTATTTAAATTATATTGGAAATAGATGTGCGTTCAAAAAAAAAACTTAATCAACTAATATTGCTAATGGAATTGATAAATAATATAATCATTTTTTACAATTATGTCACTGATTAGAGCCATCCATGAGGAATCTGGTTGCCAGGCAGTAAATTCCTCCCACTAATACAACACAGAAGACACCAAGTGTAAAGCGGATTCGCCAGTGCTGCTTATAACTATTCAAAAGATTTATTATTTTAATTGTTTGCTTTTTTGTTTCTTCCCGGCTACCAGAGTTATCAATTACAAAATTAGCTTGCTCGATTTTTTTGTCCAGAGGCATTTGCGAAGTTATTCGTTGTTTTGACTTTTCTTCATCAATATCTGATCGTTTCATTAAACGCTCAAGTTGTTGGTCTTCTTCGCTGAAATAAAAAAAGTGCTTTAAAAAATTTTTACCAATAATTTTTTTTAATTTTTACATGTAGAATTTTTTTCATAAAAATTTATTTATCAAAATTTCAATAATTTTGTTAACAAATAAATTAATAATACTAAAGTTAATTTTTTTAATTTTTAAAAAATTCCCACTATTTATTTTTTTTTATTTTTACACGTGAAATTCTTTAATTAATTTTTTTTTTTCATAATAATTTAATTGCTATAAAATTATACAAAAATTCAAATGTCAGCTGACTTTAGTGTCATATAAATTATGGGAAAAAAAAAAAAAAAAATTGACATTAGAATGTAATATAATTACCAAGTAACGACAATTATTTTATACAAATAATTTTGCATTTTTCCAGTCTCAAATAGCAGCGGTAAATCCATAACAATATATGGATATCCTTGAAAGAAATAATCTAACGTTTCCCACCACAATTCTTTATAAATTTCAGGATGAGTTATTGCATTTAATTTCCGTCTTTTTTCAATGTCATTAAAGATTAAATCACCGAGTTTACTCCGATCAAGATAGCCATCATCATCAAATACTTCATCCCCGAATTGTTTTCTTATTTTCGACCAGGCCGTTTTACCAGGTTCCACAACTGTAATAAATTCATAAAATAAATTATTTAAATTTACAGCTTGTATAAATTTATTTAAAAAATGTCTAACCTCGACGAGCTGCAACATCAGCATCCACCACAGGAATTCCATGTTCACGGAATATTTCACAAACAGAACTCTTGCCAGTGGCTATTCCACCAGTCAGGCCGACGATAAACATTCTTTATTCTATTTATTTACTTATTCAACATAAATCATAAATAATTATTCAATTCACTGCAACAAATTAATAATTCGTTGCGAGTCTCAATATACTTGTCCCAGTAAACGCTTTTGCTATACAAGATTATTATTATTTTTATACATTTAATACATTTGTCTCTTCTGTTCTGTGTTGTCATTCAGATACACCTCACGAGAGTTAGAATTTAGTCTTACCGACCACGTCAAGCCATTATTGCCATTATTAACCTCTTATAACTCTTAACCTCGACTACAGCGCCTTTAACGGCTAAAAGGAGCGACCAAAAATTTTAAATTTTTAGAGCGCCTCTAGCGGCTAAAATTTTTATTCATTTGAACGAGGATTATCAGTTAAGTAAGATTTATTAAATTAAAAATATTAAAAATCAATAATTGTAAAGATAAAGATGATAATTAGTGATGTGTCAGTCAAGTGAAACTAAAATCAGCTGACAAAATTAGAAATAAAAAACTATTTTAAAAAAATTCCACGTATAATTTTTAAAATTTTCTACATGTAAAAATTTTTGTTTTAATTTTTTAAAAATTATTTTTCAATAAAATATAATTAAGTATAAAAATTTTTAAATGTCGGCTAATATTTAATTTTCATTGATCTTAGAGAGTATTTAATTTTTTCCAAATTTTATACATTTCAAAAATGTTATCACAATGTACAATAATATGATTTTCATAATATTCAGGCTCTGTAAATAAGAATTTAAAAAAAAATGATTGATGCAAATATTCAAAGCGTGGGTAATCAATAAGACTTAAATTAGCTTTTTTAACACAAATTCCTGTTAAATAGACGTCTTCCAGGTGGACAACTGGAGTTGTCAAAGCCGTTTTATACAGGATTAATCCAACGTCTGAGCTCATAATGTAACCGTGGCCAACGGCATAATTTGGAACGATTTTCTCCCCGTACATATAGGCTGCAACATACCTGCAATTTATGTTTAAGTAAAATATTAATTTTAATAATTATATAAGAAGTAATTTATCGCTACCATTTACTTCGAGGATTAGTTTGTCGTAAGTCATTCTTGAAAATGTGACCCATTAAAAGTCTAGTTGTGTTTGATGTCCTCAATGCTCTCATTAAAACTGGAATATTTACATAAACATCGTCATCTGTTTTCATAATAAATTTTGCTTGACGACACTTGGTTATTGCCCATTTCAACATCATCACCGATTTTATAGTTAAATTGTTGTAAGTATCAATGAAATTTTCTTGAATAATGTCACCGTACCGAAAATTTTCTTCTAAGATTTTATAGTTCAGTGTTTTATTTTTACTTTTGCCCAATATAAACGCAACTTCAATAATTTTGTTTATAGATTTAAAATATTTAAAATATATATTATGCTTATGAGCCCAGGTGTTTCGAACTACCATTCTCGCTTTTGAATTGTCCACCGCGGAATGAACAATAATCAACAGGTAAGGCGATGTACATATAAATTTAGGGCTTGTTATCAGAGTATTATTTTTTGGATTTATGTATAAGCTTATATCTCGAGAGATATTAAACTCCCATCCGGGGACTTGCTCATCTGAACATTGAGTGAAGTAATGAATTAAAATGTAGACAAAAAAACCAAGACTAATTGTGCTTTTTATTCTTCTGTAATTTTTTAATTTTATTTTTAATGAAAATTAATGTAGCATATATTAAAAATTTTATAACAAATAAATTATAGCAAAAAAAAAAATTAGAAAAAAAAAATTGACATTTAAAAATTTTTAAAAATAAAAAATGCAATTTTTTAAAAATAAAAAAATTGTCAAGTGACTAACTTTAATGTCATTTATATTTACTAAATCAAAAATTTATCATAAAATTATGATTACTTACCTTTTTAAGAATTTAAATAATTTGAATCTACGGATCTTCATTGAAAAATTTTTTCAAATAATATTTACAAAGATAAATATTGCAAGACTGTCGTTGGTTAAAATAATATTTTAAAATAAAAAATTCAAGATTTGTTCACTCAATAAACACTAAAAAAATTTTAAAATTCTACTCTATGGCAACTAATCCAAAAGTATGAATATATTTAACAACGTGGTACTTATTGTTACTTTAAATTATTTCTTCTTTCCGAGAATTAAAAAATTTATTATTCATTAAAATTGATAAAAATATAAAAAGAAATTTAAATAACAATATTCAAGGTTATTGATTAAAATATATCTTCAGGTTTAATTATTGATTTTTTTTTATTAAGGAATGCATTAACAGTAAAATACAATAATGAATAATTAAATAAGATATGCATTATACAAAGCAATAACTTAGATAGAATTTATCTTGTTAAATTAAATAATAGATATTTAAAACAATTATTTTATTACTTTGTTTTAACTACTAGTCAGATTTTCAACATTTGTTACATAAGGAACTTATTTTATGTAAAGATAATTATCAAAGTATAAATTCGTACAATTTATATTTTTCTTCGTAATTACAAGGAGAAAAAATAATTAAATATTTCCTTTTCAATCTACATCATCAAAAACAAATCAATAAATTTTTTTCTAAACTATTGTGATTGATTTGATGTTTAGTTAAAAAATTTATTCAATAAAATATAATTATTTTAAAGTACACATTTTTTTAATCAAGTCTTTAATTTTAATTGAATAACTCTCACACGTGACATTAATTACTTGGTTGAGTCAACGGGTGAGTAAATAAATAAAGCAATTTTTTTCTCCTTTACTTAAAAAACTTTGAAAGAAAAAAAAAAAAATGCATGATCATTCAAATAAATAAGAAGCTAATTATTTAAAGCCTAAGAAAAAAAATCTCGTGCAAAGATTGAAATAATTTAAAAAAAAAAAATGCATAATTATTACTTTTTTGATCATTATTTGTAGCAGTTGATTTTTTTTTTTTTATAAATATTCTTCCTTTCAATTATTATTATTATTAATAATATTGTACTTGAATTAAAAATGACGGCCGATTAATTTTATTCGCTGTAACAAAAAAAAAAAAAAATGACGTACATAAATAAATTAGTAGACTAGGAGTAAGAAGATAAAATAACAAAAGCGATAAATAATTACCTGTCACTGCTGTTATTGTCGGTAGTAGTGGAAGCCTCCTCGCTGCAATCTAAATCTAGCTCGCCTTGTATTGCGCTTTGTAGATCATCGATTCGTTGTAGAGCGAGCCTGAGATCATCTCGAGCTAATTTAGTTTCAGCTTCGGCGGTTTCAAGAGCCTTTTCAAGATCTCGTCTCACACGAGTAGACTCTTGTTCCCTTGCGACCGCGCAAGTGGCTTCCTCTTTGGCTTCCCTTAAAGACCTTTGCAGTCTTCTGGCAGTGTCCTGAGCAGTCTGTTCCTTGGTTCTGAGCAACGCGGACTCGGTTTGCAGCTTATCAACATTTTCTTTTAACCGTGTAATCTGAGTCTCTAGTCTCGCCCGAGTAGTTTGCTCTAGATCTAGCTTGCTTTCAAGCTCCTTTACGCGAAATTCGAGTCGCCGAGTAACGAGACTGTTGGCTGTAGGATCGCCAAGTTGCTCGACCGACTCGAGTCGCTGGCTGAGTTCCATCAGCTGGTCTTTTAGTGAGGATTTTTCAGCTTCGAGCGCAGCTATTTGTACCTGAGCTTCCTGCAATGCAGCTTGCTCCGTAGAAAGTTGTTGCACTGTCGTGCGGTACTTTTTCAAAACTTGTGCCAACTCTTCTTCATTTTCTTCAAGCTGTGAAATCAGCTCAGTACGCTCGCGATTTGCGGCATTAGCACGATCCTCTGCTTCAGACTTGCTCCGAGAAACTTCATCCAACGCCGCTTGAGTCTCATTTAATTCCTGCTCGAGCGCTTGCTTGGCTTTAACAGCCACCGCTTGAGCACACTGAGCGTCTTCTAATTGATTTTTCAATTGTCTTAACGCCACTTTGCCCGTCGCGTCGCTCTTAGACCGTTCAAGCATTGTCTGAGCGTCGCGCAAAAGCGCCCGAGTTCTACGAAGGTCTCTCTTTAATCGCTGAGTTACATCAGCTTCCGCAGCACGATCATTGCGACCTTGCTCTTCAAACGCCACCAGCCGTCTCTCCAATTCATGCTTCTCCCGCAATAAAATTGTCCGCTCCTCGTGCTCATTTTCCAACTGGGACTCCAGAGCTTTGACTTTTTTGTGAGCATTCCCTCGAATGTCCTCCAGCTCGTCATCTTTCTGTTGAATTTCTTTACGCATTTCTTTGCGCTGCTGCTCGATGCTCATTTCTAAACGCAATTTAGCTTGCTCGAGCAATTGAACTTGCCCTGCAAGATCGTCAAGTTCTTCTTCTTGGTCTTTACATTTCTTCTCGAGTTCGTGCTTTGATTTTTTCAGCTGCATTACTTCTTCTTCTGTCTTACCGCCGTAACTTAATTCTTCTAATTCTTGAGACAAAGTTGTCAGTCTTTCTTCTTGGAGTTCCATTTCTAATTTGCAATCCTATTTTAAAAGAAAATAATCTTAATTTTTCTTTAATTAAATTCTAATTAATTTTTTTTTATTCATTTTATTTATAATAAATAAATAAATAAATAAATAAATAATAAGTACTAAATATTTAAATAAATAAATAATAAACTTACACTTAAATTTTGTTCAATAGTAAACTTTTCAGCGACAGCTATTTCTTTTTCACGTAAAAGTCTTTCCCGTTGTGCTTTTTCTTGTCTTAAATCATCCATAAGATTCTGAGTCTCAGAATCAAATCTAAGAATAAATAAAATTTAAATTAAAAAAAAAAAAAAAATCTAAACAATCATTAAAATGCAATAAAAATTATTAATAGAACATACTTCCGCTGTTTCTTCTCCAATAAATTATTACGGGCTGTCTGTTCTTCAAGAAGCAGTCGTAAGTCATGCATCTCACCATTAAGTTTTTGGACTCTTCGTTTCCATTGACTGACTACCTGTCGCTGCTCCTCGACTTCCTCGTAGGCATCAGCAAGCTACAATTAAATAAATTTAATAAAATACCCTAATAATTTTAATAAAAAATCCTACCTTTTTCTCCAGTTGTTTTTTAAGACCGACAAGCTGCTCCAAATCATCCTCATGCTGTTGAGCCATTTTTCTTTTGGTAAACTCCAGCTCACGGATAGCATGTTCGTATCTCTGTTTATAAATACCGCCATCCTCTTGATTATTTTCTTCTCCATCAAGAGTAATTTGATTTAAATCAGCAGCTCTCGCATAGAGTAGCTCCATTTCCAATCTTTCGGTAGTTTGCTGGAGCGTTTTATTTGTCTCAGTAACATCTTCGAGTTGACGTTCCAAGCGAAGTCGCTCTGAGGTTTCGGCATCTATTCTTTCAGCTGCCAATGTCGAGGTCGAGTGCTCCTCCGCGTAGTCAGCAGTTAATACACTTAACTGAAAAATTGAATAAAATAATTAGTATAAAAAAAAAAAAAAAAAAAAAAAAAAAAAAAAAATAAATATTATCAAGCAATTGCTACCTCATCATCACACTCAGATAAAGTTCTATCTTCTGACAATCTAGATCGTAGATTATTGTAATTAGAAACGCTTCTAGCGGCACTATTGTCTCTATTGAAGTACTGAAAGCCCTTGATCATAATATTAGCCGCGCTTTTGCTCTTACCAAGCGGTCGATTTTTATCATAAGGCATTGACAAATAATCCAACTCATTATCATTAGTATTACCCCCGATTCTTTTCCACTCTTGCATGATATGATCAGTTCGCTGAAGAAATTGCGCGATACGCGAGGTCAAAAGCGAGGATGCCGTTTCTGGTTCCAAGTGTGAGGCCGTGGGTCGAAATGATTGTCTTACTTTCTGCTTATCAATCCCCAGGACAAAATTTAAACTCGCGTCAAATACAACCGGCGCTTGTTCTTTTTTTGACAAATCATGCTTAAGCGAAAAGTCCGCTAGACTGTTGTCCTGCGGGAAAAACCGCCGCGGAGTCGCAGATCTTAAAAAACTATTTGAACTGAATGAATCTCGGCATAACGATGATCTGGAGTAAGATTTACTTGACAGAGACACTGAGCTAGCTAATCTAGGTGTTGGGCTACGAGTAAAACTCGTTATATCATCATTGTAATTATTGTTACGCGACAGCGATGGTGTTACAATAGCGACTCTGTTTATTGGTCGAGAGTTATAGCTGTTCAATGATAATTGAGGCAGCGGAAATTCGTTGGTAGACATTACGTCTAAAGATGAGATACTTTCGGACATAATTGATATTTAAATTAATTTTTAAATTATAACTTGACAATTAAATTAATTTTTTTTTATCACTACGATTATGTCTCTACACTATTTAAACACTTATTAGGCATGTTATGATATGTTGCATAACAAATAAGTTTAGGAGAATCGAGTAGGTGCAGCTGACTGCATCAACTGTAGACACCACGGACGACAACGACGAGCGATGGGTAATAGTGATCACTTTCAAGTTATTCTAAGTCAAAGAGTGAAAGAGACTACATTAAAAAGAGAGAACTAAAGAGAAACTATTGGTTTTTGGATCGCAGCCAAATTTACTACACGGTGGGCTGAGAAATCGGTTAAATGATTACAAATAAAAAAAAAAAACAGTTGTAAAATAATTAAGATGTCTCCTAATTATTGACACTAATTTTTAAAACTTAAAAATAAAACTTACTTTAGCTTCCAATTTTACATTGTCGTGCTTAAGATGATTTCTTTCTTGTTCCAATTTTTCAACTTTAGCTCTCAATAACTCTAGCTCTTCCTGTAATGATAAAAAATAGTTTATAAATTTTTTAACAAAAATAAACATTGACAATTTTTTAATTTATGATGTTATCTAACCGTTCGTGCTTTCAATTGATCTTCAGTGCGATGAACATTTAATAAAGGCGCTACTTTTACGTAGAGTCTCCACCAAGGCCACTCACGAACAGACATAAGCTTCCTCACATTTCGCTGTATGCATCTTACAGCCAAATCTTGAAGCTGAAAAAAATTTAAATAGTTAAAATAAATTTTTTTATTAAAAAAAAAATAAAAATCAAACTTTTAGAGTACCTTTAGTGTATTGAGTTTTTTCCGCGCCAAGTAACCTCGACATCTCGCTTGCAAAAGCACAATATGGCCCGTCAACTTCTCATCTCGTTGAGACTCAAGTCGCTCTAGAGCACCGGCTCTGAAGAATATCTAAGCAAAGTAATTGTTTTTTTAGTTTAAGGAACTGTTGAGTTTTTATGTGTATGATATGATTAATAATAAATATTTTACCTGACTCTGACCAACGCGGTAAGACGCAGCGTCGACGTCCATAGTCAATAGCATGTCTTCCACAACTCTACGTTCGTCTTCGACAGGACTTGATGAGCGTACATTAGCCGCATAATCACTAGAAAGTAATCCAAAGCGGCGTCTGAATTCACCGAGTGGTAAATGCTTTGGAAATCCGACTTTGTGAAGACGCATTGCATCAATTATTTGCCCGCCACGAATCTACAGTAATTATAAGTGTTTAAATAAATTCTTTCACGTTTATAATTAAAATAACTCTAACATGTAATATTTTATAATTATTATTACTTGTGAACGTAGTAGTGGAACGTTAATAACACCATTATCATTTTTCGGTAATTTCATCGTGACAAATGATTTGTCAGTGCAGCCTGAGTTGTGTTGGGGTAATAAACAGTGGACAAATTTAACACGAGTCCGTCTCAATGTTTCAATTATTCCATCCTAGAATAATATTAAAAAAAAATAATATTTTATAAATTGCTAAATCAATTAAAAAAAAAAAAACAATTTAATAATTATTTGATAATTTTTTAAACCCGGTCTATTTTTTTATTTTTTTTATTTTTCTATTAAAATTTAATAGTTGGAGAAATAAAAATTTACACTTACAACAGTGAATTTAATTTGAAGACAAGCGCTTTTCCTTTTAACTGTTGTGAATGTTCGTCGAATACTAGAAGCTCTTCTTAATGATTGTGAGCCTTCTAATCCGGATATGGAACTAGTCATTAGTGCTCCAGTAATTCCAGTACTTCGTACTTGAACAAAAAGTCTATTGACATCCTCTCTGTTTAAAAAAAAAAAAATAAATAAATAAAGTTAATAAAAATACTTGGAATAAAATAATAAATAAAATGATTTAATAACAAACCTCGTGCTTTCTTGTAAAATATTAATGGCACTTTTAGTAACTGGATTTTCCCGAGTGGCCTTTAACCATCCGGTAGCAGTGTACAATACTGGATTGGTCCCTTGCAAATGCTGAAGAACAAATTGGTTATTACCGGGAGCTTTTCTCAGTAAAAGCTGATAATCACGATCACCGTACAACGAAAATAACCGGTCCATAAAAGATTCATCGCTGCCTCCAGCGCAAACAGCTTCTTCATCAAGAAGCCACAAAAGTCCTTTTTTCTCTCCCTGAAATCTACCGGTCAGATCATTTTGGCTCGAACGTATCATGGTCGCAGTATTTTGCTGACCGCGGTCAACAAGCGAAATAAGATCTTGTGGTGATCCAACACCGCTGTTTTCTTCGTCATAATCTTCATCGTGTTCAATATTTATTCCCTCTTGAATATACCGATTTTTCGGAGCTACTAAGCTAGAATAGTGAAATAATAATTGAAGACGCTCTTGTAAATAATTATGACAGAGATCTTCAAAGTTAGCACCAGTTTGATGACCACACGAGGCTGGATTTTGAAATCCAGGTGTATCACAAAGCAAAAGCGAGGATACCGTGTGGACAGGAGATGATATTACTTTATTGATAAGCGAAGCAACACAATGGAATACTTCTGTATAAAGACCAACGATAAATCCCTCAAGGGCGTCAAGTCCTGAATAATTTGAAGCACTATCAATGGGACTCGATGCTCGTAAAGAGCCTCTGCTACCACCACCACCACCACCACCACTACCAGCAGTTGTTGTAATCCCGTCGGCGTTCGAAGAAAATATTATTCTACTGAGTTCTTCAACACTCGTGCCCAAAAGATTGGCCGCTTTTTCAGCGCACTCCGCTCGAGCGAATTGCCAACGGCTTGATTGAGAATTAACATTTGTTTTTACAGCACCAGCACAACTCAAGTGATATATACCTGCAATAACTGTCCAGATGACTTTTTCATCAGCTTCCGACAGTCCTAATATTTTAAATGCTCCAACAATGCGATTGAAATCGACAACAGCGCGTTGTTTTTCTTCGTGCTTCTGCAGCGGTGTAATAAAGGGATTATTTTCGGTCACTAAATTACCGAGGTACAACTCTTTACGCAATTGTCCTTCTGCTCCAGCGAGCAATCGATAAATAATGTGAAAAGTCGGGTCACCGTTATTCCGTCTTCCTATTCGTGATTTTTCTAGCAGCAAAACTTGAATGCTCGCAGAAGCTATTTGCCCAGACTGATCAAAGTCTAAGCTGAATATTTGTGTGAATCGGGTCGCATTGGAATTCATATGCGTTTTGCTGTTCCCAAAGGCTTCAAGGATTGTAAACAAGGCATTTAATTTTTCAATAGTGAGTATCTGTAATAAATAGAAAAATTGAATTATAATTACCAATGAGTCACTGATAAGTTGAATATAATATATTCGGTAAATATTTACAAGTGGGGTCAACTATATATATATATATATTTTTTTTAAAAATACATTAAAAAAAAACAAAAAAAGTTGATTATCACAATTTTACAAATTTTTTTTTAATTGTTCCTTTTTTTATATACTTTTCAAAAAAAGATAAAATAGAAATTTTATCCAAAAACATGAGAGCCAAAATTTTTTTCAACTTTTGAAGACAAAAAAGCTATCAAAATTTTTATTTTTTTCTTTCATGACATTTTTTTATTATAAATCCGCCGTAAAAATTGGCAGAATAAAAAACAATTTGAAAATGTTAATTTTTCACCTAATTATTTGTAATTAATTACCGAAATTTTTTTTTCGGATTGAAATTTTCTAATTGCTGAATTTTTCCATGCATTATAGCAAACAGCTAAAAATCTTTTATTTTCATTAAAAAAATGAATTTATTCCAGATAATTTCTTCTTACGCGCAATTTAAAAAATCAATGCATTCCAAAATTCTTTAAAAAATTTTTATCTTCTAAAAAACTAATAATAATTTCAATTATTTAAAATAAAAAATTTATTTTTTTTTATAAAAATTTTTGATTTGTTTCATTTTTATTTTTAATTTTACCAAAATAATAAATTAAATTTTCTTCCTAAAACTTCTAATTTGATAAAAAAAAAAAAAAATTAATTCCATGTGTTGCATTTAAAAATATATTAAAAATTTTTATCTTCTAAAAAATTAATAATTTCAATTATTTAAAACAAACTTTTGTTTTTTATTCATAAAAATTTTTATTTTTTAATTTTACCAAAATATAAAAAACTAAATTTTCTTCCTAAAACTTCCAATTTAATATTAAAAAACTCAATTAATAAAATTATTAAATGAGTCGTGTTTCAACACGCACTCTCTGCTCGTTGCTTCAACCTCCGCAACCAATAAAAAAAAATCATCCGCCGATTTACACAAAAATTAAAAATTCAAAACCATTTTGACGCTCAAGAATAATTATTATAAAAAAAATTTAGGAAAATAAAAAAGCTAGCCTCAAAAGAAAAGCCGAACAAGCGGTTAATTAGGTTTATAACATAAAGTGCTTTGGTGATAGATTTCTCCCTTAGGATATTATTTGCAATAAAAAAGAACAATTATAAAAATAAAAAAAAAAAACAAAATAAAGTATTTATTTAGCGGGAGTTTATTTTTTAGCACATATTAACGCACAAGAGACTTAAGAGAACAAAGAATGAGAGATTGTTTTTTAATACAAGGTTGTATTCGAACTCCAGAATAATCCGAGCGCTTGCGCGCAATACGACTGATTAAAAAAAAAAAAACTATAAATAAATAAAACTAATAAATACTAATAGTATACAATTCAATACAATAAAATAGCTGCCGGTAATTAGGTACCATATCGTATCGCTGTTAAACAATGTTGCAACATATCAATTACCTCTATCAATATTTGTTACATGTATTTTTAATTATTATTATTATTTTTACTATTATTATTGATTATAGATTTGTTTCTGGAAATATTTTAATTGTTTATACAACGGCAATATTTTTAAATGAATTTAAAGGCTGACGCCTAGGCTATTCTAATTATAAATATATATTAACAATTTACATACAATAACAATAACAATAACATATAAATAATTATTAATTAAACAGAAAGAAGAAATATTAATTTTTAATTACAGATTAAATAACGATAGATTTATTACAGATACAAAGTTAAATTTATTTTCAATCCGTCTATTGGCGAAAAAACTTTAACATTAAGTTCCTACAACAATTACAATTTTAATACAGATATATTATCGTTACGCTGTGCTATTTTTTATTTTTATTTTATAAAATATCTATAAATAAGCATGTAAATAAATTTAACTTTCTTTTTTATTGTATTTTATTATTTTTATTCGGATACAACCTGGATCGACTTTTTACCTGGACTAATTTTTAAAGTTTTTGGTAAGATGCCGGGGATTCCCCGACTGAGCGCCTGATGATTAATATTGAGCGCCTGTCGGTAAGAAAGGGAAGAATTGTTAGTTTAGAAATGCTTGAGATGGTAATATACAATTCTGTAATTTACCTAGGGGAAATTTACTTACCGGCTTGGTGTCAGGCGAATAAGAATAGAAGAAATCTCTAAAGTCGATCTTAAATTAGTGCGGTATTATGAAAATTGCAGAATTAAAATTGTGGATTATAAAAATTTAAGTTTGCATTGTGAAGATTAATTAGGATAATAATTTATACCATTTGATTAAATAATAAAAAAAAATTTTGTACATTTTTTAAATGATAATTACAAGGTCAGTGAAGAAATAAATTTTAATTATTGTTTTTAAAATTTTTTTTAATATTTACGACAGCTGACATTTGAAAAAAAAAAATTTTTTTTTCATTGAAAAATTAATTTATTTTAAAAAATTTATTCTTACATTTTAATGTAATTAAAAAACATACAATTAAAAAAATCAATACATCTTAAATTATTCAAAGAAATTTTTTAATTTCTTCTAAAAAATTAGTAATTTTGCCGTGACTTGTGAACTATAAATGAATAAAATTTTGCTTTATTAAATAATGACATTTGTTAAATTGCACTGTACTCTCTTAACAATTGACGTTTTTAAAGATATAAGCTCATCCTGATGTTATACTCATCAAGAGCTTTCATTTGAGTACCCACATGCATTTTTTTTTATATATTTTTCATATATACATATATATATAAATATATGAAATATATGAAAAATTGATGTGAGTATTCAAATGAAAGGTCTCGATGAGTGCAACGTCGGAGTGAGCTTATATCTTTAAAAATGTCAATAATACACAAGATACAAGGTCGTTTCTTAACTATGTTAAATTGCACTGTACTTTCTTAATTATTGACATTTTTTAAGATATAAACTCATTTCGATGTTATACTCATCAAGAGCTTTCATTTGAGTACCCACATCAATTTTTGATATATTTTTCATATATACATATATAAAATATCTATAAATATTTAAAATATATGAAAAATCGATGTGGGTACTCAAATGAAAGGTCTCGATGATTGTGACATCGGGATGAGCTTATATCTTTAAAAATGTCAATAGTTCACAAGATACAAGGTCATTTCTTAATTAAATATCTAGAGATAGAAGATTTTTAAATGAAGCCTAAATATTTATCATCAATAATAATTTATTTCTTCACTGAGCTTTTAATTATTAATCTGATAGTTCAAATAATTTAAAGAATTTTCTTAAATTAAAAAAATTAATTTTTCAAGCTTAAACTTTAATTTTCCGTGATTTTAATTCAGCAATTTTGGTAATACCCAATCAGTGAAAGAACAAAGTGTATAAATGAAAATAACAAGGCGTCTATTGACTCACCCTAGCCTCTTGCTCTGACCATTTGGTTGTTAATAATTTGTAAATTATAATGAAGAAATAAAAAAACTACATAACAGTGATAATTTAATTAAGCCACCCGATTAAAACAAATATATATCGATATATTTATATGTACCATATTATAAAGAAGAAATAAGAAACAAAAGTAACAAATAAAAAAAATATATATTAAAAGTAATTATTAATAATAAACAGATGCCACCACCCAGTATATTTTTTACAGGTTTACAGTTTATAATATTTGATATTAACAAATAATTATAAAATATAAATACAAATAATTACACACGTTTTTTAGCGTTAAACAATATTTTAACAATGTGACTTATTTTGAGGCTACTGCGACATCCCTGGCCACGGGGACCAAATATATTTTTTATGCATTATTATTACAATTATTATTATTGATATTATTATCGAATTATTATTTATATTAGAATTTTCCGACGGAAAAAACAGTGGAAAAATTATATTTATAAAATTACAGTTTTAAATAACAGCAAAGTCCCTTTAGTGTTAAACTGTAAAAAATTACATTATTTCATTAAAAAAATAAAAATGTATTTTATATTTTTATTAATTAATTATTTAATAATTGCAGATATTCATTGATAAATATCAATCAACACTATAATAACAATGTAAAAACACATTTTTTCAACGTTTAACATATTAAATGCAATTTTTCAATTAACAATTACCAACAGAAGGTAAAAATTAAGAAAATTAAGGCACCATTTTTGCTATTAATAGCATGAAAAAAAATTACATTCAATCCAAACTATAAATTGACCTTAAATTAATTTCTTCTTTAATAAAAACAACTATTTTTCCTCCTAATAAATTTATTTCTTCAGTAAAGAATCTGGGATTCTTGTGGAAAAAAATACTAAAATTTAATCCCAACAACAATACGTATTTTTTACTGTAACAAAACTTGCTTTCTCTGTCAGTAAAATACCAAAATTAAAATAAAGTAAACTTCACCTCACTTAATTGACACGGATATATATAATATCTTCAAACAATCACGCTCTATTTCATATTTTTATTAATTAACTATCAAGAATTGCAGATATTAATTTATAAACATTAACTAACACTTTGATAACAGTGTAAAGACACATTTTTTAAAGTTTAACAATTTTTAAAGAAACTTTTTAATTAACAATTACCAACAGAAGGTAAAAATGAAGAAAATTATAGTACCATTTTTACTTTTTGTATGCTATTAATAATGAAGTTATAGTCCCAAGATTAAATTTGGTATTTCTTCGGGGATTATAACATTTTTTTTTTACAGTAACAATATAAATTTTTATTGTAAGACTACACTGAGAAAAAATTTCTTTTGGAAAATATGGGAATTTTTGTGACAAGAAATTTGTTGGAAATTTTCAACAAATTTACTTCTTAGCTGAAGAAATCAAATTTGTTCTCACAGTAACTTTTTTGTTGAAAAAAAGGTTTTTAAATTTAGAAAAAAAAAAAAATCATTTTTAAATAGACAACTTAAGAATTTTAATTCAAAATTATTTTTCTCCAATTACAAAAGACTTTTTTTCAGCAAGAAAGTTTCTGTAAGAACAATTTTGATTTCTTCAGCTAAAAAATAAAATGATTTAAAAAATTTCTTTTGATAAATATTGGAATTTTTGTGACAAGAAATGTATTGGAAATTTTCAACAAATTTATTTCTTAACTGAAGAAATCAAATTTGTTCTCACAGTAACTTTCTTGTTGAAAAAAAGGTTTTTAGATTTAGACAAAAACAATTTTAAATATACAACTTGATAATTTTCATCCAAAATTGTTTTTTTCCTAAATGTAGAAAACATTTTTCCAAGAAAGTTTTTAACGTGAAAATACTTTATATTCTAGGAGAAAAAATAATTTTTTTTTTTTTTCAGTTTGAAAATGATAATCAAAGATAGAAAAAAAATTTAATGAATACAAATCTTATCACTGAAAACGTTGATATCTACACAAAAAAAATAGCTTGAATCAAGAAAATAATTTTCAAGAACTTTTCTTTAAACTAAGAAATCTCTCTTGGATTAAATAAATTTAACTTAACTAGAAAATCGAGCGCGCTTTGCGCGCTTCTATTAAGATGTTTATTATCGACAATTTAATTAATCAATATTTTAAAAAATTTCAATCATCAATATTTAACTGTTGCCATAGTAACCGTTGCTTATGTGGTTACTATAGCAACGAAAAGCGACAATAATGAAAACAACTTTTTAATAAAGGATTCAAGAATTTCTTCTCTTGATTCAAGTCAATTCTTTGATTATTTTAATTTTTACTAAGACTTTTCAATAATTTACGGACTAAAAATTCATAATAAAATCTTAATTTTCAATTTCAATTATTAACTAATAATTTTTAATAAAAAACAGTTAAAAAAAAAAAAGTAACTAATAATTAAAAAAAAAATACATTCTAAACTCTAAAATTAGGTATTTTAAATTGTAATTATATTTTTACAAGATAAAATCTCAATTATTACAGCAAAAAATGTAATACTTGCAGTTTTTTCTCCAAGGGGCCTTTTTTTACTCAAAAAACTAATATAATTTTTCCACTTGAATTTTTTCCGCGTTATGCGCCAAGTTCCGAATTAATGGAGAGTTAAAAAAAATTTGGTTATATCGATAACGTCGCAGTGTCGATAAATAGTCATTAACGATGGATGCTACATACATGTGATACATTACCGCTGGTTACTTCCTAGTCTCTGACGTCTGTAATTAATTACCTAAATAAATAATTATTTTACGTGACGTTGGAGGCTCCACTAGTTCACTCACGCACTTCACCATTATAAAAGGTTTTTATTGACGATGAATTAATATTTTACTGGATTTATTTTGAAGAACATACTTTATAATTATAAATTATAAATTAATAGAGAGGAAAGATATTATTAATATGACGAAGCAATGAGGCTAGGGGTGAATGCTTACTTAATTAATTAATTAAGTTAATTACCGATTTACGATTAATCATTATTTAGTTAGTATTTTATTGAATAAATAATTAAATGAATTGGAAAGATAAATTAAATGTAATCTTCCTCTCCTGGACACCCTCGTACTTACCGACCCTACCTAAGGATAATATAAATCTAAATCTAAATTTACATTAATTAATTACCCTTAATAAACTGTACATACCAATTGTAAAAAAGGAGTTTTTATTACTTATTTTTAACCTTTTAATATTTATTTTTAAGGTCCTTTAGTGGTAGATATATTTAAAAAAAATTGAAAAAAAATAAAAATACTTATTATATTATTATTTCGACTGTATTTATGGCAATTTAAATTAAATGTACATTTATAGAGTAAGATATTGATTAATATAATTAAATTAATTATTTGTTAACGTCAAAAAATAAATAATAAATTATTTAAACATTTTTTGTCGTTTTTTATTAATCAATTTTTTTATGTTTAAATTCCTTAATTTTTTTTTTTAAAATAATTTTAAGATAATTTATAGTAGCAATCTATTGGAAAATTCGGGCTCGAACTCCAACACTAGCGGCGGTGCGAGTTGGACTCGGGTTGATGGATTGACCCAGAGCGATTCATCAGAGGCATCGTTGACGTCTTTAACAAACGTAAGCAGCACGAGTGGTGGTATGAGTGGGGTTGGAGGCGGTAAAAGTTTTCCGGCATTGCCTCCTAAACCCCCGAAGCGAGGAATCCTCAAAGGATCGCGTAGCAATATTGCCAGTATGAGTGGAACAAGTACTGAGGGCTCTAGCGCAATGTCTAATGGAAATGAATGCGAAATCAATCATTCTGATCCGAGTAACTTACTCGTGAGGAATACGCTTCAAAATGAAGTAATTACTTATCAAAATCTTCCCTGTCAGCAGCAGCAACAGCAGCAGCAGCAACAGCAGCAGCTGGAGAAAGATGAGTTTTGCAGCGAAGAAGAGTCCTCGTCAAACTACTATCACAACTATAATCAACATCATCACAATCAGAGTGACTCGAAGCTTTTACAAGTAATTACAAGTGCCAGCCCCTCTGCTGACTCATTAACAGACACAACAAACTCAAGCTTTGCGACTCCACCCTTCAGTCTCTCCCCGGTTGGAGAGTCTCAGGGTTTTTCACGCTGGAGATCCTCCAATTCTTTTGAAGAGCAAGGCATTCCTCTTCCATTACCTCAAATTATTTCTCTGGTACTTCCCGAGCCTCGGGAGTTGACAATTCAGCGGCAACTACCGCCAAGAAATGACTTTGGTTTTTCATTACGCCGGGCGGTTATAATCGATCGTACTTCGAGTGGCTCAACGCAAAATATCAAGTCCGTTATATTCGCCGAGCCCGGTGCTATTGTTCAAAATAATAATGATACTGGCTTATTGCCCGGCGATCGATTGATTGAGGTCAATGGTATCAATGTTGATAATAAATCCCGAGAAGAAATTATTGATCTTATCAAAGGATCTGGAAATAATGTTGTTGTCAAGGTAATGATAATTAAAATTATTGTAAATATTTATTATCTTTTTGAGGGTATTAATTCTTGAATTATTTTAGGTGCAACCAGTTGCTGAGTTGTCGGAATTATCTCAGCGAGGAGGACTAGATGGCAGACAAATAGAATTAGCTGCTGCTAATATTCAATGTGGAACCCTTCGACGGTCTGGTAGTTCACGATTTCATCAAAACACGGTAAATAATAGTTATCATTTATAATATACTATTAAAAATAATGCCTCGAGAATTAAATATTTTTTTTTTTCTGGTAAATATTACAAGGCTGAAAAGTAAAAGAGACCGTATATATTATTACTGTGAGATAAATGTTATGCGAGCGTGTTAATTCATTTATTACGTTAAAATTTACTATGTTGAACACCGCCAGGCATGTAATACTGTAAATTAAAAATAATTTTTTAGCAATATATATCTATACTGTCTCGTTAACAAGTAACAACTCGGTGCGTTACCATATGGAGAATATGGTATTCAAATAACGGTGTATCTCACCTACTTCTACAAAGCGTGTACGTAGATGCACTTCTGCTAGTATAACTGAGGAAGGGAGGTGAGAGACCTTTGCTTAGTGGGTATGAAAGCGCACAACTACCATACCTCAATGTGTTTCAGATTGTAGCAATTGTAGCATGTTAAGGAATGGAATAATCGAGTAAATGGTAATCACATAAGTATATCATTTTTTAATTCAAATTACATACGGATCTTAAATATCACGCCAAAGCTAAAGCTAAAGACCTCATTGCATAATTTATTTATTTTTTTTCCGTCGATCATCAATTAATTATTTAAATAATTAAATTAGCAACCTTGCAGTCACTATGTGACTGCCGTGACTCGTGAACTATAAATAAATAAAATTTCGCTTAATTAAATAGTGATTTTTGTTAAATTGTACTGTACTTTCTTAAATATTAACCTTTTTAAAGATATAAGCTCATCCCGATGTTACATTCATCAAGAGCTTTCATTTGAGTACCCACATGCATTTTCATATATTTTTCATATATACATATATATATGATATATATATATATATATATATATAAATATATGAAAAATTGATGTGGGTACTCAAATGAAAAGTCTCGATGAGTGTAACATCGGGATGAGCTTATGGTTAATTCATTAAATTAGAACTAAAAAATATTTTTAAAAAATTGCACTTACAGTTTTTAAAGTTTTTTACAAGTGAAATTTTTCTTTTAATTTTTTTGTAATAATTTTTTCAATAAAAAGAAATTCTAAAAATTTTTAAATGTCGGCCAACTTAATTTTCATAACTTCAGTGTCATAATAAATAATATATATTAAAAAAAAGTACCTCGTCAAGTCTTAGCAATTCTTCAGCAGACATACTCCCTCTGTCACGTTTTTTTACATCCTTACGCTCCTTCTTTTCCCGTTTTCGTTTTTCTTTTTCATCTTTCTCCGCGGTTTTCTTCATAAAGTTAAACATTTTCCTCTTCACAATAAGCCGACAAGATAAACTTTAATCACTACCGATTACAAAAGCGTATTTTTATAAATGATCTTTTAATATACACCGAGTATACTAATAATATTAGACATTTCATTGAATACAAAAGGATTCAATGACCAACGTACCGTTTCTTTCGTCTTTTTTTTCATTTCCTCACAATCATAAATAACAAATTCTCACTTATTACTACAAATGTTTCTTTCCTTATTGCTATTTATTCTTTACATCTTCTGATATGCAATCATAAATATATTAACTCAGCTAAGCTACATTAGAAAGTATAAATTCTAGTGACTGCCATTTATTTAAAGCTTGCACAAATTGTCTTTTTTTTTTTTTTTTTTTTTTTTTTTTACCGCATATAAATATTTAATCTTTGGAGCAAATTGATAAAGAAATTTTTTTATCTATGGTATTTAATAATAGCCCATCCCATTTGTCCTACAAACATTGTTAGGTGATAAAAATATATCAATAACAATCAAGCTAACGCTGTTGACTTAATAACCTAATATTTAAATATTTGTCAACTTTTTTTTTTTTCACTAAAACATTTTTACTTTCATTAATAACTTAAATATTAGTTAACATATTTTTTTAATTAAATTGATCATTTAAAAAATACTCAACCACTGTATAAATATATGATGATATTTGTTATTATTTATAATATAATAATGCAATGTCTCGGCATCGACATAATTTAATTTTCGGCCGGCATTATTTTACACCACTGTCAATAATATTTTAACAGACGTTACTTATTTATAAAACAATAAAGCTGATACTTTTTTAACAAGTAATCGGACACAGATTGTGATAAATAAACGTCGACGAAATAAACACAAGGGTATATGTGTATATATTATGTATGTATATAACTTGTGATAACTGAAATACCGTAATAAGTAGTAGCCTGTAGTATATATATTTATTCATTTTTTTTTTTTTCGTCAAGACCACATTCTTTGATAACTAGCAGTCACACACTTATTTGATGATACAATTAAATAGCTGTGCCTTTTTGTTATATTTTTGGTTTATGTTAATTAAATAGCTTTTTTACGTGCATTTATTTCCACAAATATGCGGTTAAATGCAATGATAGATTAGAGTTATCACGCAGTTTACTGCTGCTCGAGCAGCACAACTCGAATAACTGTCATGGCGCAGCAGTATTACACGCACACTAATGTTAACTTAATAAAATACGCACATGCGCACACACACCTGGGCAATTATCACAAACATATTTGAACGTAAATACCAGACCAAGTGTTTTTTTTTTTTGTTTTAATTATTATGCATAATTTTTATTTTTAAATTGGAATGAAAAATTATTTATTAAAAAAATTTTTTATGAAAATTAAATCAGCTGACATCGGAAAATTTTATTGAAAAAAAATAAGAGAAAAAATTTGACAGGTAGAAAATTAAAAAAAAAATTCTAAGTGCAATTTTTTAAAAATATTTTTTTACTTTTAATTTTTATTGATTTAAAAAATTGTCAAATGTCTGCTAATTTTAATATCATAATTTATTTTTTGCAAGTATGAAATTTAAATTTATTTACGTAATATTTTAATTATTTACATTGCCTATTGTAAATTATAAAAAAAAAAATACATACATACATACAATAATTAACAGAATAAATATATATCTATAAATTAAACAAATAATTTTAATATAAATTTTGTTTCAAAATAGTTATACAGATAAAAATAATATAAAATTAATTAAGACAATATTTAGACAACAGTACAAACAATTTTAATAATTTACAATTATTTTTTTGTAAAAATTCCGACACAAAAAAATTATTATCAAATTTAAGTAAGCAATTTTTTATTATATAATTATTTATTGTTTAATTATAAATTTATGAAATTTTTGTGTCATGAAAATGAATAAATTAAATATTAAAATCTTTGATTTTTACAGTGAGACATTTTTTTATGAGCTTATAAATAGGCACATTTAAACCCTTAGAGTGAATTTGTACAGATTAATAATTGTAATAGACATATTAGTACAAAAATAACTAGTATAGTGATATATATTGTGTGTAAAATACTATCCTTGTAAAAGCACCATCAGCTTATTTGTAGGCCTTTTGGAATGTTATAACATTAAAAAGACTTTAAATAATTCATATCGACATTTAAATTCATATTTTTTTCAATTTTTTACTAAATATAGTTTTACGGTATATAAATTAATGTGTACTTTCATTGAGATTTATTGCTGCATGATAAATAAAAAATGTCCTAATTCAAAAATAAACTTTAAAAATTACCCAATATACAAAATAAAAAATACAATTATTAAAAATAATAATTCTAATCATAATTAATATTATTATTCCTACCGTGTCTTTGTAAAAAGAAGGCCACTAATAAATTATCTAATAATAGTGACAACTATATCGACGTTTTAGCTTTTACAGCGTGTACTAAATAACAATGTATCACTTAAAAATATTTAAAACAACTAAAGTATCTAACAATCCAAAAAGTCTATTAAAAAATAAATATTTGTGCTTATATATATTTATATAAATTCTATTAGCCTAAATAGCGTAGGTAAAAATTGTAAAATTTTATTGAAGTATAAATTTGCTATTAAAATTGTCTGAGAAAATAATTAAAACCTCAGACATTTTCTGGTTTATTAGAAGAAGTTAACGCGAATTTTGAAGCCTCTGCTAATTCTGTTAACAATAATGTCTCGCCATCGAGTTCCAAGGAAGATCTAATATTACCACTAATACCTTGTCGACTGCTGCCTATACTCTTAACAAGTTTTCTCATAGCTTTATCTCTCCGCTGTTTAATTCTCTCGCTCTTAAGCCGGTTGAAGTCATCATCAGAATTAGAAAAGTGACTGCCTTGAGATGAAGATGAAGATCTGACACTTAAATTATCCTGAATGTGTTCTTCTATTGGTCCTTCTGGATTGTCGATCGGAGTATCCGAAGCAGGACTACCTCCTATTGGTAATCCCATAGAATTGTTCACGGATCTTTGAGGTCTGTACAAAATAATTAATTTAAATTAATAAATTAATAAATTAAAAAAAAATTCAATTTAATTACATAATAAATAAATTTACCTGACATGATGAGGCCTAGCACCTCCAACGGGTGCACTAACTGACAATAAATCATGATGACGATTTTTGTAAGACGGAACATCAACTGGAGCGCTGGGAGGAGGAGCTCCAGAAGCAAAGATACTTTGAACATGAGGACGAGGTTCTCCAGCGCGTATCGACTGGATAGTCATCTGCTCATCAACTTCCTCAATGGCTCCAAATCCCATTCTTGTAGAGCCACCAGCAGCAGGAACGCCGCTCATGCGATTTTGCAGTGAAGCAGATGAACCTGAATTAGGAATTCTTCCAGGTGTCTTACCCGCATTGCCATCAGGCCTGTCTTCCTTGCTGAATAATCTCTTTAAGACACTAGTGACGCTGTTGACGCGAGGGAGAGACTCACCAATATTACTTGCCGTAGAGCCACCACCATTGTAACGATCCCGGTTGCTGATTCTGCTAGCACTCCTGGACATCTTCGAGTCAGACATGAAGTGTATTCCTGATATAGCGTCATCTGCTACATCACTACGGAATTTATTGTAGGGTAAATCGGACGGTGGGTTCATTTCATCAATTCGCACTGAGGACGGCTGTAATTCTTGTTGAGCGGCTGATAATTGAATACCAGCGGTTGAAGGTACCGGATGTTCCTCACGGAACGGCTCTGCTGCTGCTGTATAAGGCAACTCAATAGGAAACACTTCGTCCCAATACTGGTCACGAATCAATTCAGGGTGATCGTGATGCATTTCATCGACGATTAAATAACTGACTTGTAAATTTCTATCGACTATCCAATTGACCTCAAAATCATCGTCGTCTTCGCCGAATGGGTTTATCAAAGTCTCAGCGACTTTTAGCCATCCCATGTAGAAAAAAAATTGCAGAGTCGTGAAGAAGGGAAAGTAGAGATCTATGTTGGAAATATTTGATAATTTTTGCTCTGATTTTGTAGTCTCAACCCACTGACGGCCCATCACTGTTGTGAGGAAATACGAATACACTGCTATTGTGACGACTTGCGTGTAAACAAGCGGCACTGAAATAGTATCGTAGTGAATCAGCCTTCCGCAATTCCCGCGGAATTTATTCAATTCATCGATCAGAGTTTTAACAGCAAAGTCATCTCTAATGCGGCCTTCTTTTCTAGCACGTGTTACTATACTCGAAGCCCAGACTATTGGGAGCCAGTGTTTGCTCGGCTTCGGAAACTTCATATTTAAATTTTGGAAAATTACTAACTCATTTTCCAATAACAGACCGGCGTCGACAAAGTGGTCGAGAGTTGGAAAACGTTTTTTCACTCGTGGTGATATGTTTGAAAGAACTAATGTCAGACATACACACACGTACCTGTGGAAAATTTTTAATTTAATTGTATTGACAAATTACATTGTTAACATCTATTGTTGTTTTTAGTTGTTGGACATGTTATTTACATACCTGACAATTGTACGTCTCATAAGTCTTCCTCTCTCGTCGTTACCGTGAATGGTAGCCGACACAAAGACGGCAATTGAGTCAGGCCACGGAATAGCCATATATTGGTTCCACCATCTAGTCATTACGATACTCACATAAAAACCAAGCACAAAAGACAATGGTATGAGATCACTGTATTCATTGCAATAAGCAACAACTGATTCAAATTTTCTTTTTGCCTCTTCATTAAGCGCAAATCGATAAATTATTGACAGTGTGTAGTAAATTGTGAGAAAGAGCAACAGATCGATGTATACAAGTTTGTAAATACTAGCTCGCCATCTGTAAAATAAAAAAAAAAAAAATTGTTATTGAAATAATTAAGTGTTAATGTATCATTGGAGACATAATTGTACTTGAGAAAATCATTCAAAATAATTGTCTTGATTCGTTTAAAAAAAAATTATTACGCAAACGCGGAATTGTTTGCTTAGGAATTATTTTCTAAGAATTTTACAATAATAAAAATATAAAAGAATAATTAATTTACCTGAGTAACAATTTAAGAAAACATCCTAAGCCTCTACATGTGGCTACTTCAGCAGTGTATGTCACAGTCATTTTTTTGCAGTATAAAGCTTCGCAATTAGCATTAAATTTTTAGTCAATAATTAACAAATCTTATGTTTAATATATATTTTTAAAACTTAAATTATTTAATAATATTGACCATTATTGTCTTAATAAAAGTTAATTATCACAATATCAATTTATCAATTATATTAATAAAAATAAATTCTTAGAATTGTGTAGTTTAACAACTGAGTAATTAAACATATCAATTTCTTCATTAATAACAACTCACAGCGAATTTTTCCATCAACAATTTTCCTTTAGTAGATATAAATATTAGTAACATTGGAAGATATGTCTACAGCCATTATTTTTTATTCATACCATGCAATTACACTTAGCACGCACATATGACTTGATATCTATCAGTCAGTTAGTCGTGCAAGGTAACTTGAATCATCAATACTTGCAATGTTTCAATCTTAGTATTTTTTTTTTAACTTAACAAATTATCTTCTTTGATATAAATATATATATATATATATATATTATTTGTCTTGACAATAATACTGACTTTATTTAAAATATTTATTCACATATCTTCAATACATATGAGAATAATTATGCACCGTCTTCTATTTACGTGTATTGCTTGTGCTCGCTAATTATTTATGATTACAATCACTCTTAAAAAAATAAAATTCAAATGTTACACAATTGTTCTCTCGAAGGAGCTCAGTTTATATCTGGCACTTTTGACTCTTTTCATCGCCCTACTTACAATTGTCAACCAAGTATTCTTCAATAACGTATATTATTAAAGTGTACATGTATCTTAGTAAGTTAAATTTATTATTAAACACACAAAACTTCGATATACATTATTTGTCATAAATCCAAGAATTCTTTCGCATGATTAATCTCGTGACGATAAATAGAAGAGTCTCGTGTTTGCTAAGCAGCGCTTACTTCTGAAATAAAAAACAAAATCTAATTAAACGGAAATATTGACATAAAAAACAACTATTTAATAGTTAATGGTGCATTAAAAATTTGTTGACAACTAACATTTGTGTTATTATGTCAATCGATTATGCAAAAACCAGAGTAATGTGCACCAATAACAATCGAACTCATACAACAGTAATATAAGCAGAGACTATAATAATAATAATAATAATAATAAATAACAACTCCTTAAGTTACTATTGCTATGATAGTAACAAAATAATTAAATTCTATGGCAACTATAATTTTAGCAGTCACTTGACAATTTTATTAGACAAATAAATGTATTTTTTAATTTAAAAATGTCAATTCTTTTTCTCATAATTTATTTGTTAAAAAAATTCATTAAAATTAATTCAGCAGATATTTATTAAATTTTAATAATTTTTTTTAATGAATAAATTATGGCAAAAAAATTGACATGTAGAAATTTTAATAAATTAAAAATGCAATTTTTTAAAAATAATTTTTTGGAGCACATTTGTTTATTAAAAAAATTTTTAAGTGACAGCTAAATTAATTTTCATAACTGTAATTTATAAAATATAAATTTACTTACTTATTTTTTTTATTAATAAATTTTTTATCAAAATATTTAGGCCGTAATACTGTTATCAAGTCATCGTTGTAGATGAATTTAATCTTTATAGTTGGAAATTAAGTGACATAGACACTGTACTATAATAACCATTTTATAAGTGATAAAGATAAGCGTAGTCGTTGTCGAGTGACACAGAAATTTGAGTTTGCCTTAATATAAATGATAGTTATAAATTTATTATTATTTTATCATATTTACTTAGTATCACATATCATGTTTTAGCGGTTATCCAGGGAAATAATTTTTAAAATAATAATAAAAAACACACACATGCATATCAATACCGCGTAATGTACAGGTAAGTAATTACGTAAACCAGACACACTGTTATATATTATTAAACACAAGGTATAACCCAAAATATTAAATAATATATATAACCAGGTATTGTGTCAGGCCAGACAGCGTGTCAGGTGACAACGATTGGTGATCGTGTGTGGTAAACTCTCCGATCCGAGGGCAGTAACGGACTGCAGCTTATTCAACGGGTATATACATATATATTGTGTATATTACTTGTGGTAGGTATCAACATTGATACATATACTTGTACGCTCACGGAATAAAGAGAAAGAGTAAGAGGGAGGATATATCCTGCAGCACTTCGTTCTACGAATACGTGATTCGTATCCCCCACAACGCTGTTACGACCCTCTACTACACAAAAGACTGCTGTTGTTATTATTATCAGTGTTTTATCAATCACGTGTTTCTGCGCAGCTTGTTTCTGTGTTGGATTGACACTCCATATGTTTTTTCGCACACCTCAACCGGGTTTCTTTAAATAAGCTTTGTTATTTCTTCTGAAGTAATGATACTGAAGTTGATGAAAATTAAATTAGCCATATTGAATAATGAAATTTAAATTAGCAGTCACTAGACAATTTTTTAATTTTATTTAACAAAAAAATTTGTTGCAAAAAATTATTTTAAAAAAATTGCATTTTATTTATTTTTTTTTTTTAATTTTTACATGTCAATTTTTTTTTTTTTTTTTATATAATTTACTTGTTATAAAATTATTAAAATGATTAAATATATGCTAAATTAATTTTTATTTTTTAATAAATAAATTATGAAAAAAAAATTGACATGTAGAAATTTTAAATGCAATTTTTTAAAAATATTATTACTTTTAATTTTTATTAATAAAAAAAATAATTAGTCTTCTAATTTTAATATGATCTGAGGTTGACAGATATTAAATTTTTTAAATAATTATACAACAATAAAAAATTGACAGCTGTCAGCTAACTTCAGTATCATTCAGAAATTCAAACTAATATTGTCAGATTTAATTATTCTTCTAATATAAATAATTATAATTTAATTCTAAGTAATATTAATGAGTAAAACATAATATTTTTACTCAACTAAAATAATATTTTATAATAAAGTATCAGTTACACTCTGGTTTATCATGAGACTGACATAAAAAAATGAGAGGAATAGATAAAAGAGTTAAGATAATTACAAACTATTTTTATTATACACTTTAATATATATATATATATATATATATTTATATATTTTAATATAAATTATAAATCACAAAAATTATTTCATTTATTTTTGCTATTTAATGTATCATTGAATGTACAAATATATTAATGCTTTACAAAAAAATAGATACATATGTTCAACAGTAAATAAGAGAGATATTTATTTAATAAGTCGTTGATTTTCATTAATATTTAATAATTATGCAGTGTACATATTTTCTACTCGTATTAACTAATTAAGCATTTTTATTAATCCCACTTTTGGCTCGAACACATATATGTATGTTCTACATCTACAACACTGTACAAATGTGTCCATTTGATATTATATTATTAAGATTGTATTTATTTATTAAAATACTTGGTCCCTTCCGTATAACAATAGTCACAGCCAATAAATGCAATTAATTGTAGACCACAATTACAAGGCCACTTTTTACTTATTATTATTATCATTGTTATTTTATATATCTTTTTAATATAATATTCATTGATTACACAATTATGATATTGATGAGAATAAAATGATCGCATGTAAAGAATGATTTGTAATTTTAAGAACAATATTAGTAATAGAAAAAAAAAAAAAAAATAAATAAATAGATTTATTAAAAATAATCTTAGCACTTTTCTTCCGTACAAATCATCTAGGTCTTACTTACTATTACGTCTGTCCGCGAAATTATCTTTGTAGATACAAAAATCATAGACGCTCTTTATAAGTATTTAATAAATTTAAAAAATAAATAATAAAATTAATTATTTGATTTCTTTAGAACGCTAAATAAAATTTTTTATAAAATAATTTAGCACCAATTAATTTGTATTATATCTAACAAAATTTTTTTAGCGTTCTAAAAGTCTTATAATTATAATTGGTCGATGCTTTAAAATTAATAGATTAAAAATAATTAAATTAGTGCTAATAAAGGTTAAAAATTATTCATCTGATCCCTTAAATTAATCTATGCGACAATAGTGGTTAGTGGATTATTTATTTCAGGTCTAACTTCGGTTTTTGGAGTTGTATTTTGCGAAGAACGTGAACCACTCGCAAGGATACCGTTCGCTTCCGAAAGACGACTGTGATTACTCTGAGTAGTCATAGTAGCCGATGTAAGCATCGTTGTAGTCGTTGTGATATCATGCTTCATTCTAGATTGAAGCTTTGCTCGAAGTATCACGTCCGGAGCGATTGTATTTTTTAATATTATGTACAGAAACCTAATTTAAAAAAATGAGTAAAAATTAAGAATATTTTAAATTCAATTAAAAAAAAAAAAAAAAAAAAAAAAAAAAAAATAATTACCTTGGTAAAATAGCAAGTACTGCAGTAAGTATCACTGTTAACCAATACGTATGACGTGTAAGAGCTTTTGGCATTATCCAGTACGAGCCAGGTAAGCCCATTAGATTTTTAAAGGCAATATTGTATATAAGAGCAAATCCGAAAAAAATTCCGAAAGAACCTACGATTGTGGCGACATGTATGATTGTCTGAAATAATAAATAAATTAATTTCAATAAAAAAAAAAAGAAGTAATAAAAATAAAAAAAATATTTACCCAAGATTTGAATTCTAAGGACGCTTGAATAAGCATAACAATTATGCAAGAGGTAGTTATTGTTAATCCAAACTCCCAGATATCCACTTCAGAGTCATGATAAGCCTATTAGTGATAAAAAAAATAATAAAATTAATCATTAATTACTTGTAAGTATATAAAAATAAGAAATAAGATATTGAAATAAAAAAATTTACCGCTTCCGCTACAAAAAAGATAACAATACTCTGATAAAATGCATCGGCGGTTGTATACCAAAATGAATAAGATTTATAAATAAGTCCAAGTCTTCCTCGAGCGTAAAGCTCTGGGTATGATAATAAAATATTAGCAGGAGCTATTCTGTCGTAAACTCCAATCGCCAAAGGAGGCAGTGAGGTAAATAATAAATTATAAAGCATCAGGTACACTTGATCAATCATTACTGCGCCGGAGAAGCCACAGTACATCTATTAAAATAAATCGAAATTTGTAACTTTAATTAATATTAATTAGATAGAAAAATTAATTAATATTGCACGTACTTGATACCAAAAAATAAGAAAGACAAACATTGCATTTTTGTAGAAAAAATAAAGGATCATTCGTGCAAGTCTGTCGTAACACCAGTGTCCGTGTAGAAGAAGTAATCGCGTGAGCATAGGAAATCTCGCAATGGCAAAATCGGAAGCCATCACGGCTTGTGTTCCTTCTCTCCCCGATATTCCGACACCAACATCTGCTGTCTGGATCATACTCACATCATTGGCACCGTCACCTATCGCTAATGTTCTAACAGACAATTTTTCCTTAACAATTTTAACTATGTAAGCTTTCTGCAGCGGTGTGGCGCGACAAGCCAGTACACTGGAGCAGAATTGCGTAAGCTCCAAAAACGGAGCCGTGAGTCCTGACCTAGGATCTAAAATAAACGTCAGAGTCTTTCCGTCGACCACCAGAGCTCTTTTTTGTTGCTGCTCTGGAACATCATCTTCGCTCATATGAATGGCTTCCAAAAAACTACGTATTAAGTTTTCAGTTATTGTTTTAGACCTCGCGTGAAGTCTCAGCAATTGCATTGAAGGGGTAAAAAGTCTCGCTGAGTATGAAATATTTACTGCTGTTTCTGGTTTATCACCAGTCAGTACCCAGACGACAATTCCTGCACTTATAAGAGTTGCTATTGCCTCAGGTACTCCTTCTTGTAATTTATCTTCAATGCCCGTAGCACCAACAAGTTTTAAATTAGACTCCAAAAGTGAGTAACACTCACGTATTTTTTTTTCCCTATTCTCACTGGCCGACAATTCAGCTTCCACATATTTCTGTTTCCACAAATCGAATTCACTTTCAGTGAGCACTCGTTTGCCCATCGCAAGGGTTCTTAAACCTTGACGACCGTACGTATATAATTGTTGTCGTATTTTAACAACACTTGCCGACGATTCCTCGTCATTAGCTTCAACACCTTCAGCCAGTGATGACAATACCGTTGAATCAGCTCCCTTGGTGTACAACAATATTTGATTTGTAAGAGGATGACGTACAACAATAGACATACACTTTCTCGTTGAATCAAACGGCAATACGTGCAAGATTTCATACGTAAGTGTTGATTTATTTGGCAGTGATATAACAACGCTCTTACACGTTCTGTTTATCAATTTAATATTATAAGCTTTTGCTGCATGAACGAGCGCTAACTCATCAGGACTTTCAGCCTCGTAAATACGTGGCTGTAAATCCGCTTGATAGCCATAAATTGTTTGAGCATCGGTATTCGATAGCGAATTAGTACTATCATACTTAACTTCTTCATCTATAGGCGAGTGTTTACGTAAAAGCATTCCGGATATTGTTGCAATGTTCAATAATTTACGTCGGAATATTTTGTTGGATACATTTAAAGACAAAGGCCTTTCAAATCTTAATGAAGATGTGGATATTGTTGTGGTTGTGGTTGGTGTTGTTGCTGCTGCTGCTGCTACTGTTGCATTATCCTGACTAAAATCGTTAAATGAGGTAGATAGAGGCAGTGCCGACAACGGTATCATCGTCGACAAATGTGTCTGTTGTGACGATGTTGGTGGCTGTGAAGCTAATGATGATGAAGACGGCGCGGTTGTGTTTAATATTTCTAATCTTTTTAATCTATTGTATTTGATCGGTGATACTTCGTCAGACTCAGCGGGCTCTTCATCCACTGTTCCATTTGAATTCATCGAATCATGATGTGGAATTGTATTCACTACAACTGTGTTGCAAATAGCGAGAAGAATTAAAAATTCTTGAAGCCTATGACGGGTGTTTCCGATCAATAAATCTTCTTTTAAACGCGTACACACTAAAATATTTTCATCCTCCCCATCGTGGTGGTAATCATACCCGTCACCTATTGTACATCGTCTAAATATCATTTTATTTTCTGTAAGTGTTCCTGTTTTATCGGAAAATACATATTGAATTTGTCCTAATTCTTCGGTTATATTCAAAGCTCTGCATTCAGTTTTTTGTTGGGTTTCTTCATCAAAAAGCCCAACGTCATGTCCGATATGATAAACTTGACCGACTTTAGCCATTTCCATTGTTACGTACAAACTTAAAGGTATCATTACTTGTAATATAATGATAAAAGTACCAAAAGATATTATTCCTTCAAAAATAGAACTCCGGGATATTGATAAAAATGGTATTGACATTGTTGAAGCCACGTCACTGCTGATTATTGATAGCCAAACTCGACAGCCAACTGCTCCGATGACACACAGCAGCAAAAGAATTACAACACACCATATGATATCTGTATTCATTTTTCTTTCTAGTCGCGATCGTTTGTACCTCGGTCCTCCGTTGTTCAGCATTGCTTTAGTCTCATGACCTGCATAAACGACAATACCTTCAACGTAGTCTGTATTTTTTAACAAACATTCTCGCAATAATAGATTCTCTGTTGTGACTGATACTCTGGTGCCATCAGGATGTACCACTGCCCCATAAAATCTGCAAAAAAAAATATTTTTTCTCTATTAATTTTATCAATAATCAATCGATAATCATCTATATTATTAAAAGAATAAGAAAAATTTTTGTGGCCAGTGTATTTGCTGGAAAATGCTTGATCTCTAGATACATAATTGAGAAATGACCTAACCGTGTACTTGTGAACTATTGACATTTTTAAAGATACTAGAAATTTGAATAGCGCTCTACGCGCGCGCCTAAATTTTAGCCAATAATGAATTGTGGCCCGTTTTTTGCGAGTTTCGACCTTTGACTAACTTCAAGACTTTCATGTATTTTAATTAAAAGGATAAGCTCATCCCGATGTTACACTCATCAAGACCTTTCATTTGAGTACCCACATCAACTTTTCATATATTTATATATATTATATATATATATGTATATATGAAAAATATATCAAAAATGCAAGTGGGTATTGATGAGTGTAACATCGGGGTGAGCTTATATCTTTAAAAATGTCAATAGTTAAAAAAATACAGTGCATTTTAACAAAAGTAATTATTTTAATAAAGCAAAATTTTATTTATTTATAGTTCACAAGCCACAGCAGTCATATAGTGACTGCAAGATTGCTAGTATAAATTATTTAAGCAGTCAATTTATCTTACCTATAAATTTTAGTCGTCGGTGCATCAATTTCAACTACAGAGCGAAATTTTGAAGGTTGGAATGAATTTTGGTGATTTAAAAATCCACGGACTACTTGACGTTGCTTAAGATTTGTCTCTCCGTCAAGATTACAAGTGTCCAAAAAGGCAAATCCTTGAGGATCACTGCTCCTAAGTAAGAGAATGTCTGCCGGTACAACTTCATTGTTTGATAAATGGACAATATCTCCAACTTTGATGTCTTTCCAGGCTACCTTGGCATATCGGTCAACTTCACTGTAAACAAAATTTTTATTATGTCTAAGTAATATCTCCATAAAAAAAAATAAATAAACATAATAATATTGTTCCAACATTCATAATTTAAACAATGATTATTGCGCCAGATTATCATTGATTTATTTTTATTCTTACATGTAAATATTGATGTCTCACAAATACTATCATTTAATACACTTGTACAACAAATAGAAAAAAAAAAAAAAAGTGGAGATGAAATTTACCGATAAAAATACAGCCAATAGTAAATCTAATAAATAATTATTGCTTGTATATAAAATCAATAAAGGTCACCACTTGTGAGAACACGGATTAGGTCTTAAGAAATTTCTGAACTTGATTAAATTTTATTGCACGCTATATATTGTATTCTATACCCGCGTCAATAATAACAGTATACAATATATAATAATACGCCTACTTACCTAAGGTATACACGACACATTGAATTGTTAACTCGTCGATCGCTGGCTAATCTCCGACGGTCTTCAAAAAAGTCTTTTACTGCCGTGACACCCAAAACAAATAAAACCGGGATCATGGCTATCTCTTTTCCAAATGCATTAATAGCCGGTACCCAGTTTAATAATACAATAAAAATGAAATACAAATTAGCAACCCGATGGAATTGCTCCAGTAGATTGCGTGGCAAGAAAGATAGCAATGTATACTTAGTTGTTCGTACCCTGTAAATAAAATATTGATTTTTAATAAATAACAATTGAAGTTGATTGAAATTAATTATTAGAAAACAAATAAATGTAATTGCTGATGGTCTATTTAATCTTTCCGTCCGTTCCGTAGATAGCATTTAATGTGGGAGTGTAAAAATCGAATTCTATGACCTTATAGATTTTTCCTGGTTGTTAAATAGTTTATTTAACAACCCGTCAGTTTAACTACTAACTATTGAACAGATTACTTAAAGAACTTTTTTAATTATTTAAAGTAAATATCGACAAGTTGATTCACGTAAAATAAGAATGGATTTTTTTACAACAAAATTAAAAAAAAAAATTGTAGCCTTTGTTACATTATTTTAAACTTCAATGTTAAGGTTGAGCATTTTATTTCTAAATGTTAACATGAGTGACATACGTCATCTAAAAGCTAAACGGTGTTAGTACATCACGGCTCATTTTTCTTTATCACCAGCAATTTGTGCGATAACTATTAAAATGGATCACGCATGAGGTATAATAATAATAATAATAATAATAATAAATGTAGCGTATTAGAATGTATAATGTGTGAATATTTTATAATAAATATAGGATAAAAAACAGAATAAATATATTACCTATTATCAACACGAGCACCATTAGGATGCTGATCTAATGGGGTTTTTACTGGTACAAGGTGATTAGGCACAATAGTTCTCAGTCGGGATTCTTCTTGTGAATTAAAAGAACCAAAACAATGGGCACATATTCGCCTCCACAAAGGTGGAGCAGCGGATCGTCTTATCGTATAAATAGACTCTGATCTGAAAAAGTAAAATATGATAACTAAAAGAAGAAAAAAAAAATCATAACAATAATATATATTAAAATAAAAAGTTATCAGCGTTTAATATGAATTTATTATCTCAGTTGCGGCTCATGAATATAAATGAATAGACTGACACATACCTAGAAGCTTGTCTCGCGTGACCCCGAAAAGATGGTGTCTTAGTAGCAGCATTGCCACCGACCCCAATTGATGCTGATCTTGGTTCATCGCGATGTCCCGGAGGCAATATAAAGTCTGTTTTCGAGCCAACTCTACTGTGCCCCGTCACCTCCGAGGACTGATTTTTAATATCAACTACTTGACCCTGTGAGAATGCTCTCTGATGCCCGGGTTTCTTCAGCGCCGACGGGCGCATTGCTCCCGTTACTGATGAGGTCACTGGTATATTTGGCAATGGACCCGACAGATTCATTGACTGTTGGCAAGCTGTTGCCGAAGGCGCTAAAACTCCAGCGTGGCTTGCTGACCTGGCGTGGGTTCTTAGCACCAGTGACGGTGCGTAACGTCGGCCTTTTACCAGGTCGCCACTTTCTTCCGAATCGACAACGTCCTTTACCCATGACAAAGTTGACGTCATTATTGCGGGCAGCCTCGTTGCTGGTGGATTTAATGCGGGTACACGACTCGCCTCCTCGGGGAACACGTACAGTGAACCCTCTTCTGTCTTCTCTACCTCCTCGTACTCTGCCTTCATCCTGCTTTCGGACATACTTGTACATCTACAAATAAATAAATAAATTTAATAAGTATGGTGACATTATTTATTCTACAGTTATATTTCATTTTTAACTTTTAAGAATAACAATTATATTTAATACAATCGTGTTATAATTTATAGAGCATTCATTAATTAGAAATGGGGCTGTATTATTTTCCTTGACCTCTTTTAAGTAGTCGTTTTTTATTTTTTTTTTTTTTTACATCACGATTTTAATACTGATACAGACTTTTTGTTGAAATAAATTTTAAGTGTTTAGAAGTTATTGTACTAAACTAAACTCTGATAAAGAACTTAAAAAAATCAAAATCCATTAATATGGTCTCTTATCGCTTAGCTACACAGAAAACGAATAGAACAAAGCTATAAAAATTTAATTCAATGGCTACAAAAAAAAAAGTAATTATTTCTTTAATAGTTTTAATGGACTTTACTTGAAAAAAAAAAAAAAAAATATTGTCTTTATATTTTTTATTTATATAAGTGTTTAATGTCTCGAAAAAATGATAAATTTGTTGACATTGTAAATTATTTTTAAAATGATTAAAATTTTATTTACATTTTTTCGTGAACTTGCGCTACCTCCACGTGGTCCTTTTATCGATTCTTGCTCTGTTATTTGGACAATTATAATAAATCATAAAACATAGACTTATCAAAAAAATAAATTAACAACACCCACTAATTGCCGAGTTAATTAATATAAAATATTGCACATATAAAATAAATTCTTTATTGACGCAACAGTTGTGTCCATTAATAAAATGCATTCCACTTTGCTAATAAAAATAAACATCCAATAGTCAATATTGTTCAATTAATATAATTAAAACTCGTTTCTATATTTGTAAATTTAATATATCTTCACGGGTGTACTAACTAAAAAGACATATTAGTCATACTCTTGCTCACAAATGACTGATAACGTTTTTTAAAAGGTTTTCTTTCATCACCACCTCACATCATCATCATCATCATCATCATCATCATCATCATCATCATCATCATCTGCAGGTCTTGAATTCCAACGTCTGTAGAAATACAATACAATACAATAATATTTATATTTACAAAAAATAAAACAACATCTTGTGATAACAATAATTAACAAAGTTGGTAGTTATCAATTGTTGCGAGATATTACTGTCTACACTTACCAGGAAAAAAAAAATATAAAAAAAAAAATAAAAAGGAAAATTAACACAGCGGGTCTCAGTGGTCACTTGTTTGATATGTCCTGACAGATCGGGTTCACACGTTGCACTCACCACTGACATCACTCAACTAATGTGGTTCAACTCATACTACAATAAACAATATTTAAAAAAAAGCATCACATCCTTGTAGTACACCCACTACTATGTTAATCTATTACTCATATATACTCAATTAAGTTGCCAATGTCACATGGACACTGACACAGATGCTAGTAATGTAAATATACACCTACATATACATTCTCTACAATAAAACAACATCACACATGCAACGGTATGTGTTTTTACACATGTAACTAATCATTTTTTTAACAACTGCGCGCGCAGCCACGGCCGTGCGAGTTCGTGGCACTCGCGGTTGTCAGATTTAGTTTGAATTTAATCTTCCAGGGGGCAGCACGTGCTTGGTGATTTTGGTGATTTTTTTAAATTGTTGCTCCTGTTATTAAAAATTAAACTGTAGATTTTTTTATAAATAAATCGGGTCGATAATTTATAATTAATTTTAATTTAAATCAAAGTAAGTAATTTTATTTTTTATTCCAAAGAAGAAATGAATTGAAAAAAATTTTTAAAGGTAGGAATAATAAAAGAAAGTGAGCCACGTGTTCTAATAAATTAACCAATCAAATGGCTGGCGTACTGACACCACATAAAAAAAAATTTTATGTTGTAGGGGGATTCGCTTACACACACAGCGCAGCAGAATTTTAATTCCAATAAATATCGCCAGCAGCAGAGGCAGCAGAGTTGGTAAATGGTAGCGCATCGGCTATTGTAAACCAGAAGAAGAAGAAGAAGCGAAGCTAAAGCGCTGTGAGTTTAAAGGCGTGTGGGTCAGCAACAGACAGCGCAAGTCCTTTTCGTCTGTGTGTGCATGTGTGTGTACAGGAAAAATAGGTGGATGTGTTGAATTGAGATCTATCTACATCTGTCGTGTGAATTTTGACGAGTTGGCATTGTATTGCGTGAGTACTCGAAAACAATAACAATTAATTTAATTGTTATTTGTAATTATAATATATTATGGTAATATATGTGTTTGATACTGATGATAATAAATTTTGGAATATTTAAAGCAGAACATCTCTCTCTACGTGGCTGGAGTGAGAGACGGCAGGAAGAGACGGATCTAATACATACGGGTGGTGCAGGTGGAAAAGTCGATATTATAATTAAATATTTCTATTGACGGAAATTTTTATAAAGTTAATACGCGATGGATGAAGAGTATGATGCAATAGTCCTTGGTACAGGGCTAAAAGAATGTATTTTGTCGGGAATGTTATCAGTCAGTGGGAAAAAAGTTTTGCATGTAGATCGTAACAAATACTATGGCGGTGAATCAGCATCAATAACGCCGCTGGAAGATTTTTTTTCGTAAGTTTACTGTTTTTAATTAGTTTTTTTTTTATTATTTTACGGTTGAGTTGTTTGTAGATTGTAGTATCATACTTTTTATTGAGATTTTTTAGTGAGCAAGTGATGAAGAAAGAGAGAGAAAGAGAAATTGAGTGACAAGTGTTATTGATTTTCTCTTTCTCCCTCCACTTTTCTACGCTTGAAGGCTGCAAGAAATTTCGCATTTACAATTGTTTTAACAAACATATTTTTTTATTTTTTTATTTTTTTATATTAAAATTTTGCATTTTTACAATAAAAAAAAATAGTTTGTCATTTTATTAATTGGAGTAGAGTTTTTGTATTGAGTATTATGACAGGTCACGACGTCATAATGATCACTTGATGATATCCGATCCCCTTTGATAGCGCTATCATTATGTTATTCTCACTTCCTTTTTAGTTCTACTTTAAATTTCTTTATATTATTATTTATGTAAACTACTCCAATTATCTCAAAGTTGTAATTAAGGTAATTTATTTTTCCTGATAAAAATATTTATTTTTTTTTCTAGACACTTCAATGCACCGGCTCCGGACAAAATGTACGGCCGTGGACGAGATTGGAACGTAGATCTCATCCCCAAGTTTCTGATGGCCAATGGACTCCTGGTGAAGCTTCTGATCCACACGGGTGTGACGCGTTACCTTGAATTTAAATCAATCGAAGGGTCGTATGTTTACAAATCGGGGAAAATATCAAAAGTACCGATTGATCAACAGGAGGCTTTGTCCAGTGACTTGATGGGTCTTTTTGAGAAGAGACGGTTCCGTAATTTCCTTACATGGGTCCAAAACTTGCAGGAAGATGATCCTAAATCTTACGATGGGTTTGACCCGTTCCATAATCCAATGAGCGCGCTGTATAATAAGTTTAGTTTGGAAGCCAACACTCAAGATTTTACTGGCCACGCTTTGGCGCTCCACAGGTAGTTACGCCTTTCACCGTTTTTTTTCTCACATTCATTATTATTTTATTATTTCCCAAAACTAATTTGCTGGTTGCTCTTTATTACCTGCAATTACTCTGAAAGTATGACTGTAATTTTTTCAAAATTAAATTTTATTTTCTTGTAATTATTTTGGAGTAAAAAATTTTAATATTTAAAAAATTAATTTAACAGATATTTAATAATTTTTGTAACAAATAAATGATTGAAAAAAAAAAAAAAATTGACATTTAAAATTTTTAAAAAGTTAAAAATGCAATTTTTTTTCAAATAATTTTTTGGAAAAATTTTTTTTAATAAAAAAAAATTAAAAAATGGTAAAAATAATTTTTTGGAACATATTTGTTTGATAAAAAAAATTTTTAAATAGTGAAAATAATTTTTCGGAATAAATTTGTTTGTTAAAAAAAAATAATCAAGTAACTGCTAACTAAAATTGATATTTTCAGAAATGATGAGTACATTTCACAGCCAGCCATACTGACAGTCAGAAGAATTAAACTCTACAGTGACAGCTTGGCACGTTACGGTAAATCGCCGTACCTTTATCCCATGTATGGTCTTGGTGAACTTCCTCAAGGTTTCGCCAGGCTCAGTGCCATATACGGTGGCACGTATATGCTCGACAAGCCGATTGACGAGATTGTCATGGAAAACGGCAAGGTAATATACAACAATAAAATCTTAGATCTAAGTAGCACACTAATTATAGTGATAATAATTAGGTACGTGTTTATAAATATTCTTTGTTTTTTATTCCAGGTAGTGGGTGTGCGATCTGGCAACGAAACAGCGAAGTGCAAGCAAGTATTCTGTGACCCTACTTACGTGACTGACCGAGTGAAAAAAGTCGGTCAGGTCGTACGTGCAATCTGCCTGCTAAATCACCCGATTGCTCACACAAATGACGCCCTTTCTACCCAAATAATAATTCCACAGAAGCAAGTCAATCGTAAATCTGATATTTACGTCTCTGTTGTTTCTTACACGCATCAAGTAGCTGCGAAAGGATGGTTCATTGCCATGGTTTCAACAACTGTTGAGACAGCCAACCCAGAGTTGGAAATAAAACCCGGTCTTGATTTACTGGGACCTATTTCACAGAAATTTGTCTCTGTTACTGATTATGTTGAGCCTCTTGATGACGGCGTTGACAGTCAATTATTCATATCAGCCAGCTATGACGCTACAACTCACTTTGAAACTACCTGCCTAGATGTACTCGACATATTCAAACGCGCAACTGGCGAAGAGTTTGATTTTACTAAAGTTAAACAGGAATTGGGTGATGAAGATCTGTAGTCAATATTTTGTGCATTAAAATTAATAAATATAAATTCCGCGATTAAAAAGCTTGTACATACATACAAACATACATACATCAAGACAAGCATTTACATTTAATAACACACTACACGCATACACACATTTATTATAAATGCGTATGTTTTATGTTGATTCCTGTGTATTAGATAAATAATCTTTCTTCGCGAAGAAATATACACATCATTTTTTTTTTTTTTTTTTTTTTTTTTTTTTTAAATATTTTTTGGTAAGTTATATGTAACTAATTTTGTTGTGAATTATGTCGAATTTGCAATTATTAGATGTGACATGGCATTATTATTATTAAATAATGAGCATAATAATGACGGAAGTACAGTGGAAAAAAAATTTTCAGCATTTCAAATGTTTAATTGAAGAATTTATTATACGTGTTTCTCACTAAATATATATTATATATATATATATATATCTTGTAGGAAGTTATATATTTTTATTTTGTCAATTAAATCATTGTGAGAATAAAATAAATAAAAAATAAGAGCCAGCCGAACATGTATTTAAACACACAAAAAAATTTTATCGAATAAATAACTTGTCTTAATGTTTTATTCTTCTATTTATAATTATCGTGATTTATTAATTTAACTCGTATCAAAAATTAATACATTTTTTGATAAAATCTAATCTTGAAGATAAAGAGTGTAAAGATTGTCATCCCGACAGCCAACGACAATAAAATTGTTGTGAAGTACAGGAGATGAAAAAGAATCACCGCTGAGGATAAAATTGTACAAAAATTTTCCGTCTTTCATATTAATCACTCTTAAGTCTCCGTTTTCTCTTACAATAATAGCAAAATCTTTTTCCACCCACGGAGTTGCTACTACCGATGATCCTAAGTCAACTTTGTAATGCAATTCCGGGTGTTGAGTTTCATGAAAATAATACTTGTAAAAAAATCCATTTTTACTGGTGAACATAAAACTGTTTGCTGTAGCATCAGTACAGATTACAATATCAGAAAAAATATTACCAGAAATACTAAAAATCCATAATTCATTTCCAGTATTTATATCAAGTCCGCTTATATTACCACAGACATCAGCTAAAATTAATTTATTTGATAAAATATTCGGAGTGGAAAATATTGAACTCTTGCATTGATATTTCCACCTCACTTTACCACTTTTTTGATCCACGGAGATACAATTAGAGTTCAATAAACTAAAAATAACTGCGTTTGTTTCAGTGTGTACCAAAGGCGTCGCCAAAGTACTGCCGTCGAGTTTTAGCTTCCAAACCAGAGAACCCTGCAATAAAAAATAAAAAAATGAAATTTATTAGTTAAATAAATTAATTATAAGTATAAATTACCTCCAAAGAAATGCAATAGACAAAATGGTCATAAGATCCGATGAAAATATTAATTTTTTCACTGCAAACAGCTGCCAAACACTTGACAATATTTCCCGTTTTAAATGACCAAAAAATGTGACCACTCTTGAGATGCAAGCAATAAATAAATCCATCATGACAGCCAACAATTCCCTTGAAATTATCTATCACCAAAGTAGAACCTTCTATCCTGTTAGGCAATTGAATTTTCCAATTTTCTTTAGTTTTAAGATCTACTGTTAGAATTAATCCTGAGTGAGAACTTACGTTTGCAAATGATTGGTCATTGGAGTACCCAAAAATCGTTGGAGAAGCATCCACGCATTTATTTAAATTAAAAACATTCCCAAGCTTAATACTCTTCAAATTTTCATGATCTGATTTACAATCAAGTAGTAAATCAGAAGATTCTGGATTAATTATGACCGTTCTACCCCGACATTTTTGCCAGATATATGTATCTAATAAATAATTTTTAGAAGTAAAATTAAGTTTGGTTAAATTCAAGACTTTCGAACTAGTATTTACATTATTAAAATTTTTACAAAGATAATCTTTACACTCCAGCAATGTTTTATTGTCAAATAACATTCCAATTAATTCCGGATAATTGTTCCCTGATTCGCTGGATAAATTACTTGATATTTGTAAAGCTATCACTGATGTTCCTCCTAGATCTAAAAAACCAAATTTATCCTGCTCTCCTGGCAAATGATCTCTCCAAATTTGTTCTAGCAAACTTCCAGCATCACTACCAGACATTGGTCTTGAACAGAAATCTTTCAAGTAATCTTTACAAATTTTTCCTCTGTCAGTAACTTTAAAGCTTTCTAAATAATAAATTTTATCTGGATGCATAATAGCAGGTAAAAGTTTTACATGAGACCAGACATTAGCCACCAAGTTGTCTTTTTGATCATCAAGTTCAGAAGTAAAAAATAAATTTAATACAGATAAATTATTGTCAAAAATTAATTGAACATCTTTAATAAAATTTAATTTTTGCAAATGATTTTTAAGTTTGTCAAAGTGAACTTTGGTACCAAATCTCTTGACACAACTGTCCAGTCGACCCTTAAAGGTCACTTTATTTTTATTTACAGTGACTATGTCTCCAGTTTTTCTATAAACTGGAAGCTTAAGATCGGATAATTTTTCTTTACCAAGCAAACAAACTCTGCTGGAACTTCCAATATAAAGAATTCCTTCTCCATCTTTAACAATTTCGTTGGAATTTTTTTCTCTGACTTGAAAAAGAGTATCAGTTAAAACTGTACCTAAATTATTACTACAATCAGCTTCAGAATAATTTTCATTGAAGAAAATCTCGTTGATGCTCGCCCAGCAGGACACTTCAGTGATACCATAGACATTAAAAATTCTAGTACAATTTTCTGGATGTTTTATTTTACGGATTAATTTCAGATCAGGAAAAGGCTCTCCGCCAATCAGGAGAAACTTGAGACAGCTTTCTTTGCTCAAGAGAGTTTCTTCAAGATCTTTCAATCTCCAGCGGTGCAAAAAGAGAGATGGAGTGGTTGATATAAATGTTATCTTCTTATTATAAAGTACTTTTAATAAAATATCAGGATGATTTTTTAAATCTTCTGCGAAAGTGCAAAGAGTTGCTCCGATTATTAAACTCAAAAATATTTCAACGTAGCTGGGGTCAAAAGTTAGAGGCGTAAGTTGAGCCACTCTGTCAGTACTGGAGAGCTTGAGGATATTTTTAAAGTCTTGTATATTTAATAATATAGATTTATGAGTTACTCTTACTACAACTGGTTGTCCAGTTGATCCCGAAGTTGTCACAGCGTATGCAAACTTTGAATTATTATTTAATTCTTTAGAGAAAAAAGATGGAGTTTTTGATAGAATAATTGGCTGCTGATGAAGCTCAAAAACTTTTATCTGCTCTCCGTGGATTTTGTTGCTTTCTAAGTGGAAAATATATCGAAAACCAAGTGATTCTTTTAGAAAATCAGCTTCGTTTTTTGAAATGTACACAAAAGAACGTCCAGATGATAGTATTCTATAGAAAAATAAATTTTTAAATAATTATAATAAAATTAATTTATTAAATATAATATTGGAAATTTATTTACCCGAGAATTAAACTAGTAATACAATATATTGGAGTGTCATAATAAATTCCAATAAATTCTGAATAGTCCAGCTCTTTTAGAAAGTTTTTAATATCATTCTGCGCTTCATATACTTGGGAATATTTTAAAGTAAATAAATCAGCATCACTGTAGTGTTCTAAAGCAATCTTATCAAAGTTTTCCCAATTTGTTATTTGGATTAAATCATCTTCTTGAATTTTCTGACGTTTGCACTCTAAAGATAAAAGTTTTATTAATTACAGTTGATTATTTTTAAATAAAGAATATATTTTTTTGATAAAAATTAATTTAGCCTGTAAATTTTTTTTTATTAAAAAAAAATAATTTCCACTTGTAAGAAACTTGAAAATCTACAAGTGCAATTTTTAAATAAAATATATTTTTTAATAAATAAAAAAATTAAAAGCGTCAGCTAACTTTAGTTTTATATTTACTTACCATTTTTAGTCATTTTTATTTTTCAGGTCATATTTTTTATTTATGACTCGTTTGAGGATGTACTTAGTTTTGTATTTATTAAAACTAGAAGTTGGGTTATGAATTACCCTAAAAAAATATCCAACTCCAAGTGCATTTACAATACTAAAATTGGCCATTTTTTAATTTTTTTTAACAAATTTCTTCCAAAAAATTGCATTTGTTATTTTTTTAAATTTCTCCATCAATTTTTTGCTCCAATTTATTTGTTAAAAAATTTATTAAAATAATCAACAATAATATTTATATTACCTACTTACTTTCAAATTCTATGAAATAATATTAGAATAATTGAAATAAATAGATCGACTTTAGATTCTAGTTGATTTATTTCAGTCAAATTAATATCAATGGTGAATAATAATTTTATTATATTTTTTTTTTTTTTTTTTTCGCAATAATACGCAATACATTGATACATTACTTAACTTGTAATTTCTTTAGGGCTCTTACAGCTGTCTATCAAAGTGTATAGGTACAAACATATTTTAATCCTAATGTTAAACTGTTAACATAGTGATGAAAATAAATATTATCGAAAAAAAGAAGAAAAAAAAACGATTAAAAATAACAAAAGATGAAGATCGGTTGGAAAAAATTAACTTTTAAATTCAAATTATTATTATTATTATTATTATTATCTACTTTTCCTCGCACCATTCGTTTTCTTTGCGAACCTGATCCTCCTCAGCAGCTGAAAAATCGTTCTTAATGTTGAAAGTCTTTCTAATTTCCTCAGGAGTCTTTCCTTTAATCATATTAGCGACAGTTTTGCAAGTAACATCCAGAAGTCCTTTGATGTCAAGGTAATTCGCAGCGAGAATCAGCTCGAACAGAGTACCCTGATCGACTTTGAGGAAGTCGGCATCCCAAGAGCTGATGTCATCAGTCCTCTTCTCTTTGTTCTCATCGTCTTCAGCTGGTGGTGGGTCATCCTTGTGGTAAGTCGCCCACTGGATGACTTTTTTCAGAATTGCCGAGTTGACGTTCGGCAGAGGTACCACCTCATCATCATCCTCATCCATACCCAGATCCTCCAACATGGTTTTGATGGTTACGGAGCATTTTGCTATTTCAACATCAACGTCGAAAATTTCGTTATCATTAGCCTGAAGTTTGATGTTTGTCATCTGGAATAATAAATTGTTTTTTTTTTTTTAATACAAATTGTTGACCTTTTTTTGTGCGTCACACGCCAACGTACTTTCAATTAATTATATACTGACGTGAGTTCTAAAATAAATCTATTGAATTGCCGCTGAATAAATGAAAAAACGAGTCAAAATAAATTAAACAAAAACAATACCAGCGAATTTTATCAGTGTTATTTTTTTTATAACAATCTGACGATCGATAGTCAGGGTAAATAACGCGGAAACTATACACACCACAAAACAAGTAAGTACATATATATCTATTTATTTACCTTAGATTACTATTATTATTATTATTATTATTTTATTATTATTATTATACCCAACAAATACTGAATAGTGAATCACCAATTAAAATAATTCTTTCTTCAGTAACACTTAATCCAGCAGTGTTGATATGATTGTTTAAATAATATATTTTATATAAGTGTAATATGAAAAAATTCGAGGAATGAATTTCCAGTGAGACTAAAACCAGATTTATTCTGCTACCCAGACAACCTCTCAACCTTAAAATATGTTTCTTTGTGTGAACGTAGCAAGAAAAGACAGCAGAGTGCAGCACCTGGTTGTTTTTTGGATCAGTTTCTCATTCTTTCTCTGTCGGAACTCGGTTTCCCGCGCATTTGTTTCTCTCAGACACGTGTTTTTTCATCAACCATTAGCTGAACGACACACAGAAATTCTAGGAAAAATTTTTATGGTCAACTAATTACTCAAATATGCAACGCAAACAACTGAAAGATAAATCAACATGTTGAAATGATGAATTTTTCTGATAAATTAAAAACAAAATAATATCTACTATGCAAATATCCAAAATGGCGATTTTGATAATTTTCAAACTGATTTTCTATCAGAAAAAAAAAATTGCATGCATTTTTTATAAAATTACATCTAAGTTATTATAATAATAATAAAGTTAGCGGACATTTTTTATTTTATTAAATTATAACTAAAAAATATTTTAAAAAAATTGCACTTGTAGTTTTTGAAGTTTTTAACAAATGAAAAAATCTTTTTTTATTAATTCTTTAATTAAAAAAATAATAAAAATTTTCAGATGTTGGCTAACTTTATTTTCATTAAATTAATTAAAAATAGTATTTGATACTTAATATTATTTTATAACATTATAATTTACAGAATAAAAATAATTAAACTAAAAAAACAATAAAATATAATGAAATTAATTCTTTATTATAATAGTTATATATCCATACTACTACAAACTAAGTACAGATATTATTATTATTATTATTATTATTATTATTATTATATCATAATTATCAATAATTAAGATTATATAAAATTTAATCTTTTATTTCAAAAAACTTCAGCTAATCTGTAATTGAACTCTGTTTACAAACCTTATTTTAAAAACTTATTATACATATTAAATATGATCTTATGATTAAAAAAAAAATGCTTAGCACTTATGATGAAAAAAAAAAAAAACTTGAGTCAAAATTAATAAAAACAAAAAAAGAAACTGTCTAACGAAATGATACTTATGAATATAAAACCTGGAATTAATTTCCCTCAACTTGATCAGCTTCTTTTTCTTTTTCTTTTTCTTTCTCTTTCTCCTTCTTCTTCTCTAGTTCCTCGTCTTTCTCTTCAGACCACTCAACCTCTTTCTTGGCAGCATCATCGTCGGCAGTTGGGACCATCGGGGTGATGTTGAAGGTTTTTCTGATTTCCTCTGGCGTCTTGCCCTTGATCATGTTGGCGACAGTCTTGCAGGTGACGTCCATGAGCCCCTTGATGTCCAGGAAGTTAGCGGCGCGGATGATGGCGAAGAGCGTCTGCTGGTCGACTTTCAGAAAGTCAACGTCCCACTCGGGGATATCATCCGATCGCTTTTCTTTGTTGTCATCGTCTTCCGGTGCAGGAGGGTCGTTCTTGTGATGCTCGGCCCACTCGACGATCTTCTTCAGGATGGGACCTTGGATGCTCGGCAGAGGAACCATCTCGTCGTCGCCTTCGTCCAAGCCGAGGTCCTCCAGCATCGTCTTGATGGTGGCGGACATTTTAGCCACTTTGGTGTCGACTTCAAACACCTCTTGGTCACTGCTTAAAAGCTTGATAGTCGTCGACATTTTTTTTTATTTTTAATTAAAAATTATTATTTTAAGTAATTAAATAATACTTAATTTTTTTTAAGATCGGTTTTGTTATTTAATCACTAACAGAAGCTGCACGTGGTGATTCCCCGCAGTTGAGCTTGTTGTGAGAGACCGATTATGGTTTGTTATTTTTTAAGGTTAGGTTTTTAATAAAAAAAAAAAAAGAAAAAACGGTTTGTTGTTGCGTTTTGTCGGAAGCGCGCGCATTTATTTAAAAAGCGTGCGAAAGTTTCATTATTTAAATTATTTTTTTTTTTAAATTGAATTTCCGACAAATTTAATAAACAAACTTAAAATATTAATTGAAATTTGTGTTTATAAATTAAAATAATATTCTAAATTGAACTTTGCATTTAAATTTATATTTTTTATTTATAATAATTCAGTAAAACGTTTTTTAAATATTTTTAAAATAATAATTATAAATAAGTGTACTGACAAACAACAATAATGCAAATTACAGCTGTAATTTAGATGATTAAGATTGTAATAAAAGGCTTATAAAAGATTTAAAGCCTAAAGAGCTCGACTACAACTTCTTTGAAAATAAAAATCAATTAGTAACATGCATTAAAAGTACTTTAACCAAGAGAATATAATTAGCCGTATTCAATAGAATGTAATTCAGGTAAAATTTAATCTCTGTTCGGTATTTTTTAAGCTATTCTTATAATTAGACAAAAGATAATTTTAATACTTACCTTTTCAAAGTTGCGGATTATTTTTCTTTGTGCCAAAAATAACAAATATCTTTTGTTCATTCATTAGGTAAATTATTAGCAATATTCCCTGAAATATTTTTCCATGCCTTATTCAAATATAATTTAAATAGTATGTAATTATAGAATAATTTAAATTATACTTATAATAATAAACTTAGCAATACTAAAAATAAGTAAAATAAAAGAAAAATTATAAAATTAACTTTTTTTATTTTTTTTAAACTCACATCAGTTGAAATTTTCAGTGTTCGAAATAATAAACATCACGTGTACAGAATAATTCATAATAATCAATAGTTGCTCTCTATTAAATAATTAATTGTGTAAAAAAGTATTACAATACAAAATAAAATTGTAGAAAAAGAAATATCAAAAATTATTCTTTGAATTTTTTCTCTCCAGAACATTCTCTGGAAGTGGAAGCTTGTTCTATCTTGTCATCAGGATTTTCGGGTGCGGGAACCGGCACGATGTTGAAGGTTTTTCTGATTTCCTCCGGCGTTTTGCCCTTGATCATGTTGGCGACAGTCTTGCAGGTGACGTCCATGAGCCCCTTGATGTCCAGGAAGTTAGCGGCGCGGATGATGGCGAAGAGCGTCTGCTGGTCGACTTTCAGGAAGTCAACGTCCCACTCGGGGATATCATCCGATCTTTTTTCATGGTTGTCATCTAACTCTGGTTTATCTTCATCGTCGACGTGTTTCTTGCACCACTCGACAACTTTTTCCAGGATCGTTCCCTTGACATTTGTTACAGGAATCACTTCATCGTTGACTTCGCCCTCCATGCCGAGAGTTTCCAGCATAACTTTGATGGTAGCCGACATCAACGCGACTTTGATCTCCACTTCAAAAATTTGTTCATCACTGCTCTGGAGCTGCACTGTTGCGTCCATGCTTGATATGGTTTATTTAACTCACAAACTTTAAACACAAGAAATTAGTTAATGTAAAATTTACTAGCAAGGAGTAGATAGTTATTAATGTGCAAGAGCAACTGTTTGCTTTGAAAACTCAATTGCAAGTGATTTCGGTAATTTGAGTGCTGGTTTTTATATGCAATCTGATGGGACTGTACGAAAATGGCTCCTCAGAGTGGGAGAAAGTAATTGCAATTAGAATTTCTCTAATTGGTTGAAAATTTTTGAGGAAGTGGTCATTTTTACCTGACTATGCATTATCCTATATAATATGTTCTAGCCCGCATTGCATACCTCAATATCAATGAAATAGTAAAAATACATTCTCTCAAATTCTATAAAGAAAAATTAAACCTAAATATACTGTCAAATGTTTGCAAACTAACGAAATTTAATTCATACTGTAAATATAAGCTACACCACAACACATCATTATGTATCATACGTAAAGACTAACAATTATACTTTTTAAACTTTTTCCTAAAAATCAACAGAATTCTTACTGGGTTTTTTTCATCCGTTTTTTCCCAAAACTGACTAATAAATATATAATATTCAAATATAAATGGCTCAAAATTGTGTAAGCCCAAGGGCAGGGAACAAATTGTACTTATTGTTCAGATTTAAATTTTAGACGTAATGAGTTTATAATGAAATTTACAATAGACAATGTAATTAACTCAAATTAGCCGACGTTCAATAGAATAATATAGATATACAATTAACATAAAGGTAATAGTCAATTTAATTAAATTTAATTATCTTTCTGAATCAGGAATTTTTGTATTATTTTCAACAATTAAATTGCAAGTAACTAAGAGAGATACTTAAAGCAAATTGCACGGATTATTTTTCAAATCTTCAATCTTCTATATGAGAATAAATTTTTTCTTTTAATTGTTTTATAATAATTTTTTTAATAAAAAAAATTATAAAAATTTTTACATAATATCGGCTAATTTAATTTTTAACTCAAAAATCTTCAACACATTCAATGAAAATGCAGCCGGGTAATTTCCTGAAATAATTAATCTATCAAAAACTTTGGAAAATAAATTAATAAAAAAAATGTAAGACAGTTGTCTAGGTTTTTAGCGATTGTGTAAATAATATACTTAGTGACGTCAAAGAGCTTTTAACTTACCGAAGATTTTGTTATTACTGGAGATTTACATGTGTAACATAAAAGAATCATAAAACAAAAAAAGATTTGAAAAAGCGTGGGCTGCCCAATATTTGATTGAGCAAATTCCGATTCTGTTGGTGATGTCATTACTTTGTCCCTTCTGATTGTTCGCGCTTTTCCCCCCGCCTATGGGTCAATCGTGTGCTGTAATCAGCCCACTCAATTGTTTCTTTCCAAAATAAAAAAAAGTCACACTTGGCACCGCCGGAAGTATTTATGACTTTCTTTTAGAACACTATAAATCCTGGGATTAAATAATTAATAATAATTTATTAATATAGGTATTTTTTTTTTCTTTCATTAAAATTAATTTAGAAAAAATTTAATAATTTTTGGGACAAATAAATTATTTTTAAAAAATTTCACTTTTAAATTTTTAAAATTTTTACAAGCCAATTTTTTTCTTTATATTTTTATTATTGCCACAATTTATTTCTTATAAAAATTATATATCTGCTAAATTAATTTTAATATATAGTTTTTTTGTAGTTAAGATTTTTTAAAAGTAAATCTATAATTTATCTTCTATAAATAATTAAAAATTTTTAAACTTTTTAGACAGTGAACCGGTGAATGGTCCGTACACCGGCTGATGGGCAATCCATATTTTTGATTAATTTTTCACCAACACAGTGATGTCATTGACGCTAGATAAGTACAAATAGAATGAAAACCACTGATTCTATTTATTTCCAAAAAAAAGAAAAGGAAAAACAAACAAAAGCAATTGGCGGGCTTGATTAATACCCTTATAATCAATTGATGTTTACTTAATAAACTTTTCTATTGGGGATCACAAACTTTCATCGGATGGATCTAAATTTGTTAAAAAATTTAAAAACATTAATTGAAACTAAAATATTTAATTCAACAACAGAACATCGATATGAACTCATGAATTTAATCAACCATTTACGACCAAGGTATAAATCACAAATAAAATATACATTGCCGAATTTCACTTTGATTATTAACTTTTTTTTTTACTTTTTTAGGTTCAAATAAATGGCAAGTTGTATTTTTAGTTCTATTGATATGTATATTTCTTAATTTTTTGTCTTGCCATAAAAAAAAAGCAAACGTCTCATTTTAATAACGCTGACTTCTCTAATATCATGCGCTCCAAATTATATGCTCAGTTTTGGTAAATCTTCTTCAGATGACGAAGTAGAAATTTTAATCATCCTAAAAAAAATTTGTATAATTAATACATTATTACAACGTAAGTATACTCATTATTCGAAGAAATTTTTGGATTTTAATTAATCAAAGTTTTAACAAAGATATTTCATCAAATTGATCAATGATCAAATTGCATGAAATAATGAGTTTTTATTTTTAAATACTCCAATCTCTAGAAACTTCATTAAATTTCTGTGATATTATATAACTCTTCTAGATATATATACATATATTTATAACTCAAGCGTATAAATATAATTAATAGCAATTCAAAGGATATTGCTAATTACGTAGAAGCTTTATAATATCACCGAAGAATTTTCACAGTTATAGTTCCATTTAATAAATTTATAACAATGGTCAATAGCTCGATTTGTCTCGAAATTTCTATTCGATGATTTATGACGTTTCAATCAGCATACAGTTGATTTATTATTTGTAAATACTCCTACGTGTTCAATTGTAATTTTGCTAATTCTATTTTGCCATTCCATAGCAGAGAAAACCATAATTTGGAGTATAGTGCAAGTACTCAATTAGCCGTCGAGGATTTAAGATAAATCAATTGAAAATGTGATAAATCATCGTAAAAGAAGAAATTTATCTTAATTAATTAATATTTAGATTACTTTACCTAAAAAAGAAAAAAATTTAATAAAATTATTATAAAAAAATTAAACCGGATAAGAATGTATCTAATATGGTAATGGGTTGAATGAGTTGCGTCTGCAATATAGTGTCTTTTCCTCCTACACACACCACCTCCTAGACAAATCTGGACCACGATCGATTGTGAGGAATATTCTTGGTGGCGCCAGGATGTCTGGACACTGTCCGTGTCTCGTATAATGTCTATATAAAAGGTTTATTGCGCGTATTGCTTTTTACTTGCATTCCTAATCTAACTCTCGAGTTTAAAATTCTTTCAGTTTTATGCAATCTCTTATTTTATTACATTTTAACTGTTAAATAATGTTGCCACTGCAATAATAATACACCTGCAATAAATTATGGATAATTAATTAATGATAAATAATATTTATTCTTTAACCGGAAAAATAATGAGGATTCTATTCATAAAAAAATCAACAATTTTATTATTCAAAGTATAAAACAAGATTTTACTCTTTCAATCTTTGATACTGGAGCAATGAAGCAATATATTTTCAAAAAATTTGATTGTTTATTTATTTTTCTTTTTATTTGCAGATAGGAAATAATTATTATGACGTTATTATAATCATAAAACATTTCGATTAATTGTTCAAAAGCATGACGCGTGTAACACAAAATAAAGAGGAGGAGGGGAAGGAAGAGAGTAAACTAGTACAATTTAAGGGGTGTAAATCGTCATGAATTGGAGTTGTTCTTACTTGCTCCGAAGGACTCGAATGAGAAAAAGCGAAGGATAAAAGCGAGATGCGAAGCTGGTTAACTTTGGGATGGAGAAAGATGAAGAAATAGTGTATCCGCGGTATTGTCGCGCGCGCAAGAACTGAAGGAGGGATGTGTACTCTTGGTACCACCGATATATTATATGGGGTATAAATACATGAATCGCGCAAGCTCCAATCATCATTTGTTCTCTGAATTTTCCAAAGTCAAAACTTGACGCTGGATGTTATTTTTAAATCGCGCTAGGCCGTTTGATTTTCGGTTTGTTGTCACTGTGCATCTTGATTTATATAACGTGCAATTTCTGAAAAATAGTACTTATTAAAAATCGCATACAGTAGTTGGAATTGTTTCTATTATAATTGGAGCAGGTGTAAAGGTGAGAAATTTTTATTTTAAATTTATTGCGTGTAAAAATATTTTATAAAATTTTATTTTTTTTTTTTTTTTTCAATAAAAATGTAAAGCGTGGGATGTAAAAGAACAATGATGCACTTGATTGTAGATTTTAATCAAAAGCGCAATTTTATTTATGCTAATTTCTTCGATACTTATTTTAGTGAATTTTATCACGTAATTTTTTACAAGCAAACAATTTTGAATTAATAAATTAATGAAGCTTTATTTTGATTAAAAAAATTATTTTCTATTTTAATTAATCGAAGCTTATTTTATTAAAATCACTGTACCGGAAAATCAACAACAAATATTGACTTTAATGAGTCACTGATGTGACATTTTTTTTATTGAAAAAAAAAAAAAAAAAAAACCTCGTGTTTGTGCAATAAAATGAAATTTGACGGAACAAAATCTAAATTTACTCGGTAACACAAGTAGAATTTACTTGGCATTTATTGAGTAAATGACTATCTTGTTACTATTCTTGTTAGCAAAAGCGATACATGCTCCTTTTATTTTTATACTTTAAAAATTTTAACAAGACAAACATGACAAATTGTATAACATCATAACAGCCTTCTATATAATGATTGTTAGAATTTATATTTTAATAATTCGTCCGGAACTATTTAACGGAATAGTCATATAATCATTTTCAAACAATAATAATAATATTATTAATTTACTTTAATCGACGGTAATATTAATAATAAGCGCATGTATTTAAAGTATTATATTTGGATAGAAGATTTAATTTCACAATACTATATTACTAATGAAATTGGCGGTAATAAATTGCGTGCTCGGAATCCAATCAATTACTAAAGTTTGACCACGTCAAAGAATAACTTTCCCGGAGGTTTTCATATGACTAATATAGATTTATCTATTCTTCCCATTCACACTAAATATCCTCATTAATAAATTCATTATAATATACGGCTCTTGATAAACTTTACCCTCTTCAGAAAGGCTTCATCATTAACTAAATAAATCCATAAAATCTTTCGTCAAATCATTTTTCATTTACTGTCTAACAAAAACTTTTTCTACTAATCAAATACTAACTGATTATGAGAAAGTGAATTTATCTTGGTGATTTTTATGACGTATAAAAAAGAACAATTTTTAGATTCAAGATATAATAATCTTGATTTTTATCTATAAAATTAATTTTTATTTCTTCCAGTTACTTAATAATAATATATCAGTTATTAAATATCAAATCTTTTAACTTAATAATGTAAATTTTAATGCATGCTTCCTTAAAATTTAAATTTGTATGAAAACACGCGAGTAATAGTAAAGTCTATATGTCATTTTTACTTTAACGATGTATACCCTACGTGACCCACCGCTCTAAATTTTTATCACACTATAACTATATATTAAAATTTTATAAAATGTTTTTCAGATATTTTATTACTGAAATAAAATTATTTTTAAAATAATTATTTATTTTTCAGTTTTATGATGAATCTCCGATGGGCATTATTAACATTGACTATTTTCGCTTGGTGGTCCCATTCCGACGCTGGAAGATTAGCAAGACCCGACTGCGAGTATGTTTTTTACCTAAAAAAAATATAATACTAGTTTATTTTTTTTTTTTTTTTTTTTTCATTTATTAAATTAGAACAAAAAAATACTTTTTTAAAATTGCACTTGTAGTTTTTTACAAATGAAAAATTTTTTTTAATAAAAAAAATTATAAAAATTTTTAGATGTCAGCTACCTAACTAAATTTACCTGAAAAGAATTAAAAAAAAAAAAAAATTATTAATTATTTTTTAATGAATAAATATCTAATAATTTGAATTATTTTTTAGGAAATTTGTTTTTCATCCACACTGCAGAGGAACGCAAGCTAAAAAACGAGTTATTGCAGATCCAACTGGCATAAACAGTAACATGAAAGACGGAAACACGGAGAAACTGTGTATTTGCAAGTACTTGACGAAAAGTGGCAAGAGAGAATTATTGGCAGTGACTAAATTATTAGAAACAATGCTTGCTAATGTAAGTATTAATTTCAGAGAATTTTTTTATACATAAAAATTAATTATTATAATTTATTTAATTGTATTTCATTATCTTGCATGACACGCGTTTTAAGTTTTATTGATCTAGATTTTAAGTAATTGTCTGACGTAAAATTTAATTTTAGGGTGTCGACGTGAACATGCTCTATGACACGTATTCAAATATGGGACTGTTATCAAAAGATCAAAATGATAATCTGAGATCCACGCATCATATAAACCAACTGAGCAGAAGTAGTGATAATCTCGATTATAACAAACCGGATATCGACTTGGATTACTAACATATAACGACTAGCGAATAAACAATAATAACAATAACGATTAAGATATGTCAGTATTTTACGCGATAATTGTATAACTTAATAATTCTATGAACTCTGTTTGCAATGTTAATTTATACAGTGTGCAAACGATCTTTTAACAAAAACCAGTCAATATATTTATGATATAAATTATTTTATGGTGAATTATTAACTAAAAATTTTAAATTCTTACATTGTATATATATATATATATATATATATATATATATAAACACATGTCAAATATTATTTTATATATATCATTTTAAGTGTACACTAAATTATTTCTCATAAAACTAATTATAAATTATTTTATTGAAAGTTTATTCATTAGGATTTTAGTTTTTAATCGAATTTACGAGCTTTTATCAAAATTTACACACTAAAATTTTTAACAAGTATATATAACTTTTTAAAATAAAAATTATTAAAGGTTTTAGTTGAAATAGGTCATTTATTGTATTATAATTAATTTGTAAAATAATTTTAATCTAATACATTATTTTACTTAAAAAACTATTTTTATTTTATTTACTTTGGAATACCTTTTCTTATTTTCATCAAGTTTACCCTCTTTTCAAGTTTGGCTTTCTCAAAATTTAATTATCAATAATATGAACTCTCCGGATGTTACACTTAATTTACTGAAAGATGTCTAAAAGAAGAGACAATTGTCTAGCCGATATTTAATACAAAAGCTAAAAAAAAAACTTTTTTTTTATAAAATTATGGAATTTTTTTTTTAATAAATTCAAATATAAGAGATGATTTTAAGTTAACAGAGATTAGAAATTTTTTTATAATTTTATAGAAGTTAAATTATTATAAAAAAAAAAATCGAATAAAAAATTCCACTTGTGAAAATTAAAAAAAATTTTTTAAAGGATTTTTTTTTTATTGTTCTAAAAATTAAAAAAATTGACAGCTGTCAGCTAACTTCAGTATCATAATATTATTATGATTATATTTAATTTAGTGTGTAAAATACCTTGTGTAACCACCAGATGATGCTGCATTATTGTGGCCGTTACAAAATTTAAAACTAAAAGTTTAATTAGAGTATAATGATTTTATTTGTATCTATTTTTTTATTAAACATTTAATAGAGTCACTAATTAATAAATTTAATTACTAATCATGAGTAAAGACATAGGAGATAACTTAGACTGGGCAAGACAATTAGGATGTCCCCCGTCAGCATTGACAGACGATGTCAAAAAAATGTAAGGTTATATTTACTCCAATATTTTTTTATTTTATACTTTGTTAATATTTTTATTTATTATTTTAAGTTTAAATCATGGAATAATGAATTTTGTATGGGATGAAATATCGTCTGTTATTGAACCGGTGGAAGATGTAGTTGAATCACGAAAGAATTTATTACTAAGCCGTCTCCAGACCCAAGCACCGGTGTCGGCTATTCAACATCTTAACAAAATAAAATTTATACAGAGTGAAAGAGCGCTTATTAAGTCACAAATTGATAAAACTGAAAATGAGTGTATGGCTACTTCGGATTCTCTTGACGAGAAAGGTATTTTTTTATTTTATTTTTTATAATAATGATCAATTTTAATATTAAATTTTTTTCAGGTTTAAAAATAGCCAAATTAAAAAACGAACAAGAAAAGATTAAAATAAAGACTGGTGCTTTAAAGTTAAAACATAAACAAATAAATAAAGAACTTAAGTCATGCACTGACTTAATATCAAAATGCAATAATTTGCTGCCAGGGTCCAAGCATGAAATAGATGAACCTTCTGTAAATCATTGTCTCACCATAGTTGGTCTAGTTTCCTCAAGGCAGGACAAGCATGAGGTAAAATAATTTTATTATTTCTTGTAGTAAATATTAATGGTACTTATATAATTATATATTGACTTTCAGGCGTTTAAACAAATTCATGAAATTTTAGGTCCAGTTGCAGTTCCTGAATTATGGGATATTTTATTACGAAAACGTATGCAAGATACTGAAAAATTCACTCGACTGCAATTAGGACTTGAAAATTCTGAAAAGTCCCGATCGTTTGATCAAATTTGGAAAATTGGTCTTGCTACTATTGAATCGCAAATAATTTCTGCTGTACTTGAAGCGATTATGCACTCTGAAAAATCAAATGAAAATATAGCTAATGCAACTGTGCTTATTAATAAAATAATGGTGAGTGAATTTTAATAATTAATTTTTATTAGATAAATATTTTTTAGGAGCTTTGACTCCATGGCTAATTAACAATAAAAATAATAATAATAATAATAATTAATTTGAATTAAAATTTTTTTGAAGGTAAATGACTCAGAAGATTTATTAACTTGGATAATGTTGAATATGGAAGTTGCTCAGCAGCATTCAAAATGTAAAACTTTTCAGTTATATCTTGAATATTTTAAAAATTTTAATAATGAGCATAATCATTTATCTGAACGAGAGTCTGAATTAATGAGTGATATTTATAATATTTGTCTACAACTTGTAAGTATTTATTATTTAATTTTACTTTTTATCACTAATCTTCTAGATACTGACCAGCTGAATATTTTTTTAACAGGATGACTATGTAACAGCAATTAAAAATTCTTCGAGTTCAGTAAAATCTGGTGGTCAATTTTTAATAAAAATAAAGGACAAAATAAGCGATGAGTTAGCGATGATAGATGCGTTAAATAGCGAAGATAGTTCCAGCTGTATTGAAATTAGTTTAGTTTCTGAAATCACAGAATTTCATAAAAACACTGATGTCAATGCATTAAATAAAGTAATGCTGCTAGATAAAGTTGGAGCTTACAGGTACTAAATAATTTTTACATCTTAGTTATTATAATTTTCTAATCATTTAAAATAATAAATATTAATTGTTTGCTTTTAGATACGCCTCAGCATGTATGAGCAATATTTTGTTAGTTACACCCTGCATAACATCAGCTATTCCAGTTTTTACTTCGCCGCTGTACCATTTAATTAATTGTCTGAGAAATATTATGACCAACAATTTATTGAAACAAAAGTTGGAGCAAATAAATCTGGAATATGCCAACCAACACATGATATCTATCAAAGATTCAGCTTTAGATTCGTCGAAAGAAAATGATATTTTCGAATTACTTGATAAAATAAAATATAAAAACGGTCTATGTCAGCGAGAAATAAAAAATCTAGAAAAACTATACGATGATTGGGCCACGCAACCTGTTCAAGAAGCGATGTCTGTTGTTGATGATACAGTCAATAGATTAACATATGAAGAATGGGTTAAACGTTATAGTTCATTACTGTTTTTGATGGCCAGAAACAGATGAGCTCTTAGATTATTATTATTATTATTATATTATTAAATAATTAATTATTTTTTAAATTATTATAGCATGTAAAATAAAATAGTGATACTGAAATTAGCGGCCACATAGTTTTTAGTTTTATTTAACAAATAAATTAGGATTAAAAAATTGCATTATAGTTTTCTAAAATTTTTGCATGGAAGTAATATAAAAAAATTTATAAATATCTGGTAATTTTTAGTATCGTAATATAATGCAGTATTTTTTTCAATAAATTTTTTTTTTATAAATTTAAGTATATTTTTATTTCATATCTCAATAATAATTATTGTAATAAATACAAGTAAAATATACAGGATAATACAATACGTCATGTGGTGAGACAAGAGACCACATGGTTCGGCCGTGCTTGTTTAAATGTCTACTTGAATGTACAGTAAAAAATTTTTATTACAGTTATAGTATGCCAAAACGGTTACACAGCTTTCGGGTATCAAGTAAAAAAAGATTGAGAATAAATAGTGATAAATTTTCAAACTATAAAATGGTGGTTCCAAAAAACGCTAAAGCTGTGCATTCTCAAAAAAATTCTAACCTTAAACAAAATGAAAACACGGTAAGTGTTAAATGTGTTGAAGGAATTATTGAGTCTAGTGATCACATCAAAGCTGAATATTTAGATACTCCTGTCAAATCGGATAATGATAAAAAAGAGTACAGGTAAATTATATTATTTATTTATTTTCAAGTTTTATGTCACTAAAATATATCAGCTGAGAAAAATTTTTGTCATTTGTTTTTAATTAGAACAAAAAATATTTTTTCTTTAAATTGTACTTATAGTTTTTCATAATTTTAATAAAAATCATTTTTATAGACTTTTTTTATTTTTTTCAGAGTAATAAAACTTCAAAACGGTCTAACAGCACTTTTAATTGCCGATACACATAATATATCCAATGAAAAAGACACCAATGAATCCGAAGCAGGTACTGATTTTTTTTTTTTTTTTTTTTTTTTTTTAAATTAATTTTTGACATTATTAAATTTTTTATTTTGATTTTTTTTAGCATCTAGTTCTAGTGATGAAGAAAGTGAAGAGGATGACGATGAGGAAGAAAGTGAAGAAGAGTCTTCAGAGGAAGAAGATGACGGGGAAATTAGTGAAGAAGATGACAAACGATCTTCAGTATTAAAGAGGGAAGAAAAAATGGTAAAAAATTTAAGATTTTTTATAATTATTTATTGTAATAATTAAATAATATTTTTAGGCAGCATGTGCCTTGTGCGTAGGAGTCGGAAGTTTCAGTGATCCACCTGAGATTCCTGGAATGGCTCATTTTCTCGAGCACATGGTTTTCATGGGTTCCAAAAAGTACCCAACTGAGAACGAGTTTGACGCGTTTATAACAAAGCGTGGCGGGTCGGACAATGCATCAACGGAACCAGAATTGACAACGTTTACTTTTGAAATCAACGAGAAACATCTTTTTGCTGCTTTAGACCGGTTCGCTCAGTTCTTCATAGCTCCTTTGATGCTGAGGGATGCAATTTCTCGTGAAAGAGAAGCTGTGGAAAGCGAGTTCCAGATGGGATTGCCATCAGACATCAACAGGAAAGAACAATTGTTCTGTAGCTTGGCCAAGCCGAACCATCCAGCGACCAAATTCACTTGGGGAAATTTGAAAACTCTCCGCGACAATGTAACTGATGACAATCTTTACAAAAAGCTGCACGAGTTTCGCGAGCGACATTACAGCGCTCATCGCATGACACTCGCTATTCAAGCGCGCTTGCCTCTAGACACTCTAGAAGACTACGTCAAAAAATGTTTCTCAGTTGTCCCGACAAATAGTTTGGCTTCTGAAGATTTCAGTATTTACAAAGATGCTAATTCTTTTGACACCTCCAATTTCCGGCGGATATACAAAATAAAGCCAATTAAAGACGCTTGTCAGGTTGAGCTAACCTGGTCGATGCCACCGCTTCATCATCTTTATAAGACAAAGCCTCATCAGTATGTATCTTGGATTATCGGGCACGAAGGCAAGGGCTCAGTGATAAGCTATTTAAGAAAAAAAATGTGGTGCCTTGATATATACAGCGGCAATGGAGAAAGCGGCTTTGAACACAGTTCTATGTACGCGCTTTTCAGCTTGGCTCTTGTCCTTACTGATGAAGGTCATGCTCACCTAAAAGAAGTTATCGACGCAATATTTTCATACATTAATATGATGCGTAAATTAGGACCGCAAAAAAGAATCTTTGATGAAATACGCAAGATAGATGATACGAATTTTAAATTTACTGATGAAGAGCCTTCCATTGACAATGTCGAAAGCTTGAGCGAAAATATGCATTATTACAAACCCCTTCACTATATTACTGGCAGTGAACTCTACTTTGAGTACGATCCGGAGTCAATTAAAGCGTGCATGGATGTTCTCACTCCTGAAAATGTAAATATTATTATCCTTGACAAAAAATTCGATGATTCTAAATTTGATAAAGAAGAGCCGTGGTTTAAAACCAAGTATACGGACGAAGAAATTCCAGCTGATTGGATAGAGTCTTGGAAAAACATTGAACCCATTCAAGAATTTCATTTACCCGAGCCTAATGTTTTTATAACCGATGACTTTACTTTAATTCCTGTTGCGCCAATTGAAGCGCCAGTTAAAATTCATCATGATGCTTTGTGTGAGATTTGGTACAAGCCTGATGCTAAATTTCGCCTACCTGAATGCTATATGTATTTTCAATTAATATCGCCTGTAGTTGCGAATTCACCAGAAGGGTAATTGTTTATTTTATAAAAATATAATTTTTTCTTATATTTATAAATTTTTATTTCTTTTTAATTAATATCTTTTTTTTAGATCTGCTCTGTGTGGTTTAATGGTAGGAGTTTTGAAACTATTACTTGCTGAAGAATTATATCCAGCAATTGCAGCTGAATTGAATTATGATCTGAATGCAAGTGAGAAAGGGCTAATCATTAAACTCAATGGATTTAATCAGAAACTTTCATTGCTTTTGGAAGCAATTATTAAATACTTGTCAAATATATCGGAGCTTGTTACAGAAAATTTGTTTCAAGTCATGAAAGAACAGCAATTAAAAGACTATTTTAATTCTTTTTTGAAACCTTCTACTTTAGGAAAGTATGTTATTAAAAAAAAACAACATTTTAATTAATTATTCATGCAACTCTTTATTAATTTTTTTATTTATTTATTTATTTATTTGTAGAGACGTCAGGCTATCTATAATAATGTTAAATCACTGGACAAATACCGAAAAACATGCAGCTTGTAGCAAGATATCATTTGAAGAGTTCAAACATTTTGTTAAATATTTTAAAAAGCACATTTACATTCAATCTTTAATCCAAGGTAATATGACAAGTGATGACGTGAAGAAAAATGTGTTAAAATGTTTTGATATTTTAAACTCTGGACCATTATTACCAAATACTTTTCCACGAATACGAGCAATGTCACTGCCTTGTGGAGTCCATTACTGCCGAATTAAAAATTTTAATCCAACTGATTCGAATTCTATAGTGACGAATTATTATCAATCAGGATTAGCTTCTATGAAATTGTCCGTGATAATTGATTTATTGACGGTGAGTATTTGAAGCTAATACGATAATTTTATTACTGTTAATCAAATAGATCTGATCATATAATATAATTAATAATTTAAATAAAATGCTTTGATGATATAGATGATCATGGAAGAGCCTTTATTCAATCAATTAAGGACACAAGAACAATTAGGATATGATGTATCTTGTCTACTGCGTGATACATATGGCGTGTTTGGGTACTCAATAACTGTGTGTACGCAAGCGGATAAATTTAGTGCCGACCAAATTGATGATCGAATAGAGGCATTTTTAAAGTCTTTCTATGAAAAACTTGAGTCCATGTCGGACAAAGACTTTCAAAATCACAAAGAAGGCTTGGTTAAATTGAAACAGTGTGCTGATGTTCATCTGAAGGAGGAGGTCACTCGTAATTGGGCAGAAATAAAATCCGGCGAGTATTTGTTTGATAGATTGACTCAGGAGACTGATGAAATTCATCGAATTCGTCTTGAAGAGTTGAGAGATTGGTTTAAAGAGCATATTGTTGGTGGTAATAACTTTCGTAAGTTGTCAACTCAAGTTGTTGGAACGAAAAAACATGATAAAAATATTAGCGACAATGAAATTAATAAAGTGGAAGATGTTAAAGGTAAGAAATTTTTAATTGGTTGTGTTAATTGTTTTTTGGGACTAATTAATATTTATTTTCAGACTCAGCAGTACAATGCAATTATGCCTTGCAGTATCTGGATCCAGAAAATGAGAAAAATAGTGAAATTTTTATTAAAAATATTGAAAAATTCAAGTGTAAATTATATGCCTATCCAGAACGCTATAGCAATTAGTTTTTGTAATTTATAATTGACTTTTTGAATTAAACAATTGACTGCAAAGAGAAAGAGAATTTTATTAAAGAACTAATTATAAAATTTAAATAATTTTAGATTTTATTTTAATTTAATTTGATAAAAAATTTTAAAAAGAATATATTCAAGTTTTTTAAAGAATCAAACAATGGATTTCGATTGGATTTATTCAAAAAAATAGTAGGAAAGGATATTAAAAATAAATGAAATAAAAAAATGAATTAATTTTATCTTTATTTTTATTTCATTTCAAAGTTCATTCGAAAGCTTAATCTTGGTCGTAAACAAAAATGTTTATGCTAATGTAACCAATTAACAATGATAATATTATTTTGTTATAATGATGTGTACATATAATATTTTTAGGATAGAAGGAGAGAGAGAGAGAGAGAGAGAGAACCGACGAAGTTATGTTATAAAATTCGCCACGAGAATTTCTTTAATTTTTTTTTCGTAGAAGTATATAATAGTTAATCAATAATGTTGAAACCTGTTAATTAATATAAGCATTTCATAACACTCTTTTACAGTACACTCATTCCGTCGCAGATATCAAGTAATTTAGTAATTGAAAAAAAACAATAGTCAGAACAAAAAATGAATTTTTAAAATTTTAGCGTATCAGCATTAAATTTTTATTTTTTCTACGGGTGAAATTAAACATCGGCAAAATTTTTATTATTAACTTTTCCTTTTATTATTTTAGGATTTTTTATGTACTATTTTTCATGGGGACATTATATGGGACCCACGTGCGTTTCCGTCTACATCAATATAGTGGTTGAAATTTTTTTTTTAGTATTAATTCGCACATTGCTACAATTATACGTTGTGAAATTTCTAACATTATGTCTTACAACAAATACTTTTAATAACATCAATTATTCAACCAAAATAAAATATAAAAAAGCAAGATATTAATTATTAGTTTAATAATATAACATAAAGTATTTCATTTAAAATAAAAATAATCAAAATTAAACTTAAATGTAAAAAGAAGAATATGCATTTTTTTAAAGATTAATAATTAATGATAGCCGATTTATTTTTTATAACAAAATAAAATTAAAAAGATATAATTATAGTTTAATAAGTTCAATATTTTTTTTCTATATTTTTGTGAATAATAAGAGAAATATGCAAACTACTGCTCAAAGCATTTTTAATTCACATTTCTCGGTACCATATTATATTTTTGTATTTATTTTTTTATCCTTTTTTTTTTTTATTTTTTTTAATTTTTTTTTTAATTATTATTTAATCTTTTATCAACTTGGCGCGTAATATTTTTTTCAAATGGAGTTTACAGATATTTTAATTACAATATACGATAGATTATGTTTAAAACGTGTTATAATATAGAATAAGTTTTTATTTTTTTGTGGGTCCCAAAATGCTACGAATATAACAAATAAATAAAGTGCATCAGCACTTTTTTTTTTCTATTTTTTTTCGCATCATTTCCATTTATTTTATTAAATGTTCAATAATGTGCATTATTATTAACTTTTCCATCATTCTTTATTGCATCGCCTTTTAATTTTCTGTTACTTCAATTATCGTGTATAGTAACTAATTTAAATATTTTATTTTAGTGTATTCAGCAACAGTAATATCAAGTGTGATAACTTTTTAAGTCATATCTTTTATTTTTTCTTCTGTTTTTCATAAAATTCAAAGTGCCATTTGACCACTGAATAATTAAAGCAATTGGCCATTAATTACCTCGGCAAATATTTATATTGTGAGTCATTAATTTCTTGATTTAAAAAAGTCGCGGCTTGAAAATGAAACAAGTACAACGCGGTACATTATTTTTTAATCACAATTTTCTTTTTAAAATCTGTTGACATTGACATTTACAATCATGATTCAATATTTTAATCTGAAAATATTTCGTAGAGTTGTGTCAGTATTGGTTTCAATATTAATCATCAAATTACAGGAATATTTAATTCCAAGTTATTTTTTTTTAAAAGCTCAATCCACCTGTAATTTATTTTTAAAGATTTTAAAATGGATTTTTTCAATTTTTGGAGGCACACATGCGCTTAAATATCTGGTAATGACATTAAATAAACATTTATTGTTTAATTTATAGTTTCCAGTTGCCGTGTTCAAACTAAACGCACATTCTCGTTCAATCTCCAAAAAAAAAAAAAAAAATACAAATTCAACTTTGTAATTACGACTTTGTTATTTTTTTCTTATTAAAACGTTATTTGTCGTATAAAGTCATTGTCACAATGCATATAATTATGCAATAACAAATCTACAAAAATATAACATTTTTTAATCTCTTGATCTCACATTTTAATCAACGGCTTTTCATTTTTTTCCTTGTATATCACTCCCGTTTTAATAATCGTATACTCTTACATTTTTCTTACTCCATTATCATTATCATTATCATAATCATATTATTTTATTTTACATGGTTCATAATATCAAACCATAGTCAGCCTTGTTTTTATTATCCTTATCAATGCCATGAGTTTCATCCAGATCACTTTTAATTATTACGTTTATTCTCTCCATACTTATTTAATTCAATTAAATGAATCAGATCTCTGAGAATTAACAATCACAATTAATGATTATTAATGCTCATTAATCAGCACACTACACTCTTATTTACAAATTACTTCACACATAACTATTACAAATCATTCAGTTTTATCATTGCATTCACACTTGACTCATTTATACAATAGTACGCACACTATTTTTCATTTTTCATACATAAATAACATACTTATAACAAATGTTATTTATTTATCGTTTATCCTTTACTTAAACAGATTAAGTTTATCAGGCACGACAATTCAAGCACTCGTTAGTCAGCATTTGTATCAATTAAAATACGAGAGATCCTACCAGAATAAATCATTTAAATATAGGGACTCGTATATATGTATAAATATATATTTTACCTATATGAAAAGCATCAGTCTCTTTACGCCAATAATACCGTCTAGGTATCTTGTGTCTCATTATTTTTATTTATTATCCGTTCAAGTAAACACAATTATTATCACATAATAATGATGTTTTATAAAACTAAATGAGGCATCCAATAACAAGACCGTGCGAAGCGAGCATTTCATATAATACCGGAAAATATATATTTTATATCATGGTAAAAAAAATAATCACATTCCTTAATAATTAAATACCTATAACAGTTGACCACATTTCGTTTTATGTTTATAAAACCAGCGTACAAACGCTAATCAGTCAAAGTTACGCATTTATCGTCGCAAGAGTATGATCTCTTTACTACGCTATTTTAATTTTTTTTTTCTTCGTTCGTCCATTATTTTTTTAACTAATGTATACGGCGATATTTTTGGCAGTGAGGACATGGTAATGATCGCTTTATCGATCTATTTATACATTTAGTTTATCCTTTTACATTTTCATATCTTTAAATCACACTCATTACTGTTTCATTTATTTTATTAATTTAATTATTGGCCCCACCAGAACTTTATATGCACATCGAGCCATAATGCACTTTTAATATTACATAGTTTATAACAAAAAAAAAAAAATATACTTAGATTTTAGAACGCGATAAAAAAAAAAAAATCTTCAACCATAAACTTAATTTTTATTCTAAATAATTTTAATAAATTTTTTACAAATATGAAAAAAAAAATACAACTTTAGCACAAATTAACATAACTCATAATAATAATAATTTTAATAATTACTAAAATAATATAATTATGCGTAATAATTAATTTTTTAATAAATGAATAAAAAAAAAAAATAAATTAACATATCAAACGTTACTTTAACTGTGCACGACCGCTCGATAGTCATATAAAGATATTAGTTGCGGTCTTTAGTTATATCCGAGAACTTTAAATATTCTTCCTCCACCTACAACCCGAAATTAAACTTAATTTCGAGTTAATTTAATTATCTTTTACCGTTTGTGATACATTTAAAGATGCATCGCCCTGGCCCTTCTCTACGGGCTTGCCACCACCGTTAACAGCACTCTCTGTTTGTTGATTAGATTCTGTTTTTTCTTTGGCATTTACGTCTTTCACCAATAATTTACTAAAAAAAATAAAAAATAAAAAATAAAAAATAAATTCGAAGATGTTTAAACACTTGAAGTAATTAATTAATAATTAATTAAACTTACGAGAAGGCATCTGCGTTGACTTCATCAACCGAATTGTCTCGATTTTTCGAATCTTTTTTCATATCATTTTCTTGATTTTTTTTAACAGCAGACTTTTTTTTGCTCGTAGCCTGTAAGTTATAAAATTAATAAATAAAAACAATAATTAAGAATTAAAAAAACTCGACAACTTACTTTCATTTGAGTTTTCTTTCCGCGAGTAGCAATTGAATTATTACCTCCTCTTGGTTGAAACATACGAGTATTTAAGCGTGGAAATGGCACCTAAAACAATCAATAGCAATTCTACATAAAATCAAGCTACAATAATAATAATAATAATAATAATTCATGCACTGGTTGGTAATTATTTTCAAAGACTCAAGTATTTAAAACAAATATTACTAATTCTCACCAATGCATCCACAATCTGGAGCTCCAATAATAGGAGTAGCGTCACAAATAAAATATACATATTACACTAATTGTACAATGTATTTTTAAATCATTTCAATTCATAATCAAGCCATTATTAATTAAAATATAAATATATAATACAATAACACAACAAAAGATAATTACATCGTGCATCCTGCAGAAATTAATTAAAAAAAAAAAAGATTTATACCTGTTGAGGGAGTCGACCACGAAGATGGCCTTGGATTGGCTGAGGACCTTGGATCCTTCCAGGTTGTCCGTAGTTAGCGCCCCATTGACCAACGACGACTCCAGCAATTTCTAGCTGACCTCCACGAGAAGGTACAGGTCTGCGAATTAATTCACGCTGTAAAACGTTGACAGGTCGATTGACACGAGCACGATTTTGCGTGTCATTCAATGCACAGCTAACTGGTAGACCGTTGGGTGTTAGCCCCAGTGATCGGAATCCAGGAATCAAGTCTATAAAAATAAAATCAAGTTCATTATCTTGGAAACTGACTCTGTACATACTAATAATAATAATAATAATAATAATAAAATGTATCTATTGAAATAAAAAATTACTTGAGGCTATTGGTGGTTGTGGAGGCCGAGCGTACACAGGATTAAATCCCTCGATAATGGCTTTACGCATTCTTTCGACTTTTACTACGCGATCAATATGGCCCCCACAGAGCTCAAGAAGATTTTTAGCCACTGCTGCACGAGCTAGAGTGTGGTGGAATAGTTTGCCGTCAAAGAACAACCATGGACAACACATCAGCCACGGGATTGGGGCACCACAAGCATCGTTAGCCAATAAAGCTGTTTCCACACCAGCCATGAACAGAGTTGCCAATTGAACACCACGGAATGTTACGAGTGGAAGCTAAATTTTTAAGTTAATTTTATTAACAAAACATTCAAAAATTATTTTAGGAGTTTTATTAAGTACCTGAAGATCTTGGAGGTATTGCGGGTTCATTAAATCCGGTGAAAATGCTTGGACAATAAAAGCATCAAGTTCCTGACGACGTAATATTTTTGTTTTGTCCGAAAAATACATGATGTATCTATAATAAATTTAATCATATTAAAAAAAAAAAATTATCTTTTTAGACAATTAAAATTGACTAAAAATTATTATTATACTTTAGTCATAAATTTTATATTATAGAATAAATGATAAATACCTCAGTACGCAAGCCATGACCAACAGGTGCTGTGGTACATAAGAAATATTCAACATGAGTGAAGTATCTGATTTCATGCATGTAAGAAATCCACGAAGTCGACGGCGTTTATCTTCAATGCCAGTACTGAAAAATAAAGTTCACAGAATTGAAATAAAATTTTCAAATTGCTGTGCGGTACTTATTTGATACATTTAAATAAATGCACAGTCGACACGTAATAAAATCCACAGATACAAAATTATTAATAGACACACAGACTATTAAAAATTCACAAATTCACAAAACTCTTCAGAGCAAGCTGTATTTATAAATAATGAATCAATGGCTAAAAGTCTCGTTTAAATAATCAAACTACCAATGATAATCATTTTTATTCAAATCTACTGTATAAATTAAAAATGAATTGCATTTAAATATTTAAGTACTTACCCGAACCACAAACGTTGAATTGTCGGTACACCCCAGCCAATCTGTTCGGCTTTGATCAGCTCTGGTGTTTGGTATGGATTTGTTTTTGACCATACCCACTCTTTAATTACAATATCAGGCACTTCGATTTTTTCATCTATTTTAAAAATGATAAATAATTCGTAGATTTAATTGATAAATATATTACTTATAAGCTCATTTTAAATAAAACTATTCTGTATTATATTACCTCCTTTTTCTTTATTCTTAGTAGCCATAAATATTTGATGATGAAGATTAAACAAAATAGCGTAGACCATTTGCCTCACCGGTCGATAAATGATATGAATAGATGGAAACTCCCGTTGATTTTCATCTTCCAGTAAAACGGGTAATTTTATTTCACCCGTCGCGAGAATTTGATAAATGTGAGGAGACATTAAACCTTTTTGGTGACGTTCAGAGGCAGTTCTCATTACTTCTGGCACAGTAGTTGGAATACTGACAGGTTTATCAGCGACTTTAGTTTGTCCCGTGGTAGGATGTGATGGAGAAGTTACTGATGAACTGCCGTTAGAATTCGGTGAGCTTGTTGATAAATTACTGTGTGTACCATTAACAGCAGGTTCTGTAGCAGGTTGCTCGTCATCGGTTTTAACATCACCGTCTCCTTGAGACTGCTGTGGTGGCTCGATAACTATTTGTGGTGCAGCTTTAGCGTTTGCTGTTGCCTGATTGTAGGCATCCAAACTCTCACGCTCGCTCTCCGCCGTTTCCGAGGCAAATCGGGAGGTTCCCATAGCACAATTCTCGTCAGGTGTCGTCGCTTCTGTTGAATTTTGCTGGTTTACAACAGGATTTTTTTTGTCTGGTTTGTGAGTTCCTAAATAAACATTTAAAATAGTTTTATAAGAGTTATTAATTATTTATAAAAAAAAAAAAATAACAAACCTTTAGTTGGCTTAGTTGTTTTATAATGCAAAAATCCCTCCTTTGTTCCATTAATATAATATTGGACGGACTGGTGGAGTTTAGAACATCTAGGATCAGACGTTGAGCCAAATACTTTTTGAGCTAATACGTCTTTGTCAGTCGATGGAAGGTCCTTAACAAATGTCGCGATTATTTTAATAGATTGATCAATATTTGTTTTGTTTGGACCAGTTATATTGATATTCAATTTTTTATAAAAATCTGTAAGTTCTTGTTCAGTAAGAATATAATTTCCAAGCAATGCAGCTAGTATACACAATCGGTCTGATGGTATTCCAAGTGATTTATTAACTTCTGACATTAAATATTCTTTTGTGTCCAAAGATCCTTTGTACGTAAGTTTCAATTGTTCTGAAGAAAAATAACGAGGTGGATCAAAAGCTGCATACTCTCCGTCATCAGCAACAAGCCCATTAAAGTTATTTTCACGACAATAAGCTATTACTTCTTGATGATGATCATCCATACTACACATCTAAAATAACAACAGATAATTATAAATTTATAGTGTCTAATAAAAAATATTCATCAACTCTTTAATCAATGATAATGAAAATAAATATTTACCACAGATACTTTTAAATGACGCAGTGCCATACGTAAGCTAGTGCGTAAACATACAGGAGGTGTCCACCAAATTTTTGGCGGTGGTGTACCCTTAGTAGCAATATGCTTTAAAACCTATTTAATAAATAAAAATAATTATTGTACTATAAATATATTTTTTCCGTTTGTTTGAACAATTGTATTGTCTCGTATTTATACTGTCAGCAACGTACATTATTAACTTTATTACGCATTTGAAGTTGCTGCTGAATCCATTCAGAACGACGCGGAACTTCATTACAGCCATTGAAAAACACAACCAAGTCAGCCCCTGACAGCTCAGTTGCTTGAATTAAAATAGCGAGAAACTGGAGCATACGATTCCATTGTCCACCACAAGCCCAGTCTATTCAATAAAAAATAAACAATTTATTTATCTCAATTAATTTCTCAAACTTTATATCAACACATACCTGAAAAATATCCACCGTAAAGGCGGTCTAGACAACATTCGGCGTCCAAAACAAGACGTAATAATGGTGGGTGGGATGATTGAGCTTTGTTAAGGCGATTTCGCTGTCTTTGAATAACTTGTCGTGCAATTTTTAACAAATCCACGGTCACTGCACCACCAGGTATGCAATTGCTATCTAAGAATGTTTGGAAATCCTGGATACCCATTGTGATTGTTTATTTTATTTGTGACAATTTAAAATTTCTTGTTGTTAGTTTAAAATTTTTTAATTTTGTCTTTTCAAATTTTTTTATCTCTTTATTAATTCCGTAGTATTTTTTTTTTTTTTTTTTGTAATTGTTTAATACAAAGTAATATCTTTAATCCAACATATAAACTCGGTATGTCTTAAATAGAAACCTGTAAAATAAAAGTCAAAAATAAAACTATTAGTAATAATAATAATAACAACAATATAATTAATAATTGGCGATAAGTTTGAAGACATTAAAGCGAAATGTTAACGCTGGTAATTAACAATATAATTAGTTACTTAAAAATAATAAATAATTTAATTTAATAAACAATTTATAAATATCACATGATAACTAACTAGTTTTAATTACGTAATGATTAAAAAGTGTCATAATAGTAAATAAAAATAAATTATTAAATAAATGGCAGCTTTTAAAAATTAACTATTTATAGGAACGCCATTGATTTTGTTTACTTGTGGACGTAGCAATAAAATTAATTGATGTATACCTATATTTATCGCCACCATAAATACATAAATATTTATAAATCATTACAGCCAATAAATTAATTATTAATTACCTTCATTTACTAGGGTGACAAAGAATTAAATAAATAACTGCATTTAAATTCTTTACCAGATAAATAAATAAATTGCTCCTGATAATTTATTAAATTAATTGGGATTGAAATATGTATTTTATAAACCGGCATGGCGATAGTAGACTCGGGGAAAAAAGAATAAATTTAAAGACAAAGACAGCGGTTACTTATGCAAGCCTATCAACTGGACTCGTGATAATTTTAATGTAATTACGACGTCCACATTATTTTTCAATATTTAAATATTTATAATTAATGCCATTGATTGTTATTATTAATATTTATTTAATACTCACGCAAATTCCAAGAGAATCATCGTGGCTCCTAAAATGTAACAGAAATCACACACACACACACACATACACACACTACCAATTTTTTAACGTGTGTGCTTCTTCATCTCTTTTTCTCGGGTATGGTGCAAATTACACGACCAAAATGGCGGAAAGAACTTCAGGAGAATTATTTAAGTTGGCAGCACTGTCGTAAATTTAAATTATTCTCGTATCATCTTTTGGAAATGACGAGACTTGTATGACCAGCTGAGTTATTTATAAATAAAAAAAAAGAAAAAAAGTAATAAAACTTATGTTTTTAATTGCAAATAATTAATAAATTTTCTATTATTAAGCAGGCGTGATTGTGAATTGTTGAGTGAATAATATTTAAGGAAATTTTTAAAATATAATTTAATAAAAAAAATCTATTTGATAAATTTGATGACATTGTGAATTCTGACAGCTTTTAAAATTAATAAATAAAATACATATTGTTAAAAATGATTGAAGATATATAATTAAAAAAATTATTTTGAAGCATTGGTAGAACAGGTTTCTTTTGAATTACAATAATTATCTCTGTATTATTATAATTCTACTTGTTGTTATTATTATTGAAGTTCCAACATATGTAAGTGCATGAAGTATTGTTTTGTTTTGAACGCGGTAACTGTGTTTTTTTGTAATTTATTTAATGTAATAATTGTAATTAGTATAAATTTTTTTTTTGTAATGTCGAAACAATTTATAATTATTTATAGTTCTAAGAATATAAACTAATATATAAAAAATGTGTGTGTTACTCTGAGATAAGGAGTTAAAATAAATAAATGACGTTGTGTACTATATTTTGTAAATTAGAATAAATTATAAAAAATAAATAAAAATGATGAAAATATCGGCTTTGAATGAGGAGTCCAGTGAGGAGAGTGATGAAGAAAATACACCGACAATTACTAAAGAAGCCCAGGTAAGATTTTAAGTTTTTTATAGATATAAAAATAGTTTTTATCTAGCATAACCTAGTCGGCAACATTGAGCCGGTATTGAAACATAATTACCTATATTTATTTTATTTTTTTTAGGAGCAAATCGCTTTGTCGGAGTACAATAAAGGATTGGAGCTGCGAAAAGAAAATAAGATAGAAGATGCCTTGACTATATTTAAAGATTTGCTGGAGACTGAGCTGCTGGACCAGGTGGAGAAACCTGAAGTTCCTGATGGACGAGCGCGGCCAATGTTGTCCTTAAAATACTGCTGCTTCAAAAATATTGGAGCGATTTATAACCAAATGGAAAATTATGAAGAAGCTATCAATAATTACTGGGAAGCTGCTAATCTAGACGCCAGTGATGTAATGCTATGGTGTCGGATGGGCACGATAGCGATGAAGACATCTAATCTAGAGTTTGCTTGCTCAGCGTTCAAGCGAGGGCTGACGTGTAATCCCAACCATTGGCCTTGTTTGGATAATATCATCACTGCGATGTACGCGGTACCAGATTATATGAACTGCTTGCTGTACATATCTATGGCTCTGGAAAGAGATCCCAGCTATATCAAAGGTCTGGCGTTTCGTGAGCAAATATTCAGAGAAGTTCCTTATTTTCAGGAAAGTTACAAGCTATTCAATGTCGACTGGGCGCTGGATCCGCCGATGGACACTGAATTTGATAGAATTATTGGAGAAAAATTAATTGCTGAGGCGAAGGAAATCGCTGCCGGGTGGGTAGAATTTTGCAGGCCAGAATTTGAATTCAAACCTTTGCCGGATCTCTCCCTTCATAGGCCTCTGAAGAATCACTCTTGGCTGGACTTAGGAGAGAGTCTTGTAGAGATGCATAAACATATGAGCGATAATAATTTGAATTTTATCAGTAAAATAAAATTAGATATTCAAAATGAGGTTGAAGTGCTGGTAAGTAAAAATACTGAAGAAGAAAAGAGGGAAATTGAAGAAATGACTGTAGATATTAGCTCTGAACTGGAAAGCGTTACTGATGTTGAGAAAATGGACCACCGAGACTCTGCAGAAATTGAAGAAGATCAAGAGGTCCCAGAGATTAAGCTGGACAGCGAAATGGATGTCGATGGTGATGATGAGAAATCAAGCTCCAGTGATGTTCATATTATTGAAGATGAAGATCCGTTGAAATTGGAGTCTGATATCGAGCAGCTAGATCAAAGCGAGCCTAAAATTCCTGAGGGTGTAGAATTCCTCAACAGTACAGTTTTTGATGAAGTGGAAATTATTAAGGCCAATGAAAGTCCTAATGACAATACTGAAAAATCTGTTGAAGAGGTACAAGATAAGAGCGACCCCAAAGCCGAGTTAGCTGAGAAAAGTGAAGGTAAGTCGACGGAAAAATTAAATGACAAGTCGTCCAAGTCAGATAAGCCCAGTGAAAAGACGGAGAGTAAAGAGGAGCAGCAGAAAGTTAAAAAAAGACGGAGAAGTTCTTTGTGCTTCTTGCAGCAGTGGGCTTGGAGCAGCAGCAGTATGAGAAGGTCTGCTCGAGTCCGCGGTTCCAATAGAAGAGAAGCTGAGAGAGATGACCTTCAGCTTGAAGAAATGATTCGAAGAATATTTCCTCCAACTTTGTTGCCTGATACCGCTAAAATAATCAGAGATGATCCTACCAAGACTATGGACGACTCTATGGACACTATGGACTTGTATCAGCTGTTTGCGCGTCAAGAAAATGGAAACACTGAAGAAAGCAAAAGTTCGAGTCCAGTTCCATCCCCGGATTCTCCAATTCAGAAATACTTTGGAACAGAGAGTGAGAAAAGTCAAGTTATTGATTTTATTAATCAGCACAGCGGTAAAAGCAACTTGATGATAATAATTGCGAGGTATACGGAATTTTTAAGTACTAAATGGAACCACGAGTGGCCGAAAGAACTGACTGAAATTTATCAGCAAGCTTATTTGTTTACGCGAGAACATATTCCGCATGCTTCGCCTTTCGGTGACTCTTCTGAGGAAGATTCAATCTTAAAGTATGACGCAGAAATGACTTTGTTATTCAGCGAATTGCATACTGATAAATGGTTGGACAATAAGCCAGAAGTTTTGCCGTCTGCGACGATCGATAAATTCGGCACCGGAATTCCGTCTGAAGAACTAGGATACATTATTTTTGCAAGTGTCCGTGACAATTTATTGAATGAGGAGAATTTGATATTTTTATTGAGAGTATTATGGGTGAAGGCGAGTATTTTCTTGTGCCAAGGCGACACAGATATTGCAATTAAAAGCTTGGAAGTTCTTCTTCACGATATGGAGGAATTCAAGCAGCATTTTCCAGGATTATTAGTCAAGTTACCAAACTGTAAGCATAATTCACGCATTGATATGTCCGTAGTCCAGAAAAAGTTGACGTCAATAGAGCGTGGGCAGAAACTTGGCGAAGTCCAGAAACTTCACGAAGATAAAAAATTCTATGAGCTGTCTCTCGTGCTGAAGGACACCTTCAAGTTTGCCAAGCAGCAGAATGATTCATTGACCAATGTAAAATTAAATATCGACCGTAAAAAGCAGCTGTCGATGCTGCTGGAAAGCTTGTGGCAACTGGAGCAGTACGAGGATTGTTTCGTGTGGGCTGAAATTTGTCTGCATGAAGCTTGGCAGTGTTACAACAACAGTTCTGATGAAGCTGATCAGAAAAAATGGGTATCCAGTGTGCTTAACTGCTTGGAAAAACTGGAATCTTGTATTGAAATGGCCGGATCATCAGTAGTGAGGCATTTATCTGAGAGCAAAATTACTAGACTAGTTCAAACATCGGTCCAGATCCTTTGTCATCAGTTGGATGTCCCGGATACAGCAGTGGAGATGCCCGTGGAGTCTGTCACGCCTTGGATTATTCTCCACCATATTCTTCAGTACGAGGATGACCGCGAGCGAGCTAAGTCTCGGTTCAGTTCAAAAGCTAAAGCCGCTGATGATCCTGAGTCTGACTCTGATGACGAAGACAAGGACATTCCTGCGCCTATTATGTTGCTCTTTGTAGGTCACGACTTCCTCGGTCGTCATTCTTGGTGCTGTATTAATGAAGCTAAGCTGCTTATTTTTACGATAAAGACAGTCGTACCCAGAATGTGTAGCTCGCGATACAGTGCGGTGAGGGAAAAAATTACTAAACATCTGGAAAAAATATTCTGGTGTCTGTATGGACACCCCAACAGAGCCAACAAAACAAAACCAAAACATCTTGAAGATCATGGAGTGCCACAAATCCCACTAACATGGGACATTGCTCAATTACTTTTTGAATTCTACAAGCCAGATGTCCTGCCGGAGTTTGACACTCCTCGAGCTATGTCAATCAGCGCTGATACTAAAATTCTGTTCAAAAAAATAAACTCACTGGTTCCAAAGGAACACGATCCAAGTGGAATAGTTGATGAAATAAATTCTTATATTATAGGTGAAATAGAAGAAATGCCAAAAGTTAAAAAATCACTGCCATATAAAATAGATTCTTTGTACTATCTTCTTGGAGATTATTCATTTAAAAACAACAATTGGCTCTCTGCTACCAAGTACTATTCAATGGACGTTTGTCTTCATCCAAAAGCCTTTAACTCTTGGGTTGCACTTGCTATGTCTGTAAGTACTCTTATGGGAACAACTTTAAATAATTGCAAGCCTCTTTCAGATATCACCAAATTATTATGGCAAGCAAAAATCGCCCAGTGTTGTTACCAAAAAGCCGTAGAGATAAAACCAGGCCACAGTGTCATCTGGATTGAGTATGGAAACTTTGTCTACATGGTTCATTCATTTTGTTCGCGCTTACTCAAGCAGGAGGCTGATCTCAGCATGGAAAAGTTTCAGATTATTGAAAAAAGAAAGGAAGATACGCTGGATATTGCTGCTAATTGTTTCAACTCAGCTAATAATATTTACCTGGCGAACATCGATGATGCTGCACAGATGCAAGACGAGAGATGGTTGTACCATTACATGCTTGCTAAGATAGCTGAGAAAAAGAATCATGATCCTCCAATATTTTTAGAACACTACGGCAAGGCCAGTGAGTTGTTACACAAGAATAATGCTTACTATCCCAAAAAAATTAGCCATAAAAATGCGCACTATTTGTCAATTGAAGCTTTGGAAGTGCACTATCGAATTCATGCAAGTATTTTGAAGCATCTGGAGCTGTTTGAAGGTAAGCCGCTGAAAAAATCATTGGGTGACTTATTTTGGAAACATTTGTTGGACTGCGCTAGTGGACCTTTCATGCAGTTTCCTTCTGAATTGAGTAAGAAGAAAAGAAGAGATGAGTCTAATTCAAATGATACTGATTATAAGATTCCTGTTAAAAGCTCAACTGAAAATACAACAGAAGTGGTGCCTAAAAGTCGGACTAGTTTAGAAAAACGGCAGAATAGTGTTGAGGAGATTGCTGTTATTGAGAAAAGCTCTGAGAGTAAATTAAAAAATGATAAAAAAAGACCGCGTGAATCAGTAAGCGAGGAACCGTCTAAAAAAGTGAAACTAAATGAAGAATCACATCTGCAATTGTGGGCTGGAGTTGTAGAAACTGTTGACGGTATTATTGATAAGGTTTGTGAACTTGATTTGCAGAATGAAACGAACCAAAAAGATGCTGATGAAGTCATGGTAATATCCAGCGATGAAAGTGATTGTGCGAGGACTTCAAAAACCCGAAATGAATATGAAAAGACACGTGCTATGGAGAAGAGGTCTGAGGAAGATAATAAAAGGAAAAATGCTCAAGCGGAAGAATCTAGCTTGACTAATTTGCCGGTTTATGACAATCAGGGAGATGCTACTAAAAGCGATAACAAATGGCAGGCGAGTGATAGCCCGCCTTTTGCTACTTTTGATTTTGGAGATAAAGACAAAGCGGTTGAAAAGAAAAAGACTGAAGCTAGCTCGACTAAGGAAGAAACTACGTTGAGCCGACGTGCTTCGCAAGAAAGTACTAATAGTACGTTAACTTCCAGCACAGCAGAAACGAATAATTCAAGTTATAGCAGCAGCGATGAGTCTAGTAGCAGTAGCGATGATAGTTCTAGTAGTGACAGCTCTAGTGACAGCGATTCTGAATCTAGCGATAGCGATACTGAGAAAAAAAAACGCACTCCTAGTCCTGTTGATAAAAAAGGTTGTTCTTTTATTTATTTTTTTATTAATATAAATGACTTTTATCAACTAATTATTTTTTTTTAATTTCAGAAGAGTATTATTCTGAAGGAGAAGTCGCGAAGCTAATTTCATACTGTCTAGCTGGACTAGAACAGTGTGTCTTACGATTTCCCGAACACTACAAGTCTATCTACCGTCTTTGTCATTTCTTCTTCAACCACAAGGTTGCTAAAGACAATGACAAATGTCGCGATCTGCTGCTGAGTACATACAAGTGTCAATATTACGCTGATCTTACTTTCCAAGGACTTTTTGCTGATAGAAAATCGACCAACTTTTTTAATGTGAGTTTTTATCAATTTATTTATTTAATATTCATTTATTTTTTTTTTTAGCAAAAATACAAAAAGAAAATTTACATTTAATTTTATGAAAAATAACATAATAGCTTACATTTAAATTTATCAACGTCAATATTTCTAACAAATTCAACATTCTTCGGTTTTTTTGACACTCCATCGTGATCAATCATCAAAGCTCCTCTAGTCTTCCCAGCGGTGATAGGTAACGCGTTCATTTTTACTGCATCTGTTATTAACTCTGGCCAGAGCATCACTGCTGCTACCATTACGTCTGCAGGTCTCCAAGTTGAAGATTGACGATTCAAGCCTTTAACCTCGGCTTTGTTCAGAAAACTTACAACCCGTGAATTTATCTTTCCAAATACATTCACTCTCCATTCCTTAAAAAAAAAAAAAAATAATAATATTTATTTAAATATTTAAAAAAATATTTGTAAAATCAAACCTTGGAAACTGCTGCTTTAAAAACTGTCTCTTTAGGATACAAAAGATGAACTTTTCCAGACTTCGGAGCATTTAAAACAATATAATTACTGTCAGGATCATTTCCAAAGTTGTAATCAGTAACAAGAGGTTTTTTTTTGCCTCCTATACATCCGCCCATAATATACAACCTGTTGATGTTGTTCATAAAATTAGAATCCAGAGTTACTGCGATTGCAATGTTTGTTAATGGACCCAGAACAAGTATATCCAATTCTCCAGGATACTTTTTTGCCAAGTCAATTAAAACTAATGCTGCGTGAGCAGATCTATTAACATAACCATTGATTTCTTCTTCAAATTTGAAATCACCGAATCCATCGTTGCCAAAATAATCATCAAACTTGAATTCACCTACCAAAGGCTTCTTCGCTCCTCCATATACAGGAACCTTAAATAATTTTCTATCAGTATTAATAATTAAAAAAATTACAGAATTTTCTTACCTGCGATTTGGCGAGAGTGAGAGTTTTAAGAACATTTTGTTCAACATTCTCCTCATAAGTATTTCCGTACACGCACGTGATTCCAACGACCTCATAATTAGTATCATTGTTTGCGCAAGCAGATAAAATCAAGAGAATAGCTGCTGAGTCGTCGGGTCCTCCATCCGTGTCAATTATTAATTTCTTCGAGCGTACGCTATCGCAATTTATCTTTTATTGTAAAAATAATTAATTATAAAAATTATATTTAAATTTTAACTGTACTTACTTTGTTAAAAGTGCTAGTAATGTTAAAAATATTGAATAGATAATAAATTTATTCATGATTGGAATTTTATTTAACAGTCTGTTGCAAGACAGTTTAATACTGAAGTCTACTTAAATTTTGACGATTCTCAAATAATATTTTATTATTTTTATTAGTAGTAGGAGTAAACGTAACGTGGCAAGCTTAAGATTCTACAAAATAGATAATGCTCGTTTTTATTACGATAATTATCCGGGTTTTTATGACGCTTATTATTAAGCCTCACGAAAAGTTTATATAATTAATTAATAGTAAATTTACATTAATTATTTATTATCAATGGTCTCAACTGTTAAAGAATTATATAACTTGAAATTGAACATTATTATTCATAATCTCATATGACATTAACGTTATTTATTTAATCGCATTACAAAAGAGTATTAAACTTAAAACAAAGCTTAATTTTTACTTGAAAAATTATCAAAAGTCAAGATTCTTTATTGAAAATAATTTATAAGCAATCTTTGAAATTCTTCGGCGTCAAATTGTTGAATAATTTCGACGTTCATGGGCTTTCCGCTTTTTTGGGCATAATCTATCAGCATAGCCCCTCTAGCTATTCCATCAGTAACAGGTGTCACATTAATATTAATCATTTTCTTTGCTAAAGACGGCCAGAGCATCACCGCAGCTGTCATTGCGTCTGATGGATGCCAAGTTAGAGATTCGGTTGAAAAAGTTTTCTTCTCAGCTTTGTTCAAAAAATTTGTGATTGTTGAATTTAGTGAGCCGAGTTTTTTGAGTCTCCATTCCTGAAAAATGAAAAAATTTTATTTATTTTAATTTTCAAATACAAACATTAAATAATTTTTATGAAAATTAATTTAGCAGACAATTAATAATTTTTTTAACAAATAAAATTAAAATTTTTTAAAATTAAAAATGAAATTTTGTTAAAATAATTATAAAAAAATTTATTTGTTATAAAAAAATTAAAAATTGTCAAAACTTTTAACTTTAATGTCATATAATTTTAGCAAAAAAATTTTTTCTTAATTTCCCATGAAGAAATTTTTAAAAAATATAAATAAATTTTCAATACCTTTGGAATCTTTGCTTTAAGAATTGTTTCCCAAGGAAACAGCATGCTTGGTCTTTTCATAGTAAAATTTAGAACAATAAAATCACTATCAGGATCAGTTCCAAAATTATATTCAACGCCCGGAGATTTATTACCCCTCCCCTCAATACTTCCTCCCATAATATACAGTCTTTTCAAATTGTTGATAAAATTGGGATCAAGTGATATTGCCAGTGCGATATTAGTCAACGGACCGATAGCAAGTACACTCAGTTCTCCTGGATACTTTCGCGCAAAATGAACTAAAGCTTCCGCGGAATGAGTAGTCGGATTAATTTCACCTTTGATTTCTTCTTTGAAATCAAAATCACCAAAACCATCTTCGCCAAAATACTTATCCGATGTAAAGTTGCTCATTAGAGGTTTCTTTGCTCCTCCATATACCGGAATCTGAATAAACAATTTGAAAAAAACCACTATTAAGTATTTTCCAATAAAAAAAAAAACACTCAAAAGTTCAAAAATTAACTTACATCAGATGAATTAGCAACAGTAAGAGTTTTCAGGACATTTTTTTCCACGTTTTCTTCCTCAGTATTTCCGTAAGTGCAAGTAATCCCCACGACTTCATAATTAGTATCTTTTCTTGCAGATAAAACCAGTAAGATCGCTGCTGCATCATCAGCACCAGCGTCTGTATCAATAACTAGTTTCTCAGAGTACACACTAATTAAACCAAAAATTTTTTTTAATCACTTTATTTATTTTATAATTAATAATTTATACTAATACTTACTTTGTTGTAGAACTTAGCACGATTCCAGCCACTAAAAGTACTATTGACGCGCTCATAGCTCAGATTTTCTATCAATTAACTATCCAATTAAATTTTCCGTCTTATAAACTCAACTCATGTCCGTTTTTAAGTTATCAATAAAAAAATAAAATTATGACTCTTCGTAATGAATTCCGTTTTTATCAATAACGTTTAACTTTCCGTATGGTAGCCAAAGGACAACATTATAACGTTTATCTTTGCCAAACAATGAAAATCGATTAACAAATCAAACATTAACGACTTATTTATCATATTGAGGAAACGCTCAATGGCAGAAAGAGTTTAAATATCAAACAGACAGAATTATAAAATATAATCGCACATTTATTATCAACCGATCCTTGTAGAGATACAACGAGGTCACCAGGTTTATAACGTTCTCATAATTAATTATTTAATTAATTAGCTATAAAGTATGCTATGATAAAAATTCTTTAAGCATCTGTTTGAATTCCTCAGTGTTTACTTCCTGGATTATTTCCACATTCCCGGGCTGTACTGTTGTGTTCGCATAGTCGATCAGCAATGAGCCCCTGGCAGAGCCATCAATGACAGGAGCTACGTGGACAGTGGTTGATCTTCTCACCAAATTCGGGCGAAGCATCACAGCAGCCGTCAGAGCGTCTGCTGGGTTATATCCTGGGTTGTCATAGCCCAAAACTGTAGATTCAACTTTGTTCAAAAATTCTACAAAGCTAGAATTGATCAAGCCAAGCTCTTTGGTCCTCCATTCCTTTAAAATAAAAAAAAATTAATAATTAATCTTAGATTTTTTTTTTAGAAATTCAAAAAAAAAGTACCTTGGAGATGTTTAATCCAAAAATTGTCTCCCAGGGCAAGAGAAGATGCGGCGTATTTTTGTAAACACTCATGACGACATGGTTGCTCTCAGGATCAGCTCCAAAATTAAATTCAACTCCTGGAGATTTATTTCCAACGCCCGAAACACTTCCGCCCATGATGAAGAATCTTTTTACATTTTTAGCGAACTCCGGGTCCAAAGTCATTGCAATTGCAATGTTAGTCAACGGCCCGAGAGCTAAAATGCTCAATTCTCCGGGGTACCTTCGAGCTAGCTTGACTAAAGCCACTGCTGCGTGAGTAGACCGATCTACTTCACCAAGAATTTCATCCTGAAATTTAAAATCACCGAATCCATCCTCGCCAAAGTAATTGTCGGCTGTATAGTTGCTCATCAAAGGCTTCTGTGCTCCTCCGTACACAGGAATCTGAAAAAAAAATTTATTTAGGAATTTTTAAAGCATTGAATTAATTTTCAATCAATTCTAAAATATTACTTTGGGTAAATTGGCGACTGTTAGGATTTTCAGGACATTTTTCTCAGCAAGCTCTTCAAAAGTGTTTCCATAGACACACGTTATCCCCACAACCTCATAATTTGTATAATTTCTTGCGCTCATTGATAAAACAAGCAAAATAGCTACCGCATCGTCGGCTCCTGGGTCCGTATCAATCACTAGTTTCTCAGAGTACGCGCTAACGTAATCATTATATTTATAATCAATTTTTTTTAGCACTAAATAACACAGACAGCTGTAATACAATTTATCACATAAACCAGAACACACATCTTCAAATCAAATCAATTTCTCTAATTGTAACACCTAATAGTATAATTGATACTTACCCTGCTAAAAGTGTAATTATAACAACAACCAGCAGAATTAGAATTAATTTTTTCATAATAATTGTAATAGCTTGCTTAGCTGAACAAACAAAAAAGATTTTTTTCTCAACTTCTTACCAGCAACTTCTTACTATCTTGACACTACTCTAAAGAATTTGATCTTTTATTTATTTCTTTTCTTTCAGTGTATGTATATATAGAGTCATACATACAGCTTATCTTGTGATTCACTTGAGTACAATTCCGACCACTTAGTGTCACACCAACTAGCATGACCTTACTTGCTTATCTATAATCTATACAATTAGTCTTGTAAAAATTATAGATATTAAATAATAATAATTATTTGCTTAACAATTATCGATACTTTGTGTTAAAAATTATTGAAATAATTAAAAAAAAAATTTTTAATCTTAATTTTACTATAAAGAAAAATTATAATTGATAAATAATAATAAATTAAATTTTTTTCAGGGAGTCTGGAGAATTCCAAATGATGAAATAGATCGACCAGGAAGTTTTGCATCGCATATGTCAAGATGTGTCCATTTATTGATGCAGGTTCTCAAAGAAACTGATGACAGCTGTATGCTGATGGAACTGTGTATCCAGTTGCGAAAAATTCCCGACGCGGACAAGTTCGTACATTTACTATTTAATCTATTAGATAAGATAGCGATGATTAATTTTTATTTATTCTAATCTATGATATTTTTTTTACTAGGAAATATGTGCGAGATTCGGAGCGCGAGCAGCTGTCTCGACAAGCGTTTACGCTTTGTTTGCAGTCACTGCGAACACGTGTACAGTCTATGGGTCCTCCAAGTCCAGATACCGCCCAACCTGATCAAACAGACTCCAGGACCCGGGTACTTCTAGATGTATATAGGATTTACCAACAAGTATCCAAGAACTTCCAGTCCAAGGAGATGCAAGCCTTTGCTACGTTGCTCGTGGACACTTACAAGGTCTACAGAGACATGAAATCTTCAGTGGGCAATCTTCTAGAGGACGCGATGCGCTTCTGCCACCAGCAAAATGCCAACAAGCCTAAATTGACTGCCAGTCAAACGTCCCAGCAAGTTCAGAGTATTCCTCCGCCAGCAGTCACGACTGCGCCTTCAACAACAGCGGTGACACAGTCTCAACCGGTTCCTACCTCTCCGCAGACTTATCAGCAGCGTAAACCCTATAAAAATCCAGGAACTGGCAGACCTCGCGGTCGTCCTCCAAATGTCAATAAAAATTATCCCAATTTAATGAACTCTTATTGTAACAACGCCAGCAAAAGATACCAAAATTATCTTGGTACTAGTAACCAATCGCTGATGAATCCATTCTTCATGAACCATCCATTGCTTGAGTCAAACGCGATGATGTCAATGTTATCCTCGGGACTCAATCCCAGTATGATGGATTCACTAGCAGCAGTAAATTATTTGAGCAATTTAAATCAAATGGGCAACTCTTTGGATATTTTACGACAGTATCAAAACAATCTTCAATCAATGCCTTACGGTGGGTTCGGAAATATTCCTACAAGCTTGCCTAATGTCAGCAGTGTGCCCACAATGACTTCCAACACTGCTATAGGTTCTGTTCCTTCAGTCAGTTCCAGCAACCTTGGATCTATCAACAGTGTGGGTAATTTAACAGTCCAACAACTGTTGAATCTCAGCGCTGCTAAAGCTGGCTCTGCAATTACGACTAGTTCCACAATCTACAACCAGTCATCCTTCAAAACCACCACCGCAAGTTCTACCAAAGAATTATCTCACGGGGTTTCTATTTCTGCTGTCGGTAGTGGAAGTCAGCAGCAAAAATCTAAAACCAAGCATTCATCAATGAATTCTGACTTGAGTGTAATTAGTACTAAAAATATGCCAACATCTCAGCTGAAAACTGGAGTTTCAAGCAGCCAAGTTTCATTGCTGAAGCAATCGGTGATCCAACAGCCAAAGACAGCGCCTCCGAAGCAAGTTTCTGCACCGCAGATCCGAGTTTCTAAAAGCTTGACTGAGCCACAGCCTGCTCACAGCTCATCGTTGTCAGTCTCTCCACTGAAGAGCGCAAGTCCGTCGGGTATAATGAATATGCCTTCCTCTCATCAAAACTTAGGCAACTCCGGGCTGAATATCACGCCAGTTCCCATGGGGCTGGCTTCTAGAAGTGGAACCTCCTTGCAGCACAAATTACAGAAGAAACAAGCTCAGCAGGCCGCTCTGCCCGTCAAAAAGCCTCGCACATCCAGCAAAGCACAGCATGCTGTAAATAAATTGTCGACTATGTTAAATATGGCGAATCCTGCTGCTCTGATGGGTGCTGCTCCTTACTTGCCGCCTGAGCTCAGTGGGATTTCCGTCAACCCAGTGAGCGCATCAACCAGTTCCAAGTCTTCAATCAAGCCCTCGATGCGCAAGACCTCCAGTAAGCCTAAATCCTCGATGGAAATAACTAGCTCAATCCCTTCCTCGCTGGCACAAGCCAGCAATGCCGAAACTATCAGCATGCTCACTCAACTTCAACAACAACCTCATTTGGAAATAATTGCCCAGACTCAATCTAAAGCTCATTCTAAATCAACTGATTTTAATAAAAATCCTCCGTTGTCAGTTAGTGTTGTACCGCCTAAGACTGGTGATAATATTCGCACCAATATTCCTGATAGTGTTTCAATATTTGGTATTCCTCAAGGAAAAACAAGCAGTTCTACGTCTAAAGCCGATAAACATGCTCATGAGAACGTTGAAATTATTACTCTAGATGATTAGACTTTAAAAATCACGTATCTATCTTGGCTGCCCAATTTCAAAATACAGTAACTAACATTTAAAAATTTTTGTTATTAAAAAAAAGTTTACCTGCCAAATTGATGAAAAATTTGATTTATGAATAGAAAATACTTGAATATAAATATTTTTAAGAAAAAATACTTGAAACTAAGGTCTAAAAATTATAAAAAAAATTAGGTATAAAAATTTTGCAGTTACTGTGTTTTAAAATTGGGCAGCTGATCTTTTCTGTAATTTGTAAAATATTTAATGTGATATATGAAATGATGAAGTACATTTTTTAACTAGATTATAAAAAACTTCAAGGTGAAATTATTTATTTAATCATTTTCGAATAAACATACATTTATATTATTTTATTGAAGAAATAGAAAATTTATTTAATAATTATTTAACTCTGCTGGAAAGCATTGTTGTCCCAGTGACACCTAGTCCATGAACAGCAAAAAGCGAACCTGCAAGAGGCTGATCTTTAAGCTCTGCATCGGTCAATCCTTTGTTAGCGCTGGTCACAAAAAGAATGTCTTTCTTCGGGCCACCAAAAGCAACACTGGTGATTTTTGTTGCCGGCATTTCGATGGTTTGCAATAATCTTCCAGTTCGCGGATCAATGTGAAGTACCTGAAGACAAGTAAAAAGATTATATTGTAATTATGAATCAACAGGTAAGTCAATAAGAGATGTAATTAAAATTATTTATCAACCTTTCCACCGTCGTAAACAGCGACCCACAGGTTTCCAGCTGAGTCAATAGTCATTCCGTCGGGGAAGCCGGTAATTTTATTCTCCTTGAGATTAAATACCTTACGCTTGTTAGCTGGACGGTAATACCAGTAATTTGTAAAATAATTGCCAGTAATTATTTGTAAAATAATAGATAATATTTTTATTCTTACAGATGTCTCCAGAGTCATCGTTGTAATCATAGGCGACGACTTCGAAGGAAGGACTATCGATGTAGTAGAAAGAATCCTTGCTGTGGCTCCAAGTGAGCCCGTTGCTGATACTGACTGGAGTCACTAATTTCGTTGGAGTTGCGTCCAATGAGAACCTGTATAAAGAACCTTTTTCCGGAGTGATCACGTTGTCCTTCTCGCCCATGGTGCCTGCCCAGAACCGACCCTTCGGGTCTACCTTGCCGTCATTTATTCTAGTGTCATCACGGTCTATGTCGACTCTAGCGAGAGTCTTGACTTCTGGGTCTGGATTGTCAGTACTAGGGTCCCAAGTCATGCGGACTAATTCTCTTCCACATCCAACGATGAATGTGTTGTCGACACCCGCAACAGGTACTGCTACACCAACTGGACCATGCTCTAATTTTAAAATTATTTATTTTATTATTACAGTTTATTATTATATAAAAATTTTAATGATACTGAAATTTTATTTTTGAAATTTTGCACTTATAATTTTTTTTAATTTCTAGATGTGGAATTTTTTTATTAAAATTTTTTTTAGTAATTTATAAAATCATAAAAATAAAAAAAAAAAAAAAAAACAATTTCAGAATCATAAAAAATTTGAAGTATAAATGAAGTTTATATTTACTTAAATACGCATGAGTAATTTTTTTTGTTTCAGGATTCCAACAGTAAATTTTTTGCTGAGGAATATCAACATAGTAAAGCAGATTTTTTTCTTCATCCCAATGAGGACCTTCTGAAAGATCATACTTACCCCCAATAGGTTCTATTTTCAATTTTTGGCTCCTGAAAAAAATACAGAGCGTAAGTAAATTAAAAAAATTTTAATTTAACTTTTAGTATCACTATTAAATCTATAAAAATTATTTATTTTAAATTTAACAGTTCAAATCACTGCGCTTTTGCATCTCCATGCTAATTTAAAATAAAAAATAATAAATTACATTTTTCAATTGACAGGAAAAAATATTTCACAGAGTTTAAAAGAATGTGAACGTGAGAACGCCCAACGCTTAACTAAACTCTACTGTACTCGCTTCTTAATAAGCGATGACCTGACTACAACAGATAATTACATCCTATCTCTGTTATTAAAACGTTGCAGGAGACCAATCGCAAGACCGAACGTCGAAACATGTCACATGCAGATTAAACAACACTTGAGTTTCTTTCAGATAATGCAAATTTTTTTTAGATTGATAAATGGATTTTTTAAAACCAATCAGCACACTTGAAAGTTTAAAAGATAAAAAAAAATGATGTATATATATGAACATTTATGTAATAACTAGTTTTTCATTAAAAAAAACTTACTGTCCAAGAGTCATATCAACTAGAAGCAAGCAAATAAATGAAAATAATTTTTTCATTGTTACAATAAAGAATTATATTTATTGAATAGTTATTATGTTTGCTTGAATTGTAAATCTTTAATGAACTGAGAATGACATTGAAAGTTGTTTATATATCGTACGAGAAAGTTTGATTTGAATAATCATTCTTACCGAGTATTTCACAATTAAATCCACTCAAGTAAGATATATTATTTATCTAAATGTGTTTATTTATATTTTCATAAAATTAACATTTATTTTATTTGTTTTCAGTTAATTAATAAATTATGGAATAAATATGAAGGATAAGATTTGCATTTGCAGTTTCAATTTTCAAGAGTAAAATTGCAGTGACCTCAGCCTAGTTTTTTTTTGTTTAATAAAAAAAAAAAAAAAAACGATAGAGTAAACTCAACTGCAGTTTAAATCCTGGGTTTTAATCATTTAAAAAAGATAATTAAGTACGCATGCGTCAAAGATCACTGACTCACTGATAAAATTCTTAAGGCAAGATTAAATGAAAAATTATTTATTTAACAAACTTGAGTAAGTTAAATTTATTTAATAAATTTCCAAGTCATTGAAAAGCATCTCTATAAATTCATTACATAGGAACGCATTGGAGATCCTGAAATACAGAGATCATGAAGAGCAAAAACGCTTCCTGCCAAAGGTTCATTTTCTAATTGAGTAGCGTTCAATTTATCCTTGGCACTGGTTACGTAGAGGATATCTTTATTTGGACCACCAAAAGCAACGCTGGTTACAAGAGTTACCGGCATTTTTATTGATTGAAGTAATCTCCCAGTTTTAGGGTCAATTTTAAGAACCTAAACAAAAATACAACCAGTAGAATAAATAAATAGTAAGTATTATTTTTAAATATTATTTTTACCAATCCTCCACCATGGTTAGCCACCCAAAGATTTCCCACTTTGTCGATGGTCATACCATCTGGGATTCCCATTAAATTATTTTTCTTCAAGTCGAAGATCGTGCGCTTGTTAGCTGGAAAATTTTAATTTTTACATTTTAAATAATTATTACTTATGATCTTATGAATTTGTATTGTAGATCATTTCTTGGACTCACATATGTTTCCAGAGTTGACATCATAACTATATTCATCTATTTTATACGCAAAACTGTCGATGAAGTAAAACGAATCGTTGAAATGGTTCCAAATAAGACCATTACTGATATCGACATGGTCAATCATTTTTGCTACGGTGCCGTCGAGGTCGACTTTGTACATCGAACCTTTGCCTGTAAGAGGAACTCCATTTTTTTCACCCATAGTTCCGGCCCAAAGTCGGCCTCTTGGGTCGACTTTTGCGTCGTTGAATCTTGTGTCGCTGATATCTTGATCAACCTGCGATATGACACGATACTCAGGATTTAAGTTGTTGGTACTTGGATCCCAATGGAGTATGATTATTGATGTTTTACATCCTGCGATAAATGTATTATTTCTTCCAGAAAGTGGAATCGCGAAACCAACTTGACCACAATCTAAAAAAAAAAAAAAAATGTTTCATTTAAACAATTGCTTAAAAAATAACTTGAAATAATTTTTATAATTACCCAAGTAAGTGTAAGTTATGTTTTGCGAAGCAGGATTGTAACAGAATATCTTTTGGCCCGGAATATCAACGTAATACAAAAGATTTCTTTTTTCATCCCAATGGGGTCCTTCAGCAACAGTGTAAAGCCGATTAGGCCCATTAGGACCATAAGGCCCATTAGGACCATAAGGTCCATAAGACCCATTAGGTCCATTAGGACCATTAGGACCATAAGGCCCATTAGGAACATTAGGCCCATTAGGACCATCAGGCCCATAAGGCCCAGCAATAACTTCAATTTTTATTTCTTTTGAGCTATTAAAATAAAATCAAATTATTAAATTCCAGAGATTGAATAAAAAAACAAAAAAATTAAAATATAAACTCAGTAAACCATACCATTGTCCAAATACAGTATAAGTACTTGAAAAAATCGTTATTGTAATAAGTAAAATAAGTATAGTCTTCATCGCTTGATTTTTTATGATTGAAAAATTTAACTGAGTTTACCTGAAACTTATTCTGTATTTTATAGGTGATCAAAACCATTAAGCTTGAATGACCTAATAAAATTTTTGTCGGTGATAAATTTAATTATATCAGGTAAATTATTTTATATTAAAACGTTTGAAATATCAAAAAACAATAACATCCTTTTTAAATGTTATTGACTTGACTACTTTTTATTTTTGACCAAAATTACCCCACGGATAAGGTCAAAGTTTGAAAAAAATTAAAGAATATTTTTAATCTTATATTAACAATAAAAATATTTGTAATATTTTAAAGCAAGTCGATTTTAATGGTAAAACATACAAATAAATACATATTTTTGGTCATAGTATGAATACTTAATATCACAACAGTAAAGTCAGTAGATTGTTATAAAAATGATTCAATATTCCTAATTTTACCATTAAAATATTCTTATTATAATCATATTAAAAATAAAAATTATTTTAATTGAATTTTGCAGGGGACCATCGGCAATCCAGAGGCACCAAGCCCGTAAACGGCGACAACTGACCCGGCTAAGGGCTGCTGTTTCAGAAGATCTTCAGGCATTTTATCTTTGGAAGACGTCACATAAAGAACATCTTTATTCGGGCCTCCAAAAGCTACACTAGTCGCATCTCTCATCGGCATCTTGATAGTCCGCAACAATTTACCAGTCTTCGAGTCGATTTGAAATACCTGAAAAAAAAAAAAATTGCAGATAATTTCTACAGCTGAGAAAGACAAGATAAAGTAATTGATGATCTTACAGTTCCACCGCTATGATTAGCAATCCAAAGGTTTCCCGTTTTGTCAATGGTCATCCCATCAGCGATGCCTGTTATGTTGTTTGCTTTGAGATCAAATAAGGTACGTCTGTTCGCTAGATAAATATAATTAAAATTATCATCCAATTAATTATTTTTTTATAAATTATAAAAGTCTAATTGATATTTTTCTGACTTACAGATATCTCCAGTAGCGTCATCGTAGTCGTAGACATCAATAACGTATGCAAAACTGTCGATGTAATAAAATGCGTCTTTATTGAGACTCCAAACGAGTCCGTTGCTGATGTCAACTGGGCTTATCATTTTTTTCGGAGTACCATCGTAGTCAAATCTGTACAAGGAGCCTTTGCCGGAGACTGGAAGCCCGTCTTTTTCACCCATAGTTCCGGCCCACAGTCTTCCTGCCGGGTCAACTTTTGCATCATTGAACCTGGTATCACTGACACCAACATCAACTTGGCTGATAAATTTTACTTTAGGATCCAAGTCATCAGTGGCTGGGTCCCAAGACACCTGGATTAAATTTGTTCCGCATGCTGTTATGAAGGTATTCTTCTTATTGGCGACGGGTATCGCGAACCCAACTGATCCACATTCTAGCTCAGAAGAAAAATCAATTTTTTATCGAATAATTTTAAGGTAGTAATTAAATGTATAATGTACATGCTGTTAAAATTTGGAGACAATTTACAGTGGTAAATCTAACCAAAGATAATTGCAATTGATATACAGGTGGTGTGGAAAAATAGAGAGAAAACCGCGAAGTTTTTTTTAATAACCGCAAACTTTTTTTTAATAAGAGAAAAATTGAAAAAAATTTTTAAATGTTAGTTACTGTGTTTTGAAATTGGGCAGCCGTATTGGGAAAGAACTACCTTAAAAGAAGAAATTTGTACTTACTCAGATAAGCGTGAGTTACTTTTCGAGTCGTTGGATTGTAACTCATTATTTTGTGGCCAATAATGTCGACGTAATAAAGCCGATTATTTTCATAATCCCAATGTGGTCCTTCAGCGCACATGTACGGCCCTTCGATTCGCTCAAATTTTATTTCTTCCGGAGTTCTAAAATAGAAATTTACGTTTTTTTTTTTTTTTTTATTTTCTTTCACTTTAATTAATTATATTACTTTATTTTTTTAGGTACCGTTGTGTAACTGAGGACATCGCCATCAAAAATTGATAATTCATAAAAAATGTAAAGATATTCATTGCTAATTTTTGTGTGAGTACTAAAAATATTTAAATAAAAATGAACTTAAAGCACACGGTGTAATTTTAATAGCAACTGAACTTAAAGTTAAAAAAAAAAAAAAAAAAAAACGAGAAACAAGTATTGCAATTTCACGATGTGTAGCTCAAGGGATGTTCTAACTCGAATGACTTCACTTCATTAGCCCTCGGTGTCTCATTACCTCGGAGCTACCCATCATAAAATCATTAACAAAATATTTATGACTTAATCCTAAAGTACTTTTTAAACGAGAGTGGAAGAAACAAACTTCACAGTATTGAAATTTATAAAATTATCGCTTCACTGTTTAAAAAAGAAATTATTCGATTTTAACTTTATTAAGATTGCAGGGTAAATAAATATGTTTATCAAATATTTACATATTCGTGTTACATTTGTAAAAATATTTTTTAAAATTAAGTAACTTATTTTAAGAAAAACAAAAATTTCCATGACTTTAAAATAGCTCCTGTCAATTTTTGTCATTTTTACAAACAAGTTAAGTATTTTATAATTTAAATAAACACAGGTTCAAATTTTTCAAACTTTTAAGTTTAAAAATATTTTTTAATCATTTATTTGCAAAAAAAAAAAAAAAAAAAAAAAGTGGAAAAATTTCACTTAATTTTGGCATAAAATATTTTTGAATTTTTATTTATTTTAAATTTCATCACTGACTTTCAATAAAATTCATATATTATTCACTTAAATTAATTCCCCTAACCAAACAAACATAATTGTTTACCTGACATCCATGACAATCGATGTAATTGAATTTCCAAACTGAATTAACGATAACGTCGTTCAATAATTTATATTACTCTTAAGATTAATGAATTTTTACTCAATTTATAAAACCAAAAATAATAAATATTTTCACAAGAGTGACATAATATTATAAGTTGAATTTTAGCCAGCTTCTAAAAAGACGATCTAGAGGAATTTTCAAATGACATGTCAACAATGTAACAAACAACGTTTCAATGCAACAAACTGACAGAAAGGCTTAAATAACTTGCAGGGTATGCGGCCGTTACTTCAAAGAGTCCGTCGTATAAATAATAAACCTTTCAAGAGATTAAGTACGCAAACGTACAAGATTATCGACAATGCGCGCTAGATACAAAACACATCCGTTTCTGCAATTGATAACAATTTTTTTTATTCACCAAGATTATTGTAATAAACAAATATAATTGTGTAAGTACAAACATTATTATTTTTCAATGTTAACTCTAAATACATCAATAATCACATTGTTTATATAATTTTACTAGCGAGCATAGGAGAGCCAGAAACACCAAGACCATAAATAGCAAAAACAGAACCGGCAAGTGGTTGTTCTCTCAATTGAGACTGGTTCAGTTGGTCTCTGGCTGAAGTAACATACAAAATGTCTTTATTACGGCCACCAAAAGCAACACTGGATACCTCAGTCACCGGCATTTCAACTGATCGTAAGACTCTTCCAGTTTTTGGGTCAACTTGAATTACCTGAAAACAATATACCTTAATAAATAGATATTTTATAATAATGAAGTTAGCCGACATTTTTATTTTTTTTATTTTGCTTAATTTATTAAATTATAACTAAAAAATATTTTTAAAAAACAGCACTTATAGTTTTTTAAGTTTTTAACAAATGAAAAAAATTTTTTTGTTATAATTTTTTAATAAAAATAATCATAAAAATTTTTAGATGTCGGCTAACTTTATTTTCATATAGTTATTTTAGGTAAATATATTTTTATTTTATGAAAATGAAGTTAGCTGAAATTTCAAAATTTTTAGAAATTTTTTTTCCAAAAAATTTCAATTAAACAATTAAAAAAAAAAATTTTACATGTAAAAAACATGAAAAACTATAAGTGCAATTTTTTAGAAATATCGTTTTAGTGTCATTTTATTTTTACCCTTGCACCACCGTAGTTAACCGCGACCCAAAGATTTCCCGCTTTGTCAATTGTCATGCCATCAGGAATGCCTGTTATATTGTTTTTCTTGAAATCCAACAATGTTCGTTTATTAGCTGGATTAAAATATTTATCCAAAGATTATTGACAATATTTGTTTATTAAAAATGATAATGATAAAAGATATTTATATTTGGCTTACAGATATCACCAGTGGTGTCATTGAAGTCATATACAACGATGTTGTATGCAAGACTGTCAATATAGTAAAATGAATTGTTGGAATGACTCCAAACAAGACCATTGCTAAGGCTGACTGGAGTTATCATTGTCGTTGGAGTACCATTGTATGCGAATCTGTACACTGAAGCTTGATCCGGTGGGTGGGCCTGTCTGCTGCCAATGAGCATTGTTCCGGCCCAAAATCTGCCTCTTGGGTCGACTTTTCCATCATTAAATCTTGTATCTGGAACACCGATATCAACTCTTGAAAGAACTTCAATTCGAGGGTTTCTATTGGTGGTAAGTGGATTCCAATAAACTTGCACTAATTCTTGACCGCAACCCGCAATAAATGTATTTCTTCTTCCAGCTACTGGTACGACGACACTCACCGGTCCACATTCTAATTTTAACAAATAAATTCAACAAATTATATAGTTTTAAAATATTTTTTAAGACTTATTTATTAATACCTAGGTGAGTATAAGTTATTATCCCGGTAATTGGTTGATAACAGTAAATTCTTTGCTCCGGAATGTCAACAAAGTAGAGAAGATTCCTTTCGTAGTCCCAGTGTGGACCCTCAGCCAAAACATATGGCCCAGCGATTCTGGTGATCTTTACATTATTCTGACTGTTAAATTAATTTATAATTATTAAACTAAATATTTATAATCTGATACCAGTAAGGTTAAATTTTGAGCAAAACTTACCATTGTCCTAGCGTGAAACTAGTAACAAAAAAGATTATAAATGAAACTCCAAAAGTTTTCATTTTTTTTCTTCACGCGAAAATTTATCAATTATATTTATTTGATCCTTTTGCACGAAAATAAAAGTTAGTAGTGACCTGCAACAAAAACCGGGACTATTTATAAGAAAATTATCAGCAATAGTCCTGTCAGAATATTTTACAATAAATAACACTGTTTATCTAAATTATATATAATTTATAAATTTTGTTATCATTCGACTTTCTGAATTTTTATCTGCTAATTAAATATTTAAAATCTTTTTGATTATTATAAGACTTACATTTTAAGGAATACTTTGAATATTCTGCAAAAAGATGTGCGCATGCGCAGTAAAACCGCGAACCGCGCGCGCATATAATTAGCGATACTCGCGCGCCACGCGTTTGTGATTTCTGTTTGTTATAAAAGCTCCCTCTGGTGGACTAACGGTACTCGTGGTTAAAAAATATGCCGTGCCGGCAGCCGTCAGCCAACATCATCAGGTCACGTGACCACGTCGTATTGATACGTGTCGTTTAAGTGTGCCCCGATTCGTCGGTTCTTCTAGCCTGCCGAACGTATTCATCATCAGTTGAGATTATCCAGCGGAATATAACCCGTATATATCTAAGTTACTCCAAGTCGACTTTCGACTTGGCATTTTACGTCAAATTTATTATTTAAAGTATTAATTACTCGCCCATAGTGTTGGCTAATATTCGCCAAACAACGGATCCACCATGGGGAGTAAGTATTTTATTTAAATAATTATTATTTATTTATTTCTCTGTCATACTTTTACATTTTTTTTTGGTTACTTTGCTTTGGATGATCAACATATTGAACATGCATCAATAACTCAACTCTAATTTATTTTATTACCTTTCAGTTAAATTTTTGGAGGTGATAAAACCGTTCTGCAGCGTTTTGCCGGAAATAGCGAAGCCCCAGAGAAAAGTAAGGCTGAATAACTATTTTTGGGCTCCATTATTTTAGTTCAAACATACTGTTGTTTACTGGAATCATTAATTACTTAAAATGTTCATCAGATAACTGATAGCTTGCTTAGTTTCTTTTAATTAATCAATCTTATCCTATTAAAGTATTTAAAATATTTATTTTATCATTACTTTTTAATAGATTCAATTCAGAGAGAAAGTACTATGGACTGCAATCACTCTCTTTATCTTCCTCGTGTGCTGTCAGGTAAGATTTAAATAACCAGTTGCTGTATTATTTATTTAAAGAACAAAAATTCCAGATGTTTCAAAAATAATTTACAATAAATTATTTATTATTTAAATTTTAGATTCCACTTTTCGGAATCATGTCTTCAGACAGTGCAGATCCTTTCTACTGGATAAGAGTAATTCTTGCGTCAAACAGAGGTACATTGATGGAGTTGGGTATTTCTCCAATTGTAACTTCTGGCTTGATAATGCAGTTGCTTGCCGGAGCTAAAATAATTGAAGTAGGCGACACTCCAAAAGACCGAGCGCTCTTTAATGGAGCACAAAAATGTAAGACTTGTTTATTTAATGTCTATTATTGCCATAATTAAAACAACAATTAAATTATTAATCATCTTGCAGTATTCGGTATGGTAATTACTGTTGGACAAGCAATTGTTTATGTAATGACTGGTATGTACGGTGACCCAGCTGAAATTGGAGCTGGAGTGTGTCTGTTGATCATCATCCAGCTCTTCGTCGCTGGTTTGATCGTACTGTTGTTGGATGAGCTTCTTCAGAAAGGTTACGGTTTGGGAAGTGGTATCTCACTTTTCATCGCCACAAACATCTGTGAAACAATCGTCTGGAAGGCCTTTTCTCCGGCTACGGTCAACACTGGTCGTGGTACTGAGTTCGAGGGTGCGATTATTGCATTGTTCCACCTGGTAGCAACTAAACCAGACAAAGTACGGGCCTTGAGAGAAGCTTTCTACCGTCAAAATCTTCCTAATCTCATGAACTTACTCGCCACCATCTTGGTCTTCGCTATAGTCATTTACTTCCAGGTAAATAAATTTTGTAAATATTTACAAGTGGGGTCAAACATTTTAATTTTTATTTTTTTGAATGAAATTTCTATTTGATTTTATTGATATATTTTGTTTTTTAAAAATACATAAAAAAATGAACAATTAAAAAATAAAATTGATTATCACAATTTTAACAAACTTTCAAAAAATTTTATAAATTTTTTAGAAAATTGTGAAATTCAACTTTTTTTCTTAAATTGTTTTTTTTTTTTTTTTTTTTTTTTTTTTTTATGTACTTTTCAAAAAAAAATCTATGAAAAACATGAAAAAAAGATAGAATAGAAATTTTATCCAAAAACATGAGAGCCAAAATTTTTTCTTTTTTGGCTCTCTTATTTCATACCTTTATTTTTTATTATCATAAATGCGCCGTAAAAACAAGCAAAATTAAATAAAAAATCAAAAGTTATTTAATAAATTATTTTATTAACAATAATTTTATTTTAGGGCTTCCGAGTTGATCTACCAATCAAGTCGACCAGGTATCGTGGTCAATACAGCAGTTACCCGATAAAACTTTTCTACACCAGTAACATCCCAATTATCCTGCAATCAGCGTTGGTCTCCAATCTTTACGTTATCTCACAAATGTTAGCCGTTAAATTCCACGGAAATATTATTGTAAACTTACTGGGAGTTTGGTCTGATGTTGGTGGAGGTGGTCCGGCTAGATCGTATCCTGTGGGTGGTCTTTGTTATTACTTGTCGCCACCTGAATCCGTGGGACACATTGTTCAAGACCCTGTTCACGCATTCTTATACATTCTCTTCATGTTGGGCTCTTGTGCTTTCTTCTCCAAGACCTGGATTGAAGTGTCTGGAAGCTCCGCTAAAGACGTAAGCATTTTTTTCTATTTATTTAATTAATTAAAAAAAAAAAATATATATTGTGACTGATATTTGCTTCATTCAAATGTTTGCAACAGGTCGCTAAACAGCTAAAAGAACAACAGATGGTAATGAGAGGACACCGTGACAACTCAATGATTCACGAATTGAATCGTTACATTCCAACAGCCGCAGCATTCGGTGGTCTCTGTATTGGAGCGCTTTCTGTTCTCGCCGATTTCTTAGGAGCTATTGGATCGGGTACTGGTATTCTTCTTGCAGTAACAATCATCTACCAGTACTTCGAAATCTTTGTGAAAGAGCAGAGTGAAATGGGTGGAATGAGCACGTTATTGTTCTAAATATAATTAGAGACTTTAAAAGTGAATAATTTTTTTTTTTTACAATCAAGATATATTTTAAGTATAATTTATTTAAAGAAAAAAAAAAAAAAAAAGAGAAAAAGAAAAAAAAACGATCCAAATTGGATATTAATGGCAGTGTTTTTGGTCTGTCGTTTTATGAAAGACGTTTATTTATAAAAAAAAAAAAAATAACACAAGATTTAACGTCCAGTTATATTAGTTTACTTATTAAATTAATCTTGATACAGGTTAAGGTGACTCGAGGAAACTCGAGTTGATGCCTATTGGGGCATGATCGTCTTCCTGATGATCATTTAATATCACATACCATAATTCAAGACTTGATTGTACATAGAGTTGGATCGAATGTCTCAATTAAGACAATCGGTGTTTTTCTACTCGAGCTAAACAATAGCTCATGCGAATGCGCGGAGTAGCAGCAATATAACTTTCGTCAGCATTTATTACATATGTTGTGACGTTTGTTTAACAATTTAATAATTATTAAATAGATATATTATAAAATTTAAGCTCTCGGTGCATTCGTCATGATTTTTGACAGGACGCGGTGCCCACCTTAGGGTAGATTGTTGAGTAATTCTTAACGAAAGATACTCATCTAAGGTACCATCATTCCTGTATTATTATTAATAATGATGATACAAATTAAAATAATTTTGTCTCTTGTATTTTTAAGAGTGATTTTATTAAAAAATAATATTTCATACCTCTTTATTCAAATTTATTTAAATTTCTGTCATTTTATTTAGTTTAAAAAATTTCAATAGCTAATTATTCATTATTTAATGTATGTCTCATAATTATTAATTTATAAACAATATGTATATTTATATAATTATTTACAAAAATTTACACTAAAACTCAATTTGTGTTTTCATTATAAAAAAATGTCGCGTATAGCATACCAGTCTTGGCAATATTTGCGAGTAAAAATAGTCTTAGTGTGTTGGTAAATCGGATGATAGGCGTCGAAGTAGGGTCTGCGTCTTCTTCTCTCCACCCGATACTCGCACCTTCGCTCAGAGTAAACAGCGCTGGAGACGGAACATTTTCGTGCATGTAAGCCCAAACGCATTCCTTCATAACGGTATTTATCTGCAATTAAATATTCCATCGTAAATATTAAATATTAAGGATTAAAAAAATAAAAAATATTTTTAAACAAACCTGAACAGGAGTGAGAATTGGCAAAACATCGGAGAGACAATTTAGAGGAGTTGGAAGCAATTTTCCAAGTGCCATGACATTGACCAGCCGAGTACCTTCAGCATTATCCCAATTAGCAATCACAGTTGCTGCAATAGCCCGAAGTAAAACCGAGCAATAGGTCAAAGCGGGTCTATACCTGGCAGTTAGCTCCAGAAAAGTCCAAAGAAGAGGAATATCTTTAAACCAACGACGAATTTGGAGATCTCTTTCAACAGTCACCTTGGTGAACTCTTCATCTGGCCAAGGTAGTCCATTGTACATAACATCAGGCGACACCAGCTCGACAAGGAGCAAACTTACCATCGTCATAGCGTCGAGTTTTGGATACTGGCTCAATCCTTCATCAGTACAGCAAGCTTTAATAGCGTCTAGCAGTAGCAAACTGTTAAAATCAACGATATCTTTATCGAAATTATTTTCAGGTACAGATCTTCTTGGACCCTCGCCAATAATACCAGCATGAAACACCGAAGAGTGTCGTTGAGCTAACATGACACTCGTTCCGTGTTTATGATTTTGATGGAGCAGCGAAAAGTCTTTTGCTAGTTCGTCGGGTTTAACTTTAGCTCCGAAATACTTAGCCGGTTCTCCGTAAATACTGTTCTCAACAAGTTCGCGAATTGCGAGGACTCGCGCACATGGAAAACGCGATGTGATCCACGTTATAAGTCGGTGAGCTATTTTGGCTCCACGCTGCTTTTTAATTATGCTGTCTTCAGCTACGCAGATGAAGAAATATCTTATCACTGCTCTGGTTAATTTTAAAGTTAAATCTAGACTGTAGATGTAAACGTTTTGCTCATTAATATGCAGCAAATCTAGAGTCTTAGCAATATCGTGAGCCAGTTCAGTGTCTTCGCATTTCATCAGAAGACTTGCTATCTGTTCGAGATTCGAATGAAGTCCACGGGAAATTAATTTAGACTTGAGAATCGCTGCTCTGTTGGTGTTCTCCCACTTCAGCAGCAGGGATAAATTTTTGAACAATTGCCGAGCTTCGACATCTTTTTCTTCACTGGTGTACTGGATGTCTCTCAAAGCTTGCTCCAGAGTCTGAGTGAAGTACCCGTGGCCTGATAATGAATTCTCGGGCTCTGGTTTGATCACAGGAAATATTACAATGTTCTCAGCGACCAACCGGACGAAAGCAGCGAGGTGGAAATCTCGTTGAGATTTTCTCAGGGCAAATGAAGCCGCTGAAAATATTACATTCGGACTCTGAGCTCCTAGAAGGGATATTAGTCTTACTGCTGTCTGGACTCTCAGAGGTTGGGGGTCCAAGAGCAAGGGAACTACCAGCGACAAGTCTTGTTTTATTGAAGTCATTAATGCTATTCCTGCATTGTGAGTTCCGTTCATACGCATTAGTAAATCTATCTCCTGGAGAATCATTTCTAGGATTTCACGACAGACGTTTTTAACAGTCAATGCTGCGTTTACTCCATGGTAACCTACGTTGCTCGTGTTCAAGCTGGTGTCCAGGAGAATGCTTATTATCTGCCAAGCTTCTTGCTCACAAGCCAATGCTAAATGTACGGTTAAATTTATTAAGACTTCAGGCTGATTGTCGAAGTAACTACACCAATCTGTTGCAAATAATGCTAGGCGTGGAATTACATCAGGTCTCACTGGAAATACTAAAATTTTTAATTAATTATTATTGATAAAAAATATCTAACATTTTTTTATACTAAATTTAACAAACACCTAATAATTTTTTTAAATAATTGATTTTAATTAATTTCAAGAATTTTTAGGTAATTGCTAAATTAAGTATTTTTTTACAATTAAAATTAAAATTTTTTTTTATAATCTTACATGTTTGAAGAACTACTGTTGTTATTACTTTAAGTAATAATTGTGAAAGAGACGCAAGTTTTAATAAATATGGAACTGTTGCTACTTTTTGTCTTCTTGTTAAATCATCATCGTTTATATTTTCATTCAAGCTCCACTGAAATAAAAAATTAATTAGTGTCTTTATAATTTAAGAAAAAAAAAAAAAATGTTATTACTTTGAATAAATCAAGAAGCGCATCTTTGATTTCGTAAAAATGACTGCCCGCCAAATGTCCCAAAATGTCTTTAACAGAATTAAGTAAAACGTTCTTTGAAATCTGGACGCCTGTGATGGAAAAGCCTTTCAATCCCCAAAGTAGAACTTTTTTAATAATCAGCTGGGGAAAACAACTTCCAATGTGAGCGACAACCCAATCAAAATAAGGACTGTAGTCAGCTATAGATTGCGTGAGGACATTCATACACGATTCAGCTTCAGTGTCTGATAAATATTTGATACACCTCGCTGATAAGTCAACTAATATTCTGGTAGATTTAAATGACAACCAGTATTTGAGGCACGAGTTTATTCCCGAGTCTGCGAGAAGGTTTGCTCTTTTAGAATAACGCCAGGACAATTTACCAAGAAGGTCCAGTGACCAACTGGCGACAAGAGGTGCCCAGGCTTGAGAATTACTCGAGACGATGTCAATCAAGGCCTTGTGGATTTGTGGGACTGTTTTGTTCATGATTTGCTCTTCGGTCAGCGGTGAATTTGGATGCATCTGAAGAATAAAAATTTTGTTAATTATATAAAAGAATTCATTTAATTGTTTAATGAAAATTAAGTTAGCTGACATCTTCAAATTTTTATAACTTTTTTTTAATTATTTAAAAAAATTAAAAAACTTTATGTTATTTCTAAAAAATATTTTATTATTACAATTTAATAATTAAAAAAAAATTAAAAACATCAGCTGACTTTAGTATTAAAATTGTTTAATAATTTTCTAACCTCAATTTGACGAATTTGCCGATTTACCGCAACAAAAAAAACTTTGCGTAAATATTCCAAGACTGCTTCTCGAGCAGCAGGAAGATTTTTCAAAAGAACCAGAGCTCCAGCAGTAACTTCGGGACAATTCGTTCGTTGACATTGCTTCACTGACTCAGGAATAAACTTCCTAACCTCTGCTAATATTTCCTCAGGAGATAATGACACGTCAACAACTTGCGACATTTTAAATAGATATTACTACCTAAATGTTTTATAAATTTACTAAAACACTTTTTTTAGTTAATAAATAATTTTTCATTCACTGTTATAATTGATTATTGTATACAAAAATAAACAAAACATAGTGTAGTGCACACTACATGAGATCTCGATGTGAAAAATGTCAACAATTGCAAAGTGATACCCAGAGAGCAGTGATGACAACTTTTAAATTCAAAAACATTTTTTTGACTTTTTAAACCAAATTATTAGATTATTTTTTGACTAATGAAACGGGTAAGTAAATAAAAAAATGTTTATTTTGATTTTAATCATCTTAGAGCTAGAAATTTTTTCTATTGTCAATAAAATCAGTCATACATTTAACACAATTATTTTTTTCGTTGATAGAATCGATATTAGTTTCTTTTTTTTCTTTTTTTATAATAAACTTTTTTTTTTCTTCAATAAGAGCAACAAAATATAAATAGATTGTAAATAATCTAGACGATCACAAACCATTCTAATTGAGTTGGCATATGATATAAATATATCAATTGATAAGTATATTTATTAGTTAAGTATTTATAAATCCATTAACGTCTTTTTTTCTTCTCTTGCTTTCGTCCGCGATGAGGTCTTCTTGGAGTGACTTGAGGACTGCTTTCGGAGCAATCTACATCGCTTGTAGGATCTTCCTGCAATTACAACATTACGAACAGCTGATCTTAATAAATTGAGCAAGAAAATTGAAAATTTGGAATAATACTAAAGTTAACCGACGATTTTAATTTTTTGATTTTTTTTTTTTAATAATTAAATTTAAACTAAAAAATATTTTTAAAAAATTTCACTGATAATTTTTCAAGTTTTTTACAAGTGAAATTTTTTATTTTCTTCTTTTTGTAATAATTTTTCAATAAAAAAATTTCTGAAAGTTTTTAGATGCCGGCTAACTTAATTTTCATAATTTGGATGACACTGAAGTTAGCAGACGTCTAAAAATTTTTTATTAATTAAATTACAACTAAAAAGATATTTCTAAAAAAATGAACTTATAGTTTTTTTCAAGTTTTTTACATGTGAATTTTTTTTTTTTTTTAATTGTTTAATTGAAATTTTTTCAATAAAAATTTTGAAATCTCGGCTAACTTTATATTCATAAATTTGGAGGATCATCTTCATCTGAATGATTAGAAAAACTTACTTTTAGCGAAGAAAAACTATCGCCGGGCCAATTATGATAAATAGCCACGGTTAATATGCAAATAACTTGGAAGACAGCGCCGACATACAGGCCATACCTAATGATCTGTTCAAATAAAGTCTCCTCGTCGGGTAGCAAGAGCCTCTTTATATGTTCGTTTTCCATTCCTCAGCTCTTGACACTCGTCCGATCATAAATGACCTAAACAAAATATTATCAACAGTTTTACATTCTATTTATCTCATATCAGACAAAATAAAACAAATCTTGAATTATCTATTTAAGTCATCAATGTATAATGACAATAATAAAAAGCAACGTGATGTAAATAAATAATAAGTTTACCTTTGTTTGTAATTTAAGCATCGAGTGCTGGCTTTTAGATATAATAACAGTAACCAGAAATCAATATCCTCTCCTTCGGAGTCAAATCCGCGGCTTCTATTACCTTGAAGCTCGACATTTATGTATCCACTTGTTCAATCTTACCAACCTGCAATTATTAAATTCAAGAAAAAAAATATTATTAATTCAACTATTTTATTTTAAATAACCTTACCTGTCAAAAAAATGATAATAACAATTGCTGTATAATTATTGTCATTAATTAATTAATATTTTCAGTCCAATTATAATCACAAGAGCTGTCAAAGGAATTATTTTAACCACAAAATTGTTTATTTTTTTATAAACATAAACATTTGACATTCGCCGTGAAATTATCTGTCATTTGAGTTATCATAGTCGCTGTCAAGATGTCTCTAACAATAGTGTAACAAGTGGCGCCGCATGTTAACGATATTTTTTATTAATTATTTATATAATTTTTTGTAAATTACCTTTTTCTGTTGAAATAATTTATTAAAAATATTTTATTTATTATTAATATTGTAATGTGTGACAGTTTTTTCATAAAAGTTACCATTTTTGCGGGAAATTTCGAGTTTTTAAAAAAGAGGTTCAAACTTGGCGGGCTAAAATGAGAACCGGAAAGCGACTGGTTCGAGGCTACGTCGCTCGGGAGTCCGTGGATGTGGTCCAATGTTTTGTAGAGAAGAATGGCTGCCATCTTTAGTTTTCGATGGATGTTTTACGGAGAGATCGCGAATTTCTTTTATTTAGCACGATAAACAATAACGCAATAGTGAATTAATAAGTGAATAATAATTATTCGCGATGTAAATAACGATTTATAAATATTTTTAATAGCTGCCTTGGTGCAATTGAATGTTTAAAATGCGTGTGTTTACATCAATGTTTGAAGTCAGTCTCTGTATTCCTGTCACAGTAAGGTAAGACTTTTATTGTTATTAAACTATTTAACGCCTAGACTATTTAATACTGTGTTATTAATTTTCCTTATATATTATTTGATAATAAAATGTTATTTTAATAAGACAAACATCAATAGTTTGAGAGTCGTCAGGTATAAAGCTGCATTTGTTAAGAATTAAGTGTATTATAAATAATAATTTTAAGTTGTTTATTGATTTACTCAGTGATTAAGTGATTAATTATTAATATTTGACTATTTAATTATTGTTTTTATAATTATTTTACAGTGATTCTGGTGTTTCTACGCACATAACCAATATGTAACCCTAAAACGCGGGCATCGTTTGCTTTATTCAATTCAAAGATGCTTTAATTTTTTTTTCACTCGATGGTTAAGAAGTTTATTGATGATATCTACAATTACAACATATGTATTGATGACTTAATTTGTTTTTTAGTGGTCACCAGTGATGTTGTTGAGTTTTGATGATCGTGAAAATAGACAAGCTACATCTGGTCGTAGTTTGAACTAGAAAAAAAAAAAAATAAAATAAATTATTTTTAACAATTACTTTTATGAGTTAATGTGCGACCTGAGTTTATCAGTAAGAATTATAAAATAATTGATGTGGTGATTAATATTATTATTATTATTATTATTATTATTATTATTAACCCTATTATTATTATGTCACTAGAAAAATCAAAAGGCAATTTTCTGATGAAATTTACTTTTTCGACAATTTAATATTTTTTTAAGTTTGTTTACTAATTTTAATATCACAATTAACGATTATAAATTCGCTTATCATAATAATAATAACAGTGGATTGTTTATTGAAAAAATTTTGATAAAGAAAAAAGTTACAAGTGTTTAAGTTGATTTAGCATGATAAAACTAAAACTAGTTACGGCACTATCGGTCAACAATGATAACTAGACGTATCAAAAATTCGATTATATATTATCAGTCTTATTTGTCATAATCGTATTTATTAAAAATGTTAATTTAAATTCGGTATCACTATTTTACTTCAACCATATTTTTATTTTATTTTTTTTGCGCTATTACTTTCGATCGTTAAGTTATTGATAAAACCTCATAAACGTGACAATACATAAAAATTCAAATAAAAAAAAAAAATTACGATAGTAATAAAAATAATCTAAGACAACAGCTTGTTACTATTTTCCCCAAGACATTAAATTTAATTATTTAAACAGTCTGTACTTATTATCTATTACTAAAGATATATATATAATAATAATAATAATAATAATAATAATAATAATAATAATAATAACCTTCTCACAAGATAAGTTAAATATCTATTGTCTCGAATAATTTAAAAAATTCACCAGAAAAATATTTTTTCAAGCGCATTAATTAGATACTTAATATAAAAATAACCTAGCGAAATTTTTCATAAAAAATCCATCATCTTTTTTTTTATTTCAGAAAATAAATTCTGCGGATTAAATGTCCTATAATTAATCTGGCAAAATTAAAGCATAATGAACGAAATTAATATCAAGATCGTGGATGGAAAATTTATTTATCCTCCCGGCGGGAATAGAAAAAAAATAATTCCAGACGGCGCTAGTAACGTTTTACATCACGGCCATTTTGTTGGTAGCCGTCCGCCTCCTGGCCCCTCGGCTGGCCACCAAACTCGAGCACCTACATCTACACAATCGCACAGCACACCTATCAGCCTCCTCCACCAGCGGTATCAGACTGCCTCCACTTTTCCCAGTTTCCCCTCACCTTTATAACGTCACCCTTTAACTTGACGTCTCGCTGGTGGTATTCTCCATGTTGTTCTCTCTTGTCCTTCAGTCCTCCGTCCTTTTTCCTCCGCCTCCGCATTAAATAAATGCCCTCTTGTACCCATCACGTTCTATTCGTATAGTACTGAAACTTCCTCTCCTTCTTCCTCATCCTCTGTTCCTATTCGAACTTGCTCTTGTTCCTACTTACCTCTTCTACACTCTACTCTACTCTACTCTACTCTACATCCCTCTGCTCTTTTTGTCTTACACATCTTATAAATTATATAGATATATATAAATCTACAAACAACTAGCTCAACGAGAATCGCCATTTCGAAGCGCCATCGATTTTCCGTTAACATACGCCGCCTACACGCGATTTTACCATCTCGTCGATTTTATTCCATTTTTAATCAAATGCAGCCTCGCCATTAATCCACAATCCTTCGGTGTAGCTCACCAATGATCAATTAATCAATAATCAATAAGTTGACGATCTTGATGACGTGAGTAATGGCCAATTAAACCGGTTTATTGAATTAAAATTTCAATTACAAACTTAATTGTACCAACCAAGATCCCTTATATATATTTATAGATCCTTTTTATTATTTTATATCTCTATTGCTAGATCAGGGGCTACAGCGTGTTGAGTTAGGTTGGTAACATAACATGTACGCGGAATGCTAGGTACAACGACCTTCTCCCGCGTCTCTATTGCACTCTACGTCGCAGTTTATGATTGCCGCGTTATACACACGATCAAACCCGGATATGCTCCCCCATTGGCCCATTATTTTATTTCACTTTTTTTTTTTAACACCACGGACTATCCGACCCATCTGCTACGGTCCTTTGTCTCTGTGATTTTAATCGGTCTCTTTACAATAAAATTTTCAGAGCTTTAATGTGACTTAACATGAAAAATTGTCATTTATTTATTTATTTATTTAGCACACTTGACAGTAATACCAATGAATTTTATTTAAATAATCGGAAGATTTATTGAAGAGCATCCAAGAGATTAAATAGATATCAAGAAGCTAAATTAGTTTTGAGATGAAAACTGCTGAAAAGATCAGGCCTAGAATAAAATTAACCATACCTACGGTAGTAATGATTTTAATTAATATTTTTTTATTCATTATTTATTATTAAAATAAATTTTAAACACCAACAGGTTATTTAAATGATAAACCAAGAATTGCCAGTAGAAATTGCATACTGCACGTTGCACTCTGAGGACAACGACAGCCAATCGACATGAGAGAGATCGTGGCTGTAGATGATATGATAAGAAGCTCGAGTAGAGGTTGCTGGTTAGCAGCGGAGCAAGAGACGAAGAAGTAGAGGCCACATAAAGGAGTTAAAGGTTCGCGGAGGTGGAGCTGGCTCTACTTGTAAAATGGTTGAGTTAGATCAAAGCGTATAACTGGGTAATAGTTAGGGTGGGTTTCTACATTGGAGCTAGAGTATCCATCAGCTAGTGTAGGTGAAATGGTATCGACCGTACTCTACTGTACTTGCAGTATGTACACATTAAGCAACAGTAGCCAAAGGATATAGTGAGAGCACACGAGTTGTAGCTTTCACAGATGCAGGCACGCGCCAAATCAAAACTCTTTTGTCTTTGTTATTTTAACTCAAAACGTTTTACTGCAATTTGTTTGTGTGGATTTCATACATACGTGCGTCCAATCGTAGGTTTATTTTTTTATTTTTTTCATTTGACCTCATCAGCTTCAATTATTCTGCAGCCTCCACACCGCAGACTGTCTCCCTCAATTTCTTTTATTTATTTTTTAGCTCTCTAATTTACAGTTGTCATGAAAGCTAATTGTTCTGTAATCTTTTTTTTTTTTTTTTTTATTTTTGCTTCTCGGTTATCCTATAATTTTTTTTCTTCCTTCTATTATTCTTCTCTTAATTCAGAGGAGGATTACCTCGTTCAGGAAAATACTTTTTCGAGGATAGGATAGAACCTCGTTATCAAACAAAATGGATGCAATTTTTTTTTATTAAATCTCTAGAGTATTACAAACTTGCAGAGAGAATATATTTTAAAATTTAGTTTATATTTTATCCACCCAAGAGTTTAACTTTAAGTTGAAGTTAGAATTGGTAATGCAGTGAGGATGTGTAATGCCATTTCTCTAGTGTCTATCGGTGAGACAAAGAGTAGGACCATGAGAAGCAGACGAAGAAAGAAAATAAAAGGTAGATGAAGTTTAAAAGGAGTAGGAGAAGCTATTATGGCTACAATTGTGTACACTATCCAAATAGGCGTATACATTCGTTAAAAAACATACTCGTGCAAATCAACAGCGTACTTTTCAGTGGCGTAGAGTTTGTTGAACGTTGCTTGAGATTGTTCATGGACATTTGCCGTCTTCTTGTACCAGAACTGTTATTATCATTGCTATTGCTATTGCTATTATTATTAATATTATTGTTATTATTGTATGTACTTACTCTGTCTTCTTCGCAGGAGTGGAGCGCCCAATATGCCCACGACTGGGTAACCTTGGATAAAATGCTGAGCTCTCACACAATGGCCCAGCGTTGTTGCCATTCCTCCTCTCTCCTTCGAAAATCACCGTTGACTTTGTTTTTAAAAGTCATTTTAAATATTCGCCATCTTTCACCTGGATTGCTAAATATATGACATATAACTGAGGGCAATTTCACTGTTAATTGCAATAGTATCGTAAAGATTATTTATTTTGTAGTCACAAATGATTGCCTCCTATGAATGGCGAGTAACAAAGAAATCATTGAATATTTAAATCACGAAACAATAGACACTGGCTCGTAGGACTATGCAGCCTAACAATAATGATCAGCCGGACTATAAAGTAGGCTTAGCTTCGTTAGGTCATGATGTCAATTGCTGGCGCAGTATAACGATGAAATCGCCCAATGTTACGGCTATTTCATCCGACATATACACGTTTCATAAAGAAAATACAAGGATGCATTGATATATGGACGGTTGGATTGCTTCACAGTATCACAGATGCATCTACTCTTATTTCTTCTTTGATCTAACTCTTTAAACTTTTTATCCGGCTTGTGTTTCTTCTTTTCTGCTTTGGTGAGGTTCAAATGTTGGAGAAAAATAAACAGGAGAGAGAAATATAATGGTAAATACCGGTTATTGGCGGGAGCTCGCATATTTCACTTGGTTCTTTCAGCAATTACTTTTCATGGCCTCTTTTCTCATCATCTTCTTTCGTGGTTACCTCGACTCTGTTCGCAATGAAAGAAACATCCCCATTTTTTTTTTTTTTTTTTTTTTTTTTTTTTTTTTTTTAATTGAAAAATTAAATTATATAATTTGAGTGGATAATAATTCGGTGCTTTAAATTGCAGGGCAAAAGAGAGCCAGAGTAAACAAGTGACAAGAGAAAGCAAGCTAGATGAAATGAAAAAAAATAAATGAGAGTAATGTAAGCAAGTTGGCGAATTATTTCGGCTCGTGCTTTTCAAATCAATGCAAGGGTCGAGGTACGCCAAGTAGGTCGCTGCAGATTCCATTGCTGCCAACCGAACTCTGTTGACTGTTGTCGTCGGTATAAATGTAAGAAAACATTTATACATTGGTTTGCTTTGCCGAGTACGAGGTTGTACGCAATGCAAGCTAAAATAGGGTACAGATGTACAGTTGAAAGAGTAGAAAAATGTTGTTGATATTTTATCGTACAATATTTTTTTTTTTTTTTTTTTAATACTAATATTCATATTTAATTTTTTATACTGCTATAAATTACGTTTACAATTGCACCAGGTCGATGCTAATATATGTATATACGCTGAATATTTATACTTACCAAGTTGATGATTCATTTTCAGTCTCATTTCTCTATCTAGATTGATTTAAATTTTGCTGTATATAAATACATACACACAAACTGATTATTATTATTATTACAGTTTATAAATTTCAAAACGTCACGTAGTGCGAATTTCAAATGAATAATTTGAATTATTAAACCCAAGGTCTCAGCAATTACAATAATTATCTGTCGATCACATTAGCAATGAAATTTTTAAAAAATCTTTATAAATTAATATTAAAAATAATAACAGTAGTGTAAAAATAATTATTTAAAAAAATCCGGATGTTTTTTATTGTAAATAGAATCTGGTTCTAAAGTCGGGTGAAGCGTTCTAAAAGAGGATCGAAACTTCTGGTATTCTACATTTAAATTTATCTCAAGGCTAGCAAATTTTACGAAGACCCGAGCGTAGTTTTAAACTACCGAATAAAACGATTGTAAGAAAGACGTATGTGTTAGAGCACATCCGTCTTATTTTTTGTACTCTCTTCTTGGAAATCTTGATACAATCGGATCATTAATTCAGGAACAACGTGACGGTGTATTGACTACTGCTACCGCTATTGAGTATGATGCAGTTCTCTAATCGTGAAAGTAATTCGCCGCTGTTACTACTAATGTCTTATGTCTAAACGTTATTACATGTATAATGTCCGCAGTACTCTCATGGCTATTTATTATTTTACAGGATTTAAAACTACGAAAGCCGAGAGATCCAATCACTTGGCTCGACAACTGAGAGATATTTCACGAATAGAAAGTATTTCTTGATGCAGCAACAGTGTCTTTTTTTTATTTTATTTTTTTTTCAATTTATCGCTGGCTTTCCAAGTCTCTCCCTCAATTATTGTAACCCAATTGATTTAATATCCTTCCTTTTACGGTCTATAAGTACATACTATCTAATAATAATGCAGCTTGATACTTTGTCACAGTTATAGATTATTTAATTTAATAATTAAACTGTCTAGGCGTTAATGATATATACTATAAATAAATTAAATATATATTCTAATTTTTTTCTTTCTGTTCCAGTTCCTGGCCGAGTATTCTCAAATAGCTTAAACTCGGAGTCTGTGCATCATCGCTCAGCGATTGGCTGCCGAAAGTATAAAAAAAATCTACCAGTAATAATAATAATAAAAAATATTTATTCCGTCGTATTTAATTTTCGACGGTAGCCATAAAATTTATCAAAACGTCGACTCCGTCGGTAATAAGGTTATCCGGTGGCGCAGCTGGGGCAAGTGGGTCCGAGAAGGAGCAGTCCCCGGGTCCCGGACCGTCACCGGAGAATAGTAGTGTGGAGAAAGTTGCGTCTGGCGACAACAATGGCACCACTGAAGCCACCATGAGTTTTGTCCTGCAATTGGGTTCTGGCGAGACCCTCGAGGAGACCGCCTCGAGTGTCAGAGAAATCGCTTCGGTTACAATCCAAGAAAGAACAACCGAACCAATGAGTATTGTCCTGCAACTGGGTACAGCAACAGCGACAGCAACAGCAACAACAACAACAACAGCAGCTGTAAATTCTAAAGAATTAGATAATCCTGAAAAATCAACTATGGTGGTGACCAAGCCGGCTATAGTTTACCCGAGTAATCAGATGAAATTTCAGCAAAATGCCAGCAAGAGTAATGTGACAACTGTTACTAATGTTGGTGGAGTTATTGCTGCAGTTGCTAAACCTGGAACGATTGTCTACCCAGCTAAAGCGATGAAAGATCAAAAAATTACCGTACCTGCTCAAACTTCTGTAGATTCTAAAATAATTGCAGCACCTTTGATTCTGACTCAGCAGCAGGTACCGTCCAGCACCACCGGGACGTTAATTCCTTGCACAGGAAATAATACAGCTCCAGTAAATCCGCTGACGTCCAAGCCGGTGATTAACAGCACTGCTAACTCAAATCTTCCCGGAAAAGTTCAACTTACGTATGAAGTTATGCAGAATAAGCAGCAACATCAGCATTCATCGGGGATTATTCAAAGTACAGCATCACAGAAGGTTGTTAGTACAGCTGCGGGTGTTAAAACAATCACCTCGACTAGTACTATGTCCAACATCCAGAGGTTACGAAATAAATCTCCAAGTGCTACTGCTCCCAATAGCAATGTTCATAAAGTAAAGACTATTACAAGCATTAATAATCAAGGAATGGTCACGAAAAATTTTACACCTCGAGTACAAGCTGTTCCTAAAGCCCAAACTCTGTCGACAAATGTTGCTATCACTCCGGTGACTATGACGCAAGTTATTACTAATTCAAGTATTCAACGATTGCAGCAAAATAATCAGAAAATTCAACAAAATCAGTCGACTAATCAAACTGTTATAAATTCACGAGTTAATGCTAATCATAAAGTACCAGTTGTACAACAGCCAGTTGATCAAACTCAAGCGCTGCAAAAGGTTGCTGGAGTCTTTCCAAAAACTTTAGCTGTTCAACGGCAACAAGTTGCTTCTACTGGGGCCAATAACGTCCAGAAAGTTTCTATTGCCGGAATACAAAAAACAAGTTCACAAAATCAGCCACAGAATAATGCTGTACATTTTCAGAATTCTCAGCAGCAACAGCAGCAGCCTAAATCACAAATCACATCAGTACAAAAATCTCAAACAGCTTTGGTATTAAATAACTCACCGAAAAATTCACAATTTACAACTGTTGGTAATATTGTTAAAAGTAGTAGTATTCCAAATGTCTCAAAAATTCAGGCTAATTCTGCTGTTGCGTTAAGTAAGGCTCAACTTATATCCCAGTCTCAAGTTAATGTACATCACACGGTTCATGTTCAGCAAATGATTCCTCAGACTATTCAAGGACAAGCGGTTTCTAAGCAACAGCAGCAGTCGCTTACTTTACAGACAGCTCGGGTTTCAACTAATTCTAATTCACAACCGAAATTAAATGTCATTCAACAGAATGCCACTCTTACAAGTATTCCGATAAATCAAAAAAATCCACTGGTTGTCAATGCTAAAGTACAATCTCAACCGCAAATGCTTCTCAAGGTTGGCCCTATGAAAAATTCTTCCATTAACTCACAACACCCTGGGAATATTATTAAAACTGTGGGTCAAAAAGGCAATGCTGCGAATCAGATGAAAACAAATCCTCAACAAGTTGGACTCTCGATCAATCGCACTGTCAATGCTCAGCCGGTTAAAATAATTCAACAGCATCAACAACAGCAGTCACCTCAGCAACATATTGTTGTTAATCAAATGACTTCCCAAAAGCAACCGGGTTGTATAAAAACAATGCCTGCGCAAAAAGTTACAGCACATCAGCAGCACCAGCATCAACAACAACAGCAGCAGCAGCAACAGCGAAATAATACCCAGAAAGTTGGTAGTATAAAAACTTCTTTGAATACTAATATGAACTCACTAAAAGCTCAACCTGCTAACAATTCTGCAGTCCCTGTTGGGAATCAACTCTCACAAAAAACAAATCTACGTAATTTTCATCCTCAGCAATTGAATACTTCTAATATAATGATACAAAAAAATCAAACTATGAAAATTCAACAGCAAAATATTCAGCAAAAACAAATTATAATGTCACCACAGTATCCCCAGTCACAAAATATAAGGCCACAAGGTGGACAAATTAAAACTATTTTACCAATAGTTTCACCGGATACCCATAAAGAGATGGAAACAAAGTAAGTATATAAATAGTATTATTAAATAATTATAATTATCTTATTCAATATTGTATTAATATAACTTGTATTGATTTTTTATTATCAGAATGGGACAAGAATTACAAATGAAAAAGGAACCAGAATCTCAAGAACAGCCGACCTCACCTGTACGACGAATGCCGCTACCTTATGAGGTATTTATAAAATTATCTATCAAATTTTACATCAAAATAAACACATAAATATTTATTAAATTGTTTTTTTTTTTTTTTTTTTTTTTTTTAAATAAAATCCTGTTGAATTTTAGTGTCTGCAGTTCGTCCTTCAAGACCATAACTACGGAGCTCCACCACCGCGAACGCCACCACCAGCGTCGCCACCACCTCATCCACAACAGCAATCACTAAATGGTGCGAGTGGTTCAACACTTCAACATTCATTTATGTACAATCAAGGTAATTATTTTTCTGACAATTATAAATTTTATTTTAATTGTCTATCAGTTGAGTTTTAAATAAATTTTTTTTTTACAGTAATTACAAACAATAGCACAGCAGATGACGCAGCGAGTGCTATCAGCAGTGATGGAGGTCGTGAAGTAGAGCCCGAAGGTGAAGAAACCGAAACAGCTCCCGAAGGAGAAGGTGACGACGAAGACAGTGTTACCCGGTGTATTTGTGATTTTGAGCATGACGATGGTTATATGATTTGCTGTGATCGCTGCCTCGTTTGGCAGCACGTTGATTGTATGGGCATCGACAGATCAAACATTCCTGACGAGTATCTCTGTGAAATTTGCCGACCACGTCGTGTGGACCGTCAACGAGCACGTACGCTTCAATTACGTAAGCGCGAGGAGCTTCTCAACTCTGATACTTCGTCGGACACATCATCGACTAGCTCTGCAGACACTGATGTCGGTAGCAATAACCCTCCGGCTAAGAAACGACAGCTTCAACAGCTCCCAATTCCGAGGAGAAAATCCGATCCTCCTCCTTCGACACTTAGGAAGTTGAACAACAATAACAATAACAACAACAACAACAATAGTAATAGCAATAACAACAATAACAACAACAACAACAACAACAACAACAATAATGTCGCTAAGCGTCAAAGACGAGAGCAGCTTCCGAGACAAGCTAGTGCGAGCAGAAAGAAGGAAACTGCGAAACGTGGTCCGGGAAAAAGAAAAACAAAACGTAGAATTAGTTTAGATGGTGAAGATGAAACTCAAGATGCTTGGGGATCAAATATGGCTCCACTGAGGCAGTGGATTGAGAGATATGAAGAGGCTGTGACAAATCACTATAGTCCTGAGCTTAGAGCCAGAATATCTAGCATTAAAGTAAATGGCACCCATGGTGATTTAAAACAAAGTAATATGAGCTCTGGCGTTAGCGGTAAGTGTCGGATTAATGTACAAAGCAACAGTCTAAGATTTTTAGTAGCTACTGTATACCTTCCACCTAATACACCAATTATTGAGTTAAGAGGTAAATATATGTTGAGCACGCAACACAGGTCGTCTTATCCCCAAGGACGACAGCATGCTCAACGACCAGGACCTTTTGTATTTTTCTATCGCTTACCACGTGAGGGCACCGAAGTTTGTGTTGACACAAGAACGTACGGTAACGATGCTAGATTTGTACGGCGGAGTTGTAAACCTAATGCTGAGATAAAACATTGTATAGAAAAAGGCACGTTACACTTGTATGTTGTTACGATAACGGCTATTGAAAAAAGTAATGAAATAACGATTCGTCATGAGCAACACGATCTGCTGCTTTCTCCTAATACTAATTTAACCGGCAGTACACCTCTTCCATGTGCTTGTGGTAATCCACGTACTTGTCAAATCACTGCGACTACCGGACAGCTGAGTAATTCACGGCGAAGTAGTAATGGTACTCTTGCGGAGAATGTTGATGGTCGTGAACGAAGAAGACGAGGTAGAAGAAATACTGTTAGTGAGGAAAATGACGTGTCTAGTTTAACAGCTTCTTCAACACCACCAGTTACAAGCCAGTCGACACCAAATCGAACATCGACTCCTACGTCTTCAACATCCACAACTCCAACAGTCTCAGCTGGTGCTAAAAAAATGATAACAAATACTGTAGCACCTGTTCCAACTTCAACTGTCACTACAACAACTGCACCAGCAGTAGCTTCAACAGCCGCCGTGGTAACTGCGACGACAACGATGACCACCACCACGTCAGTGATAGTAACTACAACGTCATCTTCAACAACTACAGCAACTGCAACAGCGGTAGCTGTTTCTACGATAACAACGACGACAACTACCAGTACATCCACAGTGGTGACTCCTGCAGTGACTAAAGTATTACCTAAAGAAGAGGCTCCTCCTGTTTTAGCATCACAGCCACCGACGCAACAGGTGGCTCATTTGACACCACAAACCGCTCCTACGTTACAAGAAACTAGCAACAAAAAAGATAAAAAGAAAATGACCCGGGAGGAGCGTAAAATGGAAGCTATTATGAAAGCCTTTGAGAGACTAGAAAAAGCCGAACAAAGAAAGCAAGAAGTCCAAGCAAGAAACGCTCAGAGAAAAGAGTCAGGAGGCGCCCACAGTGATAACGATGATTTGCCTCTCAGCCTTCCCACCAGGCCAAAGCAACAGCACATTGAACGACCGCTCAGACGAAAAAGACGAAAAGGTCGGGCAAGAACAACAAGTAGTTCACAGTCTCAAAATAGTCGGCGAACTAGATTAAACTCAGCCGACTCAGACATGTCGTCTGGTGATGAAAGTATTATGATGCAATCACCACCCTCCTCATGTATACCTAATCGCGAGGCTCCTTTTTCTCCGCGGCTTCACACTCCAACAAAGGAGGAAAATTGCGTGGGAATTTCTCGGGAGTCTAATAATCAAACAATACCAACAGCAGCGGGTATTTTATTAGCTCTTGCTAATTCAAACATACCTGGTCCAAGCTCACCGCCGCTCCAGCAACCACCACCAAGTAAAAGTCCCACTTGCGACAGTGGAGCGAGTAGCAGCTCTCAAAGTTCAACTCCCTCGACGCCGTTGTCATCGGCTTGTCTTTTAGTTGCAGCTGCGGTTGGACCTCTCGCTCCGGGATTCAAGTTTCCCAAAACCAAAAAGGCAATGATGAATGAGTGGCTGAGAGATTCTCCGGATACACCGCAAGCTCACGTGCAAATACCATCGCATATATCACCAAACATGTCAATTGCGTCTGTACCATCGCCAAGTCCATTAATTCCTTCGACAAATAGGTCCATTGATTTTCTTTCACCTACTGACCCCTCGCCTGAGTTTTTGACTCAAAGTTATGCCGCTAAAAGTCTCGCGACTCTTGTTCAAGCCGCTAACTCTGTTTCGGGAATTTGTGATTCTCCTCCACAACGTAAACAAGCTGTTCAGAATGCCAACGGCTGTCCAGTGTCATCAGGATCAGCTAAGAAACGTTGGCTACGACAAGCCATCTCAGAAGAATGCGACTCGCCCAACAGCAGACCTGAAAGTCCGCCCAGTGAAATGGTAGCGCCGCCAAAAAAACGGCGAATCGCTCGTGAAAGTATTTCATCGGACAATTATACTCCACCGACTACGCCAACACCCGTACACACTGAAGCCGGTCCCACTAACTCAGCGCTTACTTTGTCTGAAAATGATTTTTGTGAACAACCACACTCCCCACTGTTCTGCGAGGGAAGGATTAAAACTGATTATGAAGCTGATAATTTGAAAGAAGATACCAACTCAGAGTCAGAAAAACCGGAATTCTTTCAGGCTATTAAAACTAAACCCGAATTATCTGACTCGGAAATAAAAGACCAGAGAGAGAGTGATAAAATAGACGTTTTGGTAAAAAACGAGGTCGATTTAATAAAAACTGAGGTTAAAATAAATGTCAAAGACGAGCTTATGGAGACAGATGAGGATAATCATGACATACTTACGTCTGTTAATTTAACAAAAGTCAAAGTAAAAAAGCATGATATTAAACCCCAAGAACCTTTAGACGTCACTAAGCTGCCTAGTGTTCCAGAGTATCCGATCAAACAAGAGTCAAATTCACCATTGCAAGATGAAAAATCTCCTATGGAAATTGGTAACCAAAGTGACCTAGAAAACGATGAACCAAAGTCACCGGTTATTGCAATGGAGTCTGATGTTGAGGTCAAACAAAGTTCAGAGATGATATTGACGTACAGTCAAACAGCGACTGTTGATCAGACTTTTGAAAATTTAGAAAAAGACTGTAAGTCTAACGATGCTTCTTCTATTGATGAGTTTGACGTTGAAGCGCAGATGAAGATGATAACCGGTGATGACGGTAACGATTACAAGGAAAAGGTTGATACTTGCTCGGATAAAGATTACAAGAGCATGGATGGTATCGAGGGGTTGATGGACAGCTCCAAAGAAGACTCCGACTCAGAAGACCGTGATATTGGAGATTTGCAGCCTAAAGAAGAACCGCGGCGATTTAAAGAGCTGGAACGAGCCGTCGAGGAAAGAGCTTTCAAGGAACTTGAGACAATGTCTCATAATCAAGAGTTTAAAGCTAGTAGTCAAGTATTTCTTGCTGAAAATTCGGACACTCGGTTGAAATCTCCGGAGACTACTAAGTTAGAGTCAACGACGACGACGACGACGACGACGACAGCGTCTGAGGAGTCAATGTTTGATTCTGTATCTTCGAATATCGATTGCGAGGCTGCTGTTGTCGAACCGCCTAAGATATTTCAGTCAATCCCGCCGTTGAGTGAGAGAATCCGCAAGAAACCAGATTCTTCCTCAGCTCCCAAGAAAAGTCTTGTTTTTGAAGCCGCGATGATTGAATCGACGATCGACATGGAGTCTGTTGAAATAGCAGAGAATGGCGAGGATAAAAATCAGCTCTCGACTGCTTTGAGAGAAATTTTAAGATCTAAAATTGACGAGGAGCCAACACCGTTTATGAATGCTGAAAATACAGATCCGCCTTTAGAAAATATTAATCCATCACCGGAAGATATAAATCCACCATTAGAAAGTATTAACCCGTCTCCGGAAGACTTGGAGCCACCAATTAATTCAATGTCGAAGAACATTTATTCATCACCTAAAGAAACATCACATTCTTCACCAAATAAAGCAAATTTGTCTCCAGTAAATGTTAATTTATCAACCAAGGAGATTAAATTATCTCCTAAAAATATCAGTGAAAATATTAATTCGTCGGAAAGTATCAGTATCAATCCGTTGGTGGACGATGCTAGCACACCGTTGGATAATTTGTATCCAGCATTAGAAAAAATGAGCCCGCCGTCGGAAAATTTCAACTCGCTGTTGGAAAATACAAGCCCACCTGTGTTAAATCATATTGAAGCTATAGTGTCGGAACCAAGTGTCCCAGAGAATTTACCAACTGTCCCAGCTAAAGAAGAAATAGTTCCTGCTAAAGTTGAAGAAAAAGTCCTGCCACCACCGCCGCCTCAACCTGAAGTTAGGAGGCTAAAAGATCCGAGGACAGCAGTGCCCAATCGATGTCCATCTCCAAAACACGATACACCGGCACCAGTCAAGCGTAAGGTTAGAACGGTAGGAATGTAGTCAGGTCTGCCTAGGGTAGACTGCTGTTTATTTTTCTTTTCAAACCTTCACTCATCCCTCCAGTCAATAATCCTGCACTCAAGTAGCTGGTTCTTAATAATAATTATCTAGCATGTCATCTCCATTCATCCTTCCGCTTTATTGATTTTGTTGGCTGTCTTCTTATCTGTTGCTAGAAGTTTAGGTTAAAAAGCCAACTGATGAATTTTAAATATTAAAAATAATTTATTTTTTTAGTTATCAATCTCCGAGTATCGAAAACGGAAACAACAGTCCACGGAGACACCACCAGAACCTGAACCGTCAAGTGACGTAGCTTCGTCAGATAAAAGTCCACGCGGTCGATCAGACAGTGCAAGCAGCGGAACATCTTCTCTGAGCTCCGATGATGATAATGCTAAGACGGGCCATGATATTCCGAGTTTGACGTCTCTTCCGCTGTTTGCTAACTCGGAAAATGACGAACGTAAAGGTAATTAATTTATTTTTTGTAGAGTTATAAATTTATTGTAAGACACGGGGTTTAGCGGTACTAGGGATAAGCTCGACTGGTATAAAGGCTAATATATAGTTAAATTACAGGCAATGAAGAAGGGGTTATTGGATGGTCAGCAGCACCTACGCTTGTCGAAAGACAGCGAGAAAATCTTACTGAAAGATTAAAACGCGAGTTTGGACTTTTTTTGAGCGATGATGAAGAAGAAAGGGCTAGAAAACAAGGTAATTATTTTAAAATATGTATTAATTTTATTAAAATAATTTAACAAAGATAAAATTTAATTTAATTTAATTTAATTTATTAATAAAAAAAAAATTATTTTATGAATTAAATTTTTATTTTAACAGGATTAACTGCAGAGGCTATTTTAAAAGCACGTAAAGAAGCAATGCCAAATCAAATTCCAATGACCGTAGGACCGACGCCCTATACTTCATCGCAATTACCCCCACAAACTTACATACCACCACCAGGATCGGCGGCCATACATTACCCGCAATTTCAAGTAAAACCAGGAATGCCTGGACCGTATGTTATGGCTGTACCGCAGCCAATTCCACCGCCACTACCACCTCCAGGGATTTATCCAGTGCCAGCACCGACGTCAACTCTCTCAACAGTGGGTAAGACGGTACCTCCACAATTTCTCGTGCCGCAAGCACCACCTGGTGCGAATCCGTACCCTCCGCAATTTATCCCAGCGACTAGTCCACCCGCAACTACACCACGGTTTCCCGTTTCGACGCCGACGCCTGTACCACCGCCGCCCGGCTTCACCCCGCCACCACCTCCCCAAAAGCCTTATTACAGTCATCCTCCTCCAGTACCCAGGACATAACTTCTAACTGATGAATTTATTTAGACTCTTGATTATTTGATTGACTAGAAGATTAATTATAACTGGCGTTTTAAAAACGGCCTAAGTTTTTAATAGAATTTATTTTTCTTTTTTCAAAAAAAGATATATTAAATTTATAAAATGCATTTGACGTTTTATATTCGATTTGATTTTAGTAAAGGTTCATTTGAGGAATTAAATAGTATTTTATATTAGCGGGTACGCTGGAGAAGAAAAAAATTATATTGATGGTTGCATAATATCAAAATGATAAGCGTAATTCTTTTTTTTTTTTTTTTTATTTTTTTTTTTTTATATACTGGATCTAATCGCGGTGCCCAGAGTAAGAGTAAGAGTAATTAAATTTAAGATTAAGGAAAATCTGTTACAACAGAAGTCATAATGTACAGATGAATTTTGATAATATTGAGGTAATACGATGATTTGAATGATCTTATACAAGTGATGGTCAATCTGTAAAAGGCTTTCGTTGAGACTAAACTATGTGTAATCATAAATATATAATAATTATAGTAATGTTAAAATAACATTAATATGTCATTCGATATGTAAATAATTAAATTTAAGATTTCGTAATACTATACATACTATAACAAAAGTATATATACATTTAATAGTAGCTGTGGATTTTTAGATCAGCTGCACTGCTAGTTAATTATTATTCCTATTAGTATAAAAAAAAAAAATAATTGTTAATTTATAATAAATATGCTAGCAGTGTAAAAATTATTCTCAGAGTTGTCTATATTTTATATTTCACTGTAAAATTTTCGCTAAACAATTAATTAATTAATTAATAATTATTAATAAATACATGTTGAATTATTTTTGAAATCTAAAATCAAATGTTTATTTTTTTTTCTTTTTTTTATTAATGTTTAAACTTTTTTTATGTATTATTATTACTATTATTGAGTCGCGTGTATTCTTGCCCGCTTCGGTAGAACTTTACGATTATTAAATAATCATTAAAAAATAACTATAGAAAAAAAATAAAACTATTATTATTAATTAAAGTGTTAATTGTAATTATTTGATAATTATTAGTTATTATTTTACTATTTATATTTTATTTTTTATTCGAATATCATTAAATGGTAAACAGAGACTTTATTTCTGTTACATAAAAGCGCTAGTAAATATAAAAAAAAATGGTAAAATATATGAAACTATGATAAAAATAAAAAAAAAAAAAATAAATGAGAAATTCCAAACGTACATAAGTCACTTGTACGAGTACAAACTTAAATCGAACAAAAAAAAAGCAAACTGCGATAGTTGGGGTAATGTTTAATAATTTAAATAAACAGAAAAAAATAAAATAAATATAGGTATTGCTATCAACATGAACAAGCGTCCAAAAATTTCTAACATCACATGATAATTAAAATAAAACTTTACTAGGGCTGTATGAAAAAAAATCGGCAGTAAATTATATATATATATATATATTATATTAATTATTAATTAATAATTAATATTAATGCACAATACAATAGTTGAAAGTTAGACAACAGATAATATTCATATCCTATTAGCCATACATTTAAATCCCATATAATGGTTGTATTATTACAGTACATTACAGTAGCGCAAATAATTACACAAAAAAAAAGCTTTATAGTATGTAATTAAAATGTACATGTGTAAATATATATTTAAAAATATTATTTAAGATAATATTAATGTTCGGATTTAACGGTTTAATAATTTAATAAGAGTATTTAAATATTGCTCTGTATTACAATAGTTAAATGTATAAATTTAATCAATCATAATTATTTTTTTTTATTTTCATAAAATTATTTTCATAAAATTAATTATTGATAATGGCTATAATCTGTATTTTTTTTCTTTTACATTAATTTATGTTCAGTTTAATTTGTTCAAGCTGTTTAATTATCAATGACATACAAAAGTCTTAATATTAATTTTATTTAATAAAAATAATCGCGTATTAAATACACCAATATTACAACGACTCACAGGTCACTTGATACATATTTAGGTACAACAAATCTACATTGCTCGATGTCAGTTTATCAAAAAAAAAATTAACATAGAATAATAATGATAGTAGAAAATATTAACTTTAAATTTAAAGTGAATTATTATAATTAATAATAAGAAATTTAACGTGAATATAATTACCCGGTGAAGTGAGAAGACTGCTGAGAATAAAATAATTGTTTTTTCTAAATACCATAATTTTTATTGTAAGAAAAAATAATTATAAATTATAAATATATTGAAATAAAATTTTTATTTCAGCAATCTTTTCATAATACTATTGTAAATAATAATTAATATTCCGAGAAATAGATTTTTCGCGTCACAAAATATAAAATATTTAATTAAAATAATACACTTGTAATAATTATAAACTCATTCTAATCAGATTAATAATTAATAGGCCCGCGGTGCAATTTTTCACCTTCTCTTCAAGCATTATAATCAAGAGATACTTTGTTGATACACTTTATTTTAATAACAATTATTGCATATTATTTTTTTAATTTTTTTAATGCTGATTAGCGTGTAATTAAATTTTAAAAAATTATATTGAAGACAACTAACAAACAAGATGTAGTTTAATATCCCGTAAAGGCATCTGCATGATAGTTAATTTATCGTTTAAACTTTATGTGAACTTTAGCTGCAAAATTGAAGGATTTATTTAATTAATAAAATTGTCCATGTGTTACATTTAGTATAAAGAAAATTAAATCGCTTTGGAAATACAACGCAAAAAAAAGTCAAATATTTTTTCTACGCAGACATATATTTTTGACAATTCTCCTGTTTAATTTAATTTAATTTTTTTGTCAATTTATTATTATTATTATTATTATTATTATTATTATAAAGAAAGAAAGGAAATTAGAGACGATTTTTTTTTACCATCTAAGAACGTCAAGTGATAAGATTTATGTAAATTGGTAATTTTAATTCTGTAAATACTATTGTAATTATTCTTATAAAGAAAAATTAAAATCGCATGTATTTTAAAATATATACATATAAATACAAGTATTAATGATTTTATAAAAGAGCAATTTGAACAAAAGAATAATAACAAAAAAAAAAAAAAAAAAAAAACCATGCGGGAATAATTAACAATACACAATACAAAATTAACATTTTTTTACACTTTCTCATTATAATATATTTTTTTTATTAATTTGTTACTTTTATTTTATATTTTGTTCCCCTGTAATGATATTAACATTATTATAATTACACTATTATTAATATTAATCTTATGAAAATTATATCTAAAATAAAAGGTGTTAAGATGAAATTATAAAACGATGTTTCGGTGTTGTAAATAATTAATGAGTGAATAAATATAATAATTATAAATATTATAAATAAAAACTAGTTAAAATTAAAAGTACATAAATAACAAACAATTTTTTATTTTAAATTTGCCGTTACATATGTACGTGCCTAGATTTTAGAAAATATTACGATTTTAAATATGTGTTATATTGTATAAATGATTTAATTAATACGATTTAAAAACAAATAAATCTAATTAATTAATTATAATTAATATAAACGAGTTCTATAATATAACGCTGTATTACATATAATGTGTAAAAAGCTCATTATTTAGGCATACATATTATTATATGAAATTTAATAAATCGAAATACATTTTACGAATTAAAAATTAATCATGTATTTTTTTTTTAAATATCTTCCCTTAATTTTAATCATATTTTTAAGTAAATATTATTAACATTTCATTGAACTTTAAAGAAGATATTTTTAATCTTTAAATTTTAATGAAATCTAGTCCAAATTTATTAAAAAAATTTTTTTACAATGTAATAACAAAATAAGTAAGCAAATATGATAAGATAATAATTAATTTTAAATTTTAAAGGCATCTGATAATTTTTAAAATTTTTTTATCAAATAAATTAGAGCAAAAAAGATCTATTTAAAAAAATTCTATATTTAGAAGTTTAAAAAAATTATAAGTACAATTTTTTATAAATAAGCTCTTTAAGGCCTAGTTTTTTTTTTTTTTCAAGAAAAAATTAAAGTATCATGATAAAAAAATAATTTTTACTTTAAAACTAATGACAATTTATAAAAATATAATAAATAATAACTTTAATCTTCACTTATATTTTTTATTGCACGTAATTTTTCAATTTATTTAATCAAGCAATTGAAATAAAGCTGCAATGAAAATAAACGGGAATTAAATGATTGATCTATTAGTACAGAAAAATTTTTTTCTTTATAAATTACTCAACAATTATATGACATTATTAAGTTATTAGCAGTCTATTTTTTTTAATCATTAAATTTGTTCCAAAAAAAAATATGAAAATTAATTTAGCAGATGTTTGATAATTTTAAGATTTTTTTTTTTAACAAATAAATTTTGACAAAAAAAAAAATTGACATCTAGAAATTTAAAAAAAATAAAAAATGCAATTTTTTAATTTTTTTAAAATAATTTTTTGAAAAAAATCTATTTATTAAAAAAAATTAAAAAATGATTAAGCAAGTGCTAACTTTAATGTCATAAAAAAATTGAATTTAAATTTCTACGTCAATTTTTTGAATAATTTTTTTTGCCATAATTTATCTCGAAAAAATTCTTAAAATTATCAAATTAATTTTCATAACAATAATAAAAAATTAATTGTAATTATCAGAAATTAAAATAAATAAATTAAACCAAAAAAAAAAAAACCGTTCGGATAAATAAATCAAGCTCATGCGCGTACTTGAAATTAAATTGAATGATTTGATTGGGTAACGAGTATAAAGTTGGCCTTCCTGACTGGACAAAATACAAAACACACGAGAAACTCATTGCTGCACTATTACAATTATACATACTTAGCTGTACTTAGCACCGACTACCTCGAAGCTACATAAGTAAGAAGAGAGAAGAGTAGCAACAGTTTACTTCCAATACTTGCACATCAAACTATATAAGTATACCTCAATATACAGTAGTATAGTTAATAAGAAAGTGACAGGTTACGAGTAACAAGCAACAAGCAGTGCAGTCCAGGGTAGCAACCACTCAGATTCTCTCGTCAGGTCTTACTTACATACACATCAGACGACACCGACACACACAACAATCACCAAGTTTGGCAAGTTTAGTTTGAGGCTAGTGTAAGACTAAGATTGTACATTGCACGCGCATTTCAAAAGTGTACACAGTATACAACAACACATACGCAAGCGCCATAGCATAAGCACACCATATATCGTGATGTCCTCGCCGTCTCGGACTCAGCTGGACGAAACAGCTGTAGAGAATTTTCGCGAGTATCTGCGGATTCCTTCTGTTCAGCCAAATGTTAATTACGGTAAGTTTGTTTATTTTTTTTTTAATTACACTCCTCGGTACACTAACAACAATAATAACATATTTTTTTTATTTATTTAAATAGGTAAATTAATTGTTAACTAAATTATAAGAGCGTCTGGGATGTAAGTAACGCCGCGTGAGTCTCTCCATAGTGACGCGTCTTTTAGTTAAACTTTATTTAATTTATTATTAACTAAAGTGAAATTCTTAAAGTGATTTTTATTTATTTAATAACATTATTATTGACATAAATTTTTTTTTATCCACTAGTTATATTTTGTGAAAATAAATGACGCGAGAGTGGACGCAAGTCGCGTCAGAGACGCTATCATCCAGCCATTGTCGCTGCCCCGCCCTGGCTTTCTTTAGTTAATCTTCTATTTAATAATTATTGTTTATCAAAAATTGTTTATTAATCATTTTTAAAAGGTATTTCTAAGTTTTGTTATTAGTTTTCAAGAGTTTTTACATTTTTAAATCCATTTATTTGTTAAATGTTTGCGTGACAAAGATGTCGAGTCGTATGGCAACTTTTTGGAAGACGCTAACGTTGTTTTAGAAGTATTTATAGATTGTATAGAGTTAAATTTTGCAATTTTTTCATCAGTATTGCGTGTCATGAAGATAAAGTCCTGTGATAGGAGATTTAGGCGGTGATAAGTTAACTATTTTAGTACAAAATTCGACTTTGCTCTAGCGGTGTTGCTACGTGGACTTTACTGGGTTGTTTTGTTCATATTTTATTTTATATAAAAGTTATAAATTATTTAAATTTATTTTTGTATTAATTAATCATACTATCATTCATTAATTATAATTTAATCTTTTAAATACTTAAAGATTTATTTAATGTCCTATTTTTGATAGCAAATACCAACGCGATGCTTGAATAAATTTATTTAACATCTAACCATATTTTAAAAATTTTCCAGATGATTGTGTTGCGTTTCTACGTCGTCAAGCACAAAGCTTGGACTTGCCTATCAAAGTCTACGAGCATTACAAAGGAAAGCCGATTGTTGTCATCACCTGGGTAGGTACTGACCCAGCAATATCCGCGGTGTTGCTCAACAGTCACATGGACGTAGTTCCTGTTTTTGCTGTAGGTATTTTTTAACATATCCTTAAATGTAATAATAATATAAAATTTATCTGAGATTAATGAATTAAAAATTGTAGGATAAATGGACTTATCCGCCATTCAGCGCAGAAATGGACGACAAAGGGGACATTTACGCTCGTGGCTCTCAGGACATGAAGTGTGTTGGTATCCAGTACATTGAGGCGATAAGACGCATGAAGATGAATGGGTTGCGCTTCAAGCGTACAATCCACATGTCTTTTGTCCCTGATGAGGAGATTGGTGGGGTTCTTGGCATGGAAGCTTTTGTCAACACTGCTGACTTTAAAGCTTTGAACGTTGGCTTCGCTTTGGATGAAGGCGTCGCGTCACCTGAAGAGACCTTCTACATGTTCAATGGCGAGAGAGCCATTTGGCATATCAAAGTCATTTGTCCCGGTCACCCGGGTCATGGATCTTTGTTGCTGCCTAACACTGCTGGTGAAAAGCTCCGGGTTATTATTGATCGGTTCATGGATCTCAGGGCTGATCAGAAAGCTAAGCTTGATACTGGCAATTATATGCCTGGAGATGTCATGTCGGTCAATCTCACCAAGCTTTCAGTGAGTTTAATTAATATTTATATTATTAATCTCTCAATTTATTTTATTATTCTTTAAATAACAAATTTTTGACTTATGTCTGACCCAGGATTTTTAAACTGTAAGTATGAAGAAATTTTTGCTTTCAAATTTTTTAATTAAATTAAATTTATTTTTTTATGACATTAAAGTTAACTGTCACTTGATAATTGTTTAATTTTATTTAACAAAAAAATTATTTTTTTCCATAATTTATTTGTTAAAAAAATTCTACAAATTAATGAATATCTGCTAAATTTATTTTTATTATTTTTTTAAGAGTGAGGAATTTTTATTAATTTTTATTTTAACTTACAGGGTGGCGTTCAAGCGAATGTTATTCCGGAGCAGTTAACTGCAGTGTTTGATGTTCGGATCCCGCCGACTGTCGATCATGCAGAATTTGAGCAGACCATTCTCAGCTGGTGTCGTGAAGCCGGTGAAGGAGTTTTCGTCGAGTATGAACAGAAAAATCCTAAAATTGAAAGTACTAAATTGGATGATAATAATCCTTTTTGGCTGGCGTTCAAGAGTGCAATTGATAAGCGTGGAATGAAAATACAAATCGGAATTTTTCCAGGTGGAACTGATAGCCGCTATATACGCGGGGTGAGATTTTTTTTTTTTTTATTAATTAATATTAAGGTAGAAGACCCAGTTATTGACACTGGTCCAGTTATTTAACACTTGCAATTTTATTCTAATTAAAAAAATTAAATTTTCACAAAAAACCAATCTCGAAATTTATAATTCAAAAATTATGCTTATTAATTTATCAGAGTTTGTTTTTTTTAATTAAAATAAAATTGCAAGTGTCAATAATTGGGTCTTTTACTTAACAATAATATTATTAAGCCATAAATTATATAAATAATTTTTCAACAGATTGGATTACCCGCTATTGGCTTCTCACCTATGAACAATACTCCGATATTACTTCATGATCACAATGAGTATTTAAACAAAGATGTTTTTCTACGTGGAATTGAAATTTACATGGATATTATTCCATCAGTGGCTAATGTTTAGTATTTAAACAACACTTGATATTTTAATACTCAAGATATTGAATATTGATTCAGTTAATTGAAAAGTGCAATCAAGATTTTTTGATAAATCAAAAAATTAAGTAACAAGTGATAAATAGATCTACGTTCTACTAGCAATAATATTCAATCTTTATAAAAAATTAAATCAGTGCTACACAATTCAAGTGATTGTAAACTAATCTTAAATAATAATGAAGAACAAGTTGATGGAAGAAGAATTCAAATGCCAAAGAAGATCAACTGAAGAAACACTGCAAATAATTTAGTGCAATTACCGGTGGAATGAAAAAAAAAATGAAGAGAGCTAATTATCAACTGTTTTTTTTTTTTTTATATTCAAATCTTTACGAATGTTATAAAGTTATTGTTTTTTTTTTTTTTTTTTTTTTCTAATGAAATATTGAGAAGACAAGTGAAGTCTATAATAATTACAAAGGAAATATATTTTAAAAATATTATTTACAAAAATGAAAGTTTAACTTTAACTTGTAGACCCAAAAGTTTGATAATAGAAGTATAAATTATAAAATCGTGCGATTAAACGTAATATTTATACTCAGTGAAAAGTAATAAAATGTAATATTAATATATAGATGATTGATAAAACACGTGCAAGTGCTACGAATTAATTACTATCGTGTTTTTCGTAGAAGGAATCATCTGAGTGTATATCACGAAATATATTTAATGAGTAAGTGTAATATTACCATGATAATTGTATACACATCGTACAATCATCACAATTCATTCTTAACGGAGTATAGTATCCCTACTTGGACTCATAAATATATATATATATATATATATACAGATATATACGAATCTCTGTAGAATGCCCCCACTAAGGCAAACTTCCTTACCTTGAGTAAAATAATGGACTCGTCCACTAATCTACTTCAATATCTGTCAAATTAAAAATTATTAAAACTCGGAAAGTTGTGAAAGTAATTAGTATGAAAAAAATAATTAAATAAATTAATTAATTTTAAAAATAATGACACGACAAAATAAAATAAAATAAATAATATTAATAGTGTTTTATAAATGTTGAATAAGAATCGGCCATTTTGCTGGTAGGGAAGGTAGGGGAATAGAGCCTCGACCCCGGCGGAGCCACCGTTTATTTACTTGACTAAACTGTCTTGCAGCGGTAACTAGCCGGTCTTTAACAAGTATTGAGTTAACAAAATTACTAAAAAAAAAAAATTAATTTTTTTTTACACTCAGCTAATTTTACCTCGTGGTGTAAATTGTTTAAAATAATTGTTTTTTTTTATTAAGTACGATCATTTAAAAGCATCCTCCGCACCCTATTTCGTTGCCCGCCAATACTGAACAGGCGGGAAGACCACGTGACGTTGTTTAGCGAATGAACGTCATGAGATTTGAAATCGTGCGTGGTCTTTGTTCACGAGTTGAGACCGTCAACGTTACTTCAGTTCCGTGAAGGGGACCCTGTGTTGGTGATCCGTTTATCCATGGTCGCTGCTGCCGAAAAAAACTACGTTATTTTCACATTTAATTTATATAGATATATAGTACATATATTTAATAAGTGAAAGTGGCGTTTTTAGTAATAATTATTCCAGAGATATTCATTCGCAATTGTCATCATTACGGTAGGTTATTAATGTCATTTATATTATAAATAATTATTCATTTGTTTACATTTATTGAGTGCATGACAAAAATAAAGGCGGGTGTTTCTGGTTGTGTTCTTATAAAAAAAAAAAAATAATTATTTCATTTATAAAATTATTTTTATTTTCAGTGATTATTATTTTATAAATTTATTCAACTATTTTTAACATTTTTATTTTTAGTTTTTTTATTTGTGTCCGAGGAAACGCCTTTAAGTGTTTAATACCTCGTGAATTATTTATTTTACCCAAAATTTATTTTAGTATGCATGATCTCAAGTGACGGATAAATATTTAATAATTAATTTATTAATAAATAAATATTAAAATAGTGAAGGTAAATTTTGCGCGGCAACTAAATTCCAGTCTTCCACTCGTATCTTTGTCTGTCTCGACAACGTGTGGAACCGAGGAGAAAAAAAAAAATGTAAAAAAAACCGGGAGAAAAAAATTCCGGCGGGAATACACTCGATGATTGTCAAGGTCTATGATCTCGTGTAGTCATGACGACCGGTTGACAACCATCTTTGTTCGCGCTTTGACGGCAGGAAACATCTAAAGAATTTTGAGTTTATTTTTTTTTTTTCTCTTTGGTACTTTTAATAAAATATTATTTTTTAGTTCTTCATTTCCTCTGTAAAATAAGGAGGAGAGTCTCGACGAATCCCCAGAGCATCTCGCGGGGCAGGGCAATTTTTAAGCGGGAAACCGCTGCTTCCTTTCTCTTCTCGAAATTATATTTAACCCTGAGATGTTTTTTAGTTTTAAATAAAAAAATATTTTATTTAACTTGACATTCTTTATTAATATTTTTTTAGTCGCTTTATATTTAATATTTGTTTTAGATTTGTGGCTGTACTGAATATATGGTGAATGATTAATCGATAAGAAAAATATTTAACTGTTTTACTACAAGCACGTGCTTGAGTTTTTTTTTTTTTTTTTTTTTTTTTTTTTTTATTTATTTTATTTTATTTTATCAGCATACTTAAAAGCAAACGGCGGATGTTCTCATCGACTATACTTACTAGGGCTAAGATCAAATGACTGTGGAACGTATAAATAAGTCGTTAACTATTAAATATCGATTTTCTTCTCAACTTGTACGTTATAAGGTTATTTTACACTGAAGATTATTTAAAACAAGACAAAACCCGATACCTAATGACACACGATTAAATTTCTTTGTCAACTTTAGTGTAAACAGCTAGTTAAATAACCAGGTTCTGGCTATTAAAATAATTGTGAGTACTAAAATTACATTCTAATTTTATTCTACGAACAGAGTACAATTTTATTTGCTTTGGTAATAGTTTTTAATTTATATTATATATATTTTTTAGTTTCATTTTTGTGAATGCTAGAGCAGCAGAAATAAGAAGGCGGGAAAACTTTAGACCGTGAGAACATTCTGGGAACTTAAAACCTTCCCCTCTCGCTTCTCGGTCCCGGTCCTGTGAGCACAACCAGACCCCTACGCCATATGCACACCGCAGGAAATATCCTTCGGGCCAGAGAGAGCCCCTTTGACCAAAATAACTTCCCCTCGCCCCTCGGCAATAGTTTCATATATTTATTCCTTAATATATTTTTTTTTACTTGTGCTCGGGCTTTTTATTGCTTTATATTTCCTAGAACTTCCGCATTTGTGTAACACATTTTTCTGCTCGAATTTTTTTGGTGCTCCGTCATTTTATTAAATATTTATACGTAGCTCTTTATATACCCACTCTTATATTTTATTTAGTTAACTCTTAAATTTATGTAATGTAATATACCGAGTATATACATTTATTTGTGATGAATTTATTTAATATTTTAAATGTTACTTTCACCAGTCGGATTCTAACGGCAAGCCAAATCTTACCGAGGTCACAACAAAAAAAAAACCGCCAAGAGAGTCATTAGTTAATTCACAAGGACAATGAGTGCCTTAGAATTTTTTATAATATTTTTTTTTATCATTATTTAATTTGTCATGAACTTTAGAAAAGAAAGGAATAAAAAAAAAACGAGCCAAGTTACGAAAAAATAAAATTTATAGACGATAGAATAATCTAAAAAATTGATTACTAAGTGAAACCGTTAGTTTTAAAGAAGTCGCCGATTACGTAACGTAGGGATAAATGAAATAAGAAAAATAAAAAAAATTCCCCTCTATATATTCACACAGCCAGCTCTCGACGATCTATTCCTCGTCTTCCTTTCTCGTGTCCCCACGCATTACTAAACTTTCGATCGCGTTTATTTGCTATTACAATAAATTTAATTAACAATAAATTTATTTCGAGCCTTCTCATTATTTAATTTAAATTCATCTTCTAGATACTTATCATCATTATCATCTTGATAATAATTATAATCTTGATAATAATTATAACAGCAATAAAGTATAATTCAAATAATGAATCAGTAATTACAGCTCTATTTATGAAAATATTATATTGATTAAAGCTTCAACTGTCAGAGTATAAAATGGTAATTTTATAAATAAAAATGAGAAAGACTGGTTAAATAAAAAACAATTACCGAGGCGTCGATTACGTTTGAAAATGTTCATCGAAAAAGTTTTTTCGACGGTAAGCATTTACTCCTCGTATATATTTTCTGTTCGCAACCCCTTCAAGGGGTTTTTATTTGTATATGTTCATGTTCGTGCTCTAATATATATATATATATATATATATATGTATATATATTTTTGTGTTGAATGTATAGGTGTGTAGTGAACTTCCCCTTTATTCCATCCCTAAGAGTAGCCGTGAGAGAATAGGAGACGGGGTGAAGAGACACACGAGGGTGCAGACTGTTTCGCGCAAGCGGCTGCACACAGGGGTAGCAATTTTGCACTCCCCTCTTCTATTCCCGTTTTCTCCCTTTACTAACTCGCTCTCTTGCTCTTTGGAGCTCCGCGAGCACGGGATGATAGTGGTAGGGAATATCAGATCGATACTTTGCAAAACGAGACGACGAGGGGTATGAACTCACCGCCCCGGAAAGAGATCTCGTCGCTTGGTCCAGGAGCTAAATATTTCAATCTCCTTTCGTTTCAATGTAAATTTCCTTCTGTGTTATTTTATTTTTTAACTTATTCACTCCGCTCCTTTCAATACTATTTTATCTAGATGACTGCAGTACATAGAAAATAATTTTAAGTCTAGCTTAAATTTTTTTCTATTAAATCCAAGGGTAAATTTAATTTTTACATAGAAAAAAAAATTAATTTGAATCAAGTGAATAATTTTGAAGATTTTAAAGTAGAAAAATTTTTAAACTAAGAAATTTTTCGTTTTGATCCAATCCAATGAAACTCTTCAAAATTATTTTTTTGGTTCAAAAATTTTTCTCTTGATTCAAGTTAATTTTTTTTCTGTGTAATTTTAAAAATTAAATAAAATTCTATAGCACATTCTAGCTAGAGGAAGTTAAAACTCGATAGAATTCTAAGCGCGAACGCCCGCATGTTTTTGAACAAAAAGAAAAAAATGCGTTTGACCGTGAATATTGTTCGGAGGATGAAATATTTAGTAAAGACCCTTGAGGTAGGTATGCCATAGTACAATACAACACGTATTCTGCTCGGGCTAGTATACCTTTACCTTTACCCAGCTAGTTTCTCTTTCAAAACGTGCCCAGAATCCCGGGTTCAGCATTATTATACCTGCTGGTCCGCCTATCGCCGTTTTGCTGACTAGGAAATTTTTTTTTTAATCGAGATGGGTAGTAGTAGAAGCTTAGGCCCTAAACTAAAATTTCCGAGTAAAGTACTTGAGAGAAAATATTTTTTAGCGGACCTAAACCTACCTCACCAAGCAGGTAGTAGTCTTAGCTGAATGACAGTCGGAAAATCTCGTATTTACTGCACCGTAATTCATACTTCTATTACTTAGAAAACATTTTCTAAATTAACAATAGTCCTTTCTACCTGCATCAATGCACCCTACGCTCCTTAGATTAAGTTTATGTACATTTTTCATGTCTACAGCCGGTGAAATTCCTGCTTTAAAAATAACACTCATTGTTTCTCGGTAAATCTTTAACTTGAATAGATAATAAAAAAGCTAAAATGGAGAGAAAAAAAAAAGTGAGGAAGAAAGAGGAGTGGAATGATCTTGAAAAGAATATTAAAAAGCGGAAAGAGTCTTCGCGTGCCGACTCGTAAACCCGCGAGTGATAGCCAAGACCACCTTTGCTCTGTTCGACGTACAGAGAGTACCAGGTATCATTTCCGTTTATTTAAAAAAAATTTATCAAGTATATTTAATATTTAATATTTCATATTTCATGGCTCAGTGAGCTTTCTCAAACTCAATTAACCACACTTGACTTGAATATAAAATTCACGATTAAGTATTATATTTACAGGGAGCGAGGAGTAAAAAACGAGCTCTAAATTTAGCAGATGAGTTCACTCTTAATGTGTCCGTTGGTCATTTGAGTCATGTCACTTGACTCTTAAAGTGACGGCTGGGTCTGCTGTCCGAAGAACTCGATACCGCTGGCCATTAGACTGGAAAATTTTTCCTTCCGTCGCACCTGTCGACGAGGACTCTTTTTTTAAGATTCTGATAGGTGTATATATCTATATACACCCATCAGGCATGAGTTTCTTCGTTTACCTGGCTAATGGCAGCTACGAATAAAGGAACGGTCAATTTGGTACCACCTTTAACCGGTGCGTTTCCCCTCGGCCGCTCGATCAACCGGGCCCGGTGTTCTCAGGTATTTGCGAATACGAATGTCCCGGTCTTTTTTGGTGAGCCGTCTCTCCCCTCGCTCCTCATTTGGCCTTTCTTTCAGTCACGAAACCAAAAATTGCGAGGCAATCGGATCATCAAGAGACCTCGATTGTGTTATTTAGTACGGACGATTGAAGGTTGCGTGGAGGAATAAAGACTTGCTTGTATATTATTATCACAGGAAGTTTAAAGTTTACATTCACCAGATGAAGATAATAATAATTGAAATATATATTTAATAATTGTAGGTGTGGTACTTTTCAACAAAGACACAATTGGGTTTAGCTTCTACTCTCGAAAATTGATTCCTTGATGGAATTTGGCACATTGATGTTACTTACGAGCGATCGATAAAAATACGGCTACGAGAGACCCACTAAGCGGCTCAGTTTACATCTTGCGATGTAAGGCCTACAGAACAAAACGAAAACCGGTTCTTCAGTCGACGGTGATCACAAAGAAAACCGTCGGGCGGTTTCTGCTGTGTGATTCCTCGCCACTAAGCTCCACAACCGAACCAGTACCAGCGAACCAACACAACCAGTGGAACAAAGAAAGCTAATGAAAGACGAGATCACCACCACACTCCAAGACCGGGAAAAAGATCAACAAAGAGAAGAGATACTGCTCTGTTGAGTTCAGTATTTACAAAAACTCTCCTCGTCTTCTGGTTCTCCATCAATGGCACTCTTGATTTGTCTCTGGCTACTCCACACTTCTTCCCTCAGTCTTCGATATTAATTATTGTATTTTAATCACTGGATCAATTTTTACGTGCTCTTATTTGCCGATCAACATCTTAAATTGTCAATCAAACCGGAGAATTAAATCAAGTTTAACGATTTCGTCCGAGGCTTTCTAACACTCAAGGACGTGCCCACAGAGTTGGGCTTCTAAGAAGCCCTGAACCAAATTAAAAAAAAGGCTCGGGATCCATCCCGGAAACGAAAGAAATTCTTTTTAAATTTATTCCGGGGCCTGTATAACTAAACCACAAATCTCTCCCTTTTTAAACCATCATTATGGTTATTATTTTTAATAACCAGGCAATTCCAAATTTGAAATAATAGCCTTTAATTATTGCTGGCTTACAAGCGGTAAAAATGAAAAAGTAAATTGGTAATGCTAGGGGAAGAAACATTGTTGGTTGATGATCTGGTGTGTGATATAAATTTATATTCATACGACTGTACTCACTAACTTGTACATAAAATCAAGTTCTTCCCATCAAAGTTACTTTTTTTCAAGGTCGTTTGCTGCTCGTCATGCCCCTGAAACTTTTCACCGGAGACAGTCAACCTGGTCGATGTCTCTGGTGCAGCTACCGTGACCCTAGCTATCACATCATCGCACAGCAAAGTACTCCACACAAGAATATATTTTTCATCGGTTAGCAGAGGTGCATGGCACCGTGAAACAAGTTCGATCTTACATTTAGATTAATACACACTATACACCATACACCATACACCATGGGATTCATGGAAATCCGTTGGTAACACGTGTTATGTATCATCTTCATTTAATTTAATTTAAATGTTAGTAAAATAAAAATCATAAATTATTTAGGATAGAATTGGCTTGATGACTTGGACCTTTGTGTGGTCTGTTAATCCGCTCAAGACTAGAGCGAGTTCTTTGGAAAAGTATAAACAGTAACCTTGGCGTTCTGTCATATGTTCTTTCTGGGACCCTCGTTTAAATGTTTGGATTTTTTATTTCAGTCCATTTACATTTGCCTGATTCAAGTCTCGCCGTCTACTCTTAAAACCGCGTGTTGTGTTTTGTATGTAGCTTCGTATGCACTCTACACTCAATCTACATCCAAAGTAAAGGATAAAGCAAGAGGTTCAACTTGAACGAGAGTGCTGGAGCTGAATCTCAGTCTGAAGAGAGCGAGTGAGGAACAAGAGTAAAGAAAGAAGAAAGAAAAATGTTGCCTTACCGCAGACTGAGGCCTCTTTTATTCATCAACTCTCTGGCAACATACATGTATATATACGCAAGACATTACTTTTACAACTGGTTGAATAAAATCACTCTGTAATGGCACTTGTACCATCGGTAGTCACTTGAATTCCAGTAATTTATTATAATGTCTCCTCACGGTATTGATGGAGCACCACGTATGCTTTACGTTTTGATAGATGCAGGACATAACAGGGGGAAAAACATTTTCCCTTGATTCTTTTTAGCTCTTCTTCACTTGCTGGTCTGTATACAAATATAAATACTTTATTATTTATATCTGGCTCTAAAAACAGCCCTCTAACTTTTATCATTTCAAGGTTTAATATTTCTTCAATATTAGGACAATAAATTTAAATCAATTGATTGATTATCATCATCATTGAACATTGAAAGAACTAAACATGACAAGAGAGTGAGCGAGTATTATTGTATGAGAATCGAGTAAAAAAGAATGGTAGGAAGAACGTGTGGGGTCAGTTCTTCAGCTGATAATTTAGTATGCGTAGTAGATACTCATTGAATCCAGTCAAGTCGTTTATTTAGCATATAGTATCGTTCAGAACGTTCACGTTATATCGTGAGCACGTTGGCTGTGTTGTTGTACCAGACCCGAGAAGTTGTGGATGTGGAGAGGAGGAAACGGAATCGGAAAAAAATATACATATATCTATATATATATATATATATATATATATATAAATAAAAAGAGATAAATCCAAAAGAAGCAAAGAGAAAAGGAGAAGACCATACGCTGGGAGTTGAGAGACTCGTCGAGTGACTTGCCGACTGGAGTACGCTTACTACACACGGGGGAAACTACTACGTTGCACACATTCTATAGTAAATCGGCTATAGTACTATGAGTCAGTCACACCCACGAGTCGAGCGAACTCTGGGGCTCTCCTCCGTGGGTTCAAGACCCTCTATGTACTTCTCTAGCACAATGTTGAGCCTGCTTGTGTGTTGGAGTATACATAGCAGCAGCAACGCGAGGTCACGCGTACTTAAACTTCTTCTACTTCTTCCACGATGGTATCGTCGGAGGAAAATCTATTGCCCTTGTGTCTGACGAAGTTGGCTGGATCTTTGAAGCAGAGGTTTTAAGAGTAGCTGGCTAATGCAGATAGACACAACAGCTTGGTCGAATTAACTCAGCGGCGGTGTATATATGTATAAAAATAAGTACAGGAACAACAACGAATAAATGCAAGCCGTTTTATCGTCAGTTCACTGACATCGAGAGCATTATCCCAATGGATAAACTATATTATCCCAGAGCTAGCGTAGGCTCTCCTACACCACTACTACGAGTAAACCATCCCCGAGATATTCTTAGGTCACTGTATAAGCACCGAGACTTTATAGTCTTGTCTCTTCAGGGTCTTGGTTATTATACCAACTTTATATCCAATGCTGTAGAAATACCACCCGTCTTTTTTTATTTTTATTTTATTTTATTTGCTAATAATTTTTTTATTTTATTTTTCTCTAGCAGACTTTTATTCTATTTTATTATATTTATAATTTATATTATTTTTTTTAATTACAGCCGAGTGAATGTTGAATACTGAGTGCAGACCTAGCGTCGGGTTGGACCAGGGAGCAACAGCCAGGGATCCTTGGCTAACAAATACCATGGATTACTATCTGGGAACAGATAGTCTATCCTTGCAGGAGATGCTGGACGTCGACATAAAGTGCGAGGTCGAGAGCCTTATCGGTGGAAATCCAACAGTAGGATTCTGCTTCAAAGAAATGTCCCCGCTGGAGCTAGATGATGATCCAGTGGACTATCACAGCGACTTGAACAGCTGGTTCGGCTCGGCCAGTCTGCTAAACGGCAACAGCAACAGCTCTCACAGGTGAGCGAACATCCTGCATGTTGACATGTCGAGGCTAAAGAGTAGAATAAAAAATATGAGAAAAAATAAATTTAAGAATTACTGACCCGCTTCGTCGAACCCACGTGGTCGATCGATCGTCTCCAGGCGACGTAATTCGTGGATTCCCTGTACTCTGGCGGGTCAGTGAACCACCGTTCTTGACGAGTTTCTTAACGACTTCCGCTTTGATAAACAAAAGTTGCTATATTCAACGCAAATATTTTATTTTATCATTTCTTTTTACTCGTCAAATTACTGTTAATTTTGCAATAAATTTATTTTACTCGTTCTTTGTAATTAATTTATTTATTTTTATTTATTTATTTTTTTAATTGCTGTTGTAGTAATTTCAACCTTGACCTTAATGGAGATGTCTCGTCGATAATGGTGAATCCAAATTCAGTGATGCCGATTTTGGTATCAAGAACTCCAACTCCCAGCAACAACAGTAGTAGTAATAATAGTAATAACAACAACAACACCACCAGCAACAACAACAACAACAACAACAACAATAATAGTAATAGTAATAACAATAATAATACTTATGCTAATAGTAATACCAACCACCATAATAATTGCACGAACCACAACAACAACAACAATAATAGTAATAACAATAATAACAACAACAGCAGTAGTAATAACAATAATATTTTTAATGGGGTCTTACAAGCAAGAAGACATTTCTCATTTCCCATTAAGAGCGAAATAAAAGCAGAAAAGGTCGAAGTTGAGGATGATGTCGAGACTGGCAATGAAACGGATAATGAGCATTACGAGAATGACATCACCGAAACAGAGGATGAAGAAGATGACGATGATGATGATGATGATGAAGAGGAAGAAGAATCTGAAGATGAACAGGATGAGGAAACTGTAATGATGAACGCTGCGAGGTCAATTAAATTGAAACAGCCACAACAGCAACAACAACTTCAACAATTACAACAGCAGGCTCAAAACAATCCTCAGCAACAAATGCACCTCAAAACAGTTCCAACCATCAAGACGTTGCCCCCACAGGCGATGACTAAAATAACAAATGGACAGAAAGTTGATCCTCTGGCTCAAATTAGAGTAAGAAATTTGAAACTTATTCAGCAACACAGTCCCAATGTCCAGACACAACATGTAAGAAAAATCTTCAATAATAATGTGCATATTACATCACCGAGTACAACTGGAAATTCAACCTTGAAAAGGGATAAGGATTTTACTCTTAATATTGCGGAGTATGATGAGAAGCCCTATCCAAAACCAGCCTACTCCTACTCTTGTCTTATCGCAATGGCATTGAAGAACAGCCAGACGGGCTCGCTGCCAGTATCTGAAATATATAATTTCATGTGGTAAGCATTTTTTATCCAAATATTTGCTTATCGTTTTATAGTTTTATTTTTCTAGCTTCTATTTATTTATACATAATATTTATATAATTTATATACCGGTTTTTATTGTTGAAATTATATCGGGAAAGGCATTTGGTAATAATAATACCTTTGAATAATAAAGTTGTAGATAAATTTAGGAAGTGGAAGAGTAGGGCGAGTTGAAAAAAACCGCGGTCTGCGTTTCACTCGAGGGCTCAAGGGATCCGGTTAAGGGGAAAAGTATTGTCCTTCCTTTATTCTATGCTCGGGATCGAGTATACATAGTGGTATAAAACTGCCGGCTGCCTTCCATTTTGTAAAAGGGGCCCTGAGCGGCACCAGGTGCGCACTGTCGGGGTACAGTCCCCCGAGAAATGTTCATACTCAATATGCTTCTTTGTTTACCAATTCCCGATATGATGTTCTCATTCGACCATTAAATATAATTTATAAATACTTTTTTTTACATCATCCGATTAAATTAAACTTTTATTTTTTTTTATTAATTATAATAAACTTTAAATTTTTATTTAATTTAATAATTATTTAATTTTTTTTTTTTTTTTTTTCAGTGAACACTTTCCGTATTTTAAAACAGCACCAAATGGATGGAAAAATTCAGTGAGGCATAATTTGTCACTGAATAAGTGCTTTGAAAAAATAGAAAAGCCAGCCGGCAATGGAAATCAACGCAAAGGTTGTTTGTGGGCGATAAACCCGCAAAAAATAGCAAAAATGGACGAGGAAGTACAAAAATGGTCACGAAAGGATCCTTTGGCGATAAAGAAGGCCATGATATACCCGGATCACTTGGAGCTGCTTGAACGTGGGGAGATGAAATACGCTGGAAGTGGAGGCGACGATCTGTCGGAAGAAGCGGAGAGTTCTGGTGATGAAACTGCCGAAGAGAATACAACTTATGATGAACCGTCACTCGGACACATTGCCGCTAACTCCGTGACTGATAGTTATGATGAAAGCAGTCAAGACTGTGACATCGACATCACTGAACACTTGTACGATGAAATTGACATTGAAGACAACAAAGAAGCTCTTCACATGCAGTTTAATATCGCTAAAGACGAACCATACGAATATGAATTGAGCCCCAGTGCCAAGAGACAGAAGACCTTGACTGGTACTATTCAAGGAAATTACGTGTATCAATCTGTAGCGACGTCTCGCAGGAAAACGCCTTTGCTCGTAAGAACGGGTGCTGCAAATGGCGCTTTTCTTAAGATAGAATAGATTTTTTTTTTTTTATGGTAATTTTTTTATTTTTATTTTTTAAATAAGTTCTCTTTATTATTATTTCATCCCGTTTCTAAGAAGTAAATTCTTTAAGAGAGTTACATTTAAAGGCACAGTGCAGAAAAATTTAATTCAGGCACTTGGTTTTGTTGAATATTTTTCTACAAAGGCTGTGTGTATTTTTAATACACAGGAAAAAAAATAATTATAATATTGATAATAATGTAAGTAAGGTTTTTTTTTACGATATTGAATAAGTGTATATATTATGATTTAACAAATTTTTTTCAGGAAAAAAAAATTTGTTTTGCATTGAAAAAATTTACTAATTATGAGAAAAAAAATTTCTATAATTATTATTGGTTAAGGAAAAATTTTGTAAAAAAAAAAAATTGACAGTTTTTTGAATGAAATACTGCAAAACGAGTGCGTTCATTGACAGTTTGAGACCGGGGGAGTAAGTTTAGATGTCAACGAATGTGTCCTTCAGTTTAATAACCGTAATCTATTGATTTAGCCGAGTCAATTTGACCGAGAAAGAGGGCAATGAACTAAAAGAGAACAAGACTAATATGTTCGCACACAAAATGTTCTTCCACGTACATATATTTATGTATACATGTATAATAATGTTCACAACATTTCACTGTAAATCAATTCATCTGTTTCAATGTCGTGTGTATTTTTGATCGTAATTGCCAATTTAAATATGTTATCATTTAAATTATTATTCTATATATTATACAATTTTTAAAATTCAATATACGCTGCTTATATTTCGCTAGTTGATTAAAAAAGTATCAATATAATTTAATTATTAGCGAGAAGAAATTTTTAAAGCTACTTAAATATTAAGCTCATAAGAAATTTGGTCACTTAATCGACCAGACTGATGTAACATAACATTCTTTTAAACGAGAAAAATAACTGAACATTAAATCATAGGCTTAATAATATTCCATTTTCGTATATACCTAAAGTTAATGATTTAATTGATAAAAAATAGTAGGACTCGCAGATAAACAAGTACAAAGGGTCTAAGATTGTCGGTGATTATTCTAAATTGTATAAAGTTGTAATTCTAAAAAAAAAAAAGTGTGTGTGCTGAGAAAAAAAATTAATTTGGTACAAGAGAAAAATTTTTTTAAAAGTTTCTTTGTCATAAATCAAGAAAAAATTTTTTAATTAAGTAAAAACGATAAAATAAAACTCTTAAAAAATTTTTCTCTTGAATTAAATCAATTTTTTTGTATGTATGTATGAAAGAAAAAAAATACAATCAAATTGTATGTTTTTTTTACTTTATTTAGTGTTATTAAAAACGGAAAAGGAAAAAAAAAATTTTTATCTATTAAGTATTTAACTTTAATTACTACTAGAGAAATTAATTGGTTAAATTAAGAGTGCTCAGGCCAGTGAAACAAAACAATCGAATAATAAAAGTCTAATAAAATAGGTTTTTTTATATCAAGATTGAAATTTATAAGTAATAATATCGATATGTAATTTTTTTTTCTTTTTAAGTATGTAATATAAATAATAGTGTATTACCTTTAAATTTATAGTGTAGAACGTCCGGAGTATAATTATATAAATATAATTAATAACTATAATTTAACTTGTAATACTGAGCTGAGCCTTACAGTAACTGCGGATGTCTTTGTAATATTTTTTTTAACTTTATATAAATTATTCAGCAGTTGCTTTTGAAAATTAAAAAAAATTATCCGGTATATTTTTCATTATTTTTATATTAATAATAATTATTTTTTGGAGCTGGCTCAGTACTCTACGCTCTTGTTCATAAACATGTTCAACGAGTTATTGTAACGAATAAACCACGAATAATACGTATAAAGCCGATCAGCGTTAAACAAACAAATAAGTAAATACCGTTCCGTATTATTAATAATAAGAATATTTTGTATAATAAATGTAAATAAGTTTACAAAATCGTACAGTGTAACGTACATGTCATATATATTCGTAAGTTGTCAGTTTAATTAATAATAAGCAATAAGAATTCAGATGTAATTAAAATTATTACATAAGTTAAAATACGATTTAAAAAAGTTAGTACGTAATAATTTTACATCAATGTAAAAATATTTTATATTAAATTTATATAAAAATTTTTTTATCTTTTTTATATTCAAAATTAAATGAATATATTGTATAGATATATTTCCAGTAATTATTAATTATGTTAGTAATAAGTCTGTATGAAGCAATAAGTAAGGGACCAATTGTATGGATTCTTTATAAACTTAATTAATATTATTGCTACTAAACTACTGATTAAATATTATTTTACGGATATAATCAGTTCTTTAATGTGCGAGTGATTTAATGTGTGAAATGATAACTACTAATTAATGATCTGTATAGATACTTTTTTTTTTTTTGTAAATAATAATTTTTTTTTTCACTATTCTTACTAAAATATAATTTAATTAATATAACAAATTGTACCATTGTCAAGTTCTTGATAAATCTCATTTAATAAAATAAATCGATCTCTGAGTCAACAAAAAAAAGACTGTTGTATAAAATAGTTAACATGCAGACAACAATTTTTAAAGAGTAACAATTTTCAATTAATCGCATTTATTTAATCTTGCCAGATAATAATCTCATTTGATAATGGTCTATTGTATCCAATAAAAAATAAAAATAAAAAAAACTACATTTAAATATTATATTATAAAATTAAGTGAAATAAGGCATTAATTATAATTAATAATAATGTAGAGTAGTTTTTGTACCTGTTTGTAACAATTTTTAAGTAGTCGTTTAGTAAGTACATAAACAAATTTAAATTGTATATGTGCAATTTTTCAATAATAAAAGATAAACTGAATTTTTGTCTTGTTAATAATTTAATTAAAAAATTACATTGAAGTTAGCAGTCACTTGATCATTTTTTAATTTTATAACAAAAATTTGACATCTAATAATTTTTAGAATTTTTTATTATTAAAAAAACTATTACAAAATAATTAAAAAAAATTTTCATTTGTAAAAAACTCGAAAAACTGAAAGTGGAATTTTTAAAAAATATTTTTTAGTTCTAATTTAATAATTAGAAAAAAAATTAAAAACGTCGGCTAACTTTATTGTTATAAATTTGTTCTGAAAATTATTTTTAAAAAATTTCTAAGTGTCAAATTTTTTTTTAAACTAATTTATTTATAAAAAAAAAATTATCAAACATCTGCTACTTTAATTTTCATAATTAAAAAATAAAAAAAAAATAATTATTAAATTTGCGCGCTTTTTTGGTGAAAAAAGCCCGCGCAAATTTAAAAAAATGGCGAGCAATAAATAATATCTTTTCTTCAGAAGATAGCGGTAGCAGTCGAGCAAAAGAGCGCCTCTGATGGCGACAACAAAGTACTAGTCAGTAAGTGATTGACAACGGGTCGAGATAGAGGAGAGGAGTCAAGTGATCAAAAAATGGCATCCGCGACGACGTCGCACAATGAGGTTTCGCAGCAATTTTTCGTTAATAAACTTATACGCGTTGGTTATTATGAACTGGAGAAGACAATTGGCAAAGGTAACTTTGCGGTTGTTAAAATGGCAACACATGTCGTTACTAAATCCAAGGTAAGACACGACCTTATTTTTTCTCGCGGGCTCATCGTCCATAATTCACTCACATCTAGAGTACTATCTTGAGAACTAGTCTCTAGTAAAAATCCCTCATCCTTTCACTCTTTTATTAACTGTCACACACAATTCCCCGTATTTTAATATCTACTTGTCAATTATTTTATTGGTACCTTCATTTGTTTGACAATTGACTGTCACAATAGTCATCAGGATTTTTACTACTGCTCCAAATTATTTTTTTTTATACTACGGTGTATTTTTTATTTTTTTTAATTATTTGTTTTTTTTTTTTTTTTTTTCTTTTTCTTCAGAGATCGGTACAGAAGCAGAAGAGTCGCATGAGAAAAACATTCCCGAGAGAAACGGCCCTTGAAGCTGTCGGTTGCATTCAAAGCTTAAGAATAAATTCTCTGTAGCTATTGGGGTCACATGCATGCTAGTAAACTAGTTTTTTATATTTTTTTTTTTTTTTTTTTTTTTTTTTTTTTTTTCCTCCAAGTAAATTTACAATAATCAAAAAAAAAATTATCTCTTAATTATTGTTGTTATTAAATTATTGGTGTTATTATTGCCGTGGTTATTTATTTATATTATTATTATGATGATGGAAATCTCCGTAAATGTTACCGGAAGTACTGGGAGATTTTTACGTGACTGTTTGTCTACGTCACATGATTATTAATATTAGTGGATAATTAGAAATAATGATAATAATAATATAAAAATTATTATAATGCTTGTCAGCATATTTTAAAAGTGTTTACTTGATCTACTTTTTAAATAAAATATTTATTTATAAATTAGTTTAGTTAAATGGGTAAATATTGGCAGGATCACGTTGTTTGTAGTAAAAATTTAAATTACTTCTCATTAATATCTCTTTATCTAATCACATGAATCTTAGTTTAAAAAAAAATATATATATATATATATATATATATATATTTTTTTTTATTTCAATTCTCAAAAAATTATTACGATTAGGATATAGAATTTTATTTTTCAACCTTAAATGTCACATTTTAGTATTTATATTTCAGACAATAATTATTACTATTATTTCTCTAATTACTATTAAATTGTTTTATTGTTCCAGGTGGCCATTAAGATAATAGATAAGACAAAGCTTAGTGAGGAAAATCTAGCTAAAATATTTAGAGAAGTACATATTATGAAAAGGCTGAGACATCCTCATATCATAAGATTGTACCAGGTGATGGAAACAGAAAAAATGATATATTTGGTAACGGAGTACGCGCCAGGTGGAGAAATATTTGATCACCTTGTCAGAAATGGCAGAATGTTTGAACCAGAAGCCAGAAGAATTTTTAAACAAATTGTACTGGCAGTGCATTACCTTCATACACATGGAGTAGTTCATAGAGATCTTAAGGTTTGCTTCTTAAGAATTATTTCTTCATAAAAATTTTATTTATTAAACAATAATAATTCATTATTTATTTTAGGCTGAGAATCTATTACTTGATGCAGACAATAATATAAAATTAGCTGACTTTGGATTCAGCAATGAATATACACCAGGTATGCCTCTTAGTACTTGGTGTGGATCACCCCCTTACGCAGCGCCTGAAATATTTGAAGGAAAACATTATGACGGACCACGTTCAGATATTTGGGTACGTTAAATAATTTAAAAAGAAAAAATTCACCTTAAAAAAAATGTTTGTAATTTATTTTTTAAAATCATCTCGCAGAGTTTAGGTGTAGTTTTGTATGTATTGGTTTGCGGAGCATTGCCGTTCGACGGACCGACGATGAAGTCACTGAGATCTGTTGTAATTTCTGGAAAATTTAGAATACCATTCTTCATGTCAGCAGGTGATTTTTGTTATTTACTCATCGCATTAGCGCTTAAGCTATACGTTGAGCAAACATTGAATTAAAATTTTTAAAAATATTTCAGAGTGTGAAAAGCTGATAAGGCATATGTTAGTGGTGGAGCCTGAACGACGATTAAGTATAAGACAAATCTTGGCACATCCTTGGATGGGCGGTGATGGAGTTACGGAACCTGAACCCGGAGGGTAAATATTAAATTGATAATCTATAGGCTGCATTCGAAAATGCTCTGCCTAGATACATAATTAATAAATGACCTTGTATCTTGTGAACTATTGACATTTTTAAAGATATAAGCTAATCTCGATGTTACACTCATCAAGACCTTTCATTTGAGTACCCACATCAATTTTTCATATATTTGTATATATTATATATATGTATATATGAAAAATATATCAAAAATGCATGTGGGTACTCAAATGAAAGCTCTTGATGAGCGTAACATCAGGATGAGCTTATATCTTTAAAATATATATTATATATATGTATATATGAAAAACATATGAAAATGCATGTGGGTACTCAAATGAAAGCTCTTGATGAGTGTAACATCGGGATGAGCTTATATATTTAAAAATGTCAGTATTTAAAAAAATACACATGTCACATAGTGACTGCAAGATTGCTAGTATTTATTTAAATTAATTAAAAATATATAGGTGCAGCCCAGAGCCTACTCATCCTCCTCCACTAAACCAAGTAGTCATGGAGAATATGTTGAGATTACCGGGACTCAGACCAGAAACATTGCTGCAGTCTATCCAGCAAAATGCCTTTGACCACGTATCTGCAATTTATCATTTACTGGCAGACCGTCTCGAGTCGACGATGTCAAGTCTACCGAGCATACAAAACCTCCCGGGCGATTACATGCCCGACGGAGCTCATCAGTTGGAAAAGTTTGGAGAATCAGAGTCGGAAGCGGATTCTGAGCGAGCTGGACTCTGTTTACCGTTGGGCACGCACGCACCGTATCACGCGACAAGAAGACACACGGTCGGACCCGGTGACACTGCGCACCAGCCGCCATCACCGTATCCTTATCCTTATCAAAATTACACACCGGGTAATTACCCGCCGCTTGGTCTTGTGCCTATGATGCAGTGCAACGCCGACCAAGTTCTACCACAGACAAATTTACCGCTAAATCTTCCCCTGGTGCAACATCAACCTCCTCAAAATTTCCAAATCAAAGACCAGCATCTGTTGAAGCCACCGCCTGTTATGGGAGCCAGTAATTATTTTTTTCATTCATTTTTATATTAAAAAAAAAAAAAATTATTATCATTGCTAATCCAATTGTTACTTATTCCAAGGCACTTTTGGAAGAAGAGCATCAGATGGTGGTGCAAACCTCCATGTATTCTATCAACAACAGCACGGAAGTGGTAACGCAGAAGAGGGCGGGTGGAGTCATCCAGGCAGTAGAGAGCACTTGCAATCCGTAAAAATCACAATAAATATTTATACATTTATTGCGTTGATAAAATCTAATTTTTAAATTATTTACAGAGCGGTAGTCCTTCACTGGGACAATGCTCGCAAACGTTAAGCGTGAGCGGAAGCCCCGATAGCAATGGTGGGAGCAGTGCGAGTTCGTCAGGTGGTAGCGATCGTCGAAGAAGAAGTGGTTTGACAGCTGTAATGCAGCGGCCAGGTACGATTGTTATTAACTAAAAACATTTAAAAATTTGCACCTATGTGACTGTGTTAGCAAATATATATATATATATATATATATATATATATATATATATATATTTGTCCCTGATATTAGTAATTTAAATGCAGCTCTACGTCTACGTAAAACCGTCAATGTTATTTATTAATCGGATTATCGGATGCCAGTTAGTTTATATCTGGCGAAATTTTTTATTAGCTACTCGTTTAGCACCTCTTCACTTGTGGACATTTATTTTTGTTTTTATAACTGTTATTATTATTATTATTCGTTGTATTTATTATTTATCATTACATTACACCTGTCAATAACGACCAATGTTTAAAAGCATACATATTGACCCGCATTAAGCAGCGGAGTCATCATTATCACAATCATCGCATTGGTCATCAATCATATCATTTTATGTTTCATGCCTTACTTTATTTTTTTTTTTTTTTTTTTTTTTTTTTGTTTCTTTATTTTGATTTTGCATGGTTTTATTGTACCGGCTGCACAACAATGCCTCTCCCTGTTGGTTGGTTTACGAATGCATGTAGTTATAAATCCGGAGCTGGTCATGGAGGTGGAGGCTAGGATGAATAGAGCGTACGTCCCGTCAAGATTGCTGCCTTCGCACTTGAGGGACTTACCTCCACGCCCCTTGCACCTGAGGAAAACCTCACTTTATCCTGCTGCAGGAGTTGGTAATTTGAGCACTTTTTGTATTATTTGTCGCTATTAATCTTGAGTACTAGTGCTTGTTATGAATGTTTATGGTCTCAGGATAGATTGGTATGATCACATCAATCACATTGAAAGTCATTAGCCGCTGTTTGTGACTTTAATAAAAATTCACAGCAGGCGGTAGAGATTCATACAAAGAGCCAAGCGCACATGTCACCACTGAGAGGTACTCCCCAGTCAGAAGAGCGTCCGAGGGTTCCTGTCCACCTGGACCAGGGATCCAGGCATTGCAGCAGGAGTACCAGCAGCTCCAGAGACTCGCATCACCTTCTCACAGTCCTGCTAGCATCCCCGGGTCACCTGTTCATGAGCGAGGAGTTGCCGCTATTACTCAGGGTAATTGTTATCATTCATTTTAATATACATTTTTTTTTTTTTTTTTTTTTTTTTTTTTTTTTTTCATAAAATTAAATTTAGCAGTCACTTGATTATTATTTAATAAAAAAAGTTTTTCTAAAAAATTATTTTTTTTTAATTTATTATAAGTTAACTTTATAAAAAAAAAAAAATGATATTAAAATATTTGTTAAAAAACATTATTTAAATTGTTAAATAAATTTTAATTAATTGGTTTAATTCAGGACTTAGTGGATTAACAACAGCAACAGTACCAGGTAGTATAGTTCACGGAACACCAACGCAAGCACCAGCAGCGCCTTTGGATCTGAGTCCTTTGAGACATCACAGATCTCCAGCAACAACACCAGTAAGTTATTCACCGAGCAATAGCCCGGCATTGGATATGATTCAAGAAGAGCATCCTGTCGACATATCCAGAGTAAGTACTCACCTCACCACTTCAACTACTAAATACTTGAGTCTCACCAGCGAATAAATAATTAGTGATAAATAATAAAAAAAAACAGGTACCACCTCAAATATCAGTAACAGATGTTTCGGGCGGACAAGTGACCTTAATCGGCTGCCCGCTGTCTCCTTCACCGTCACTGGACTCTCTGGAAGGAAACTTACCAGTCTACAACCCTCTGCCGAGTTTTTTGATATCAGAACCTTGTGACCCATCGCGACCCAGCATTACTCGAGGAATCGGCCGGCCTCTCAGTTCACCTATACCCTCCGAAGTGGAAGTGACCCTCTCAAACGAGTCCAGCAGACTCAACTCTGAGGCAATACTCGGTAGAGTTAAGCAGATAATCGACGCGCGAGCTCCACCAAAAGGTTTTATTTTCTCCCGGGAAGAAGTCGAAGGCAGTGGACTCAGCCTCGAGTACCCCGGGGGAGTTCAGATCGAGCTCCGGGTCTGCGAATTCGAGGAGCACGAGAAAAAAGGCATCAAGATGCGGAGAATCAGCGGCGATCAACTGCAGTACAGTCAACTGTACGAGCAATTAATTTCGTGTATCACCGTTTGACAAGAAATAATTAAGGTAAACCTCGCGATAACTGTCATAATATTCAATTATTTTTATCATTATTACTACTATTATTTTAAATATGTTAGATTATTATTACAACATTCCCGGTGCCTCAAAAACACCTTTACAAATACAGTATTGCATTATATGCATGCTGCATATATATATATATATATATATATATATATATATATGTGCAACTCTAAGCGTATTTATCATTTTATTCTTTCATTTTTAATTATCTAGAATATTTTTTATCGCTATTTCTATTTTTAATATTATTATTTTTAGATCTTCTTTTTCATTTAAATCGTACAGAAGACTTTATTAATAATGATAATTATTATTGAAACAAATATTTAACATTTATTGCGTGAATCAAATGACGTGCCATGTTTATATTGAATCGGCTAAAATAATAATTCGAACTATTCCCATGTAAACCAAAGTCACCGAGAGTTTTAATTAGGAAAGTAAATAAAAAAAGATATAAAATTAAATATTAAAATTTTAAATGTAAAAAGAAAAAAAAACAACTTCAATTGAACAATGGACTAAAAGATACTCCCTCGATCAACGTTTATATATCTATTTATAATAATTAAATTACTTTGATCTTACCGAAGTATATGTAGTTAAATTATCAATAATATTCTTAGTGTTTTAATGATCCAAAAAATATTTTTATTATAAAAATGATAACTATTATTTAAAATGCTATCATAAATGCTTTTACCCTAAACCTTAGGAGAATTAAAAAAAGAGATTTTACACTGAAAAAATTTTATCTATAGAACGGTGTGTAAAATATAATAAATAATAATTTAAAATCACGACTAGTATTTTTTGATTGTTTCTATATACACGCAATTATAATAATCAGAGTAAATAAACTGTAAATTAATAATGTTGACTATATAAAAAATGAGCCAATGAAATTTTTATTAGCTTTTAATTAGATTTATTGATGAATAATTAAAAAAAAAAAAAATCAGATTATTACTATTATTATTATTATTATTATTATTATAATACGTCGTGATTAATTGAAGATGTTATTGTTTTATGGCACACCTCGTGTTATTGACATTTATATTCTATTGTTATGCGATTAACACGAGCGTAATAATTGTTTACGCACAAGTAAGTGCATATCGTGTGTGGGCGTTTACTCCCAATTTATTATTATAATTATTATGAAACTATTCTTATAATTTTTATCATATTATAGAATAAAAATAAAATAATTGTACATAATTATAAAAAAAAACTAAAAAAAAAAAAACAAAAAAACAAAAAACAAAAAAACAAAAAACAAAAAAAACACAAAAGAAAAAAAAAAACAAAAATGGAGTGCATAAAATTTTTGATTTTTTTAAAAATGTATGTATGTAACGAGTGTATACACGCATGTTAAACATTATTTTGTATGTTGTGTAAATAGACACACTTATCAGGTATCACACGCAGAGATGAGCTATGTATGTATATTAACAAAAACAAAAAATTATATGGATAGAGAACAGATAGTATTTTCTGCTGTCAATTCTTCAACTAAGACTGTGATTTTGAATTCAAGTAATTCTTAGACCTTGTAATTAATACATATTAAATATGATAAAAAAAAAAAAATTAATAAATCTAGCAAAAAAAATCTTTACTACTGCTCATTATTAATTAATTAATTTTTAAAAAACATATATTCCCTTATATATTAAAATTTATTACCAAAAATATTTAATACATTGAAAATATATTTATAACACTATTTAATAATAATCTTAAAATAAAGTATTGTTTATTTACAAGTTCAGTTAATGACTGACCTCAACAATCTTCAAGTAACATCATGTATATTGTACTGGTGCTTGGAGGAAAATAATTGAAATATATTAATTACGCGTCGTAAGTTGTAGCGGAGACATTACCACCACGGCCTGTCCAGTTGGTGTGGACGAATACTCCCTCCTGTCCAATCAGCTCGTAAGTGTGAGCTCCGAAGTAATCCCTGAGAGCTTGGAGTAAATTAGCGGGTAATTTTCCAGCTCGGTATGAGTCATAGAATGCAATTGCATTTGAAAGCGCCGGCATTGGAATCCCAATCATCACGATTGCTGAGACTATTTTTCTCAAGCTCATGTGACACTCCTTCATCGCTCGGGCGAAAAAGTCGTCCATTAGTAAACTTGAGAGCTTTGGATTTTTGTCAAAAGCTTCTTTAATGTTTCCCAAGAAGGCACTGTAATTAATTACAACAATAATTAACTTACAAGTATTCAATAATACTAAAGTTATACCTAAAAAATATTTTTAAAAAATTGCACTTAAAGTTTTTTTAATTTTTTACAAATGAAAATTTTTTTTCATAATTTTTTCGGCTAACTTAATTTTCATAAATAAATAAATAAAATAAATTACCTTCTAATGATACATCCACCTCTCCACATCAAAGCAATTCCTCCGTAATTCAAGTTCCAATTATTAACCTTAGCAGCTTCTCGCATCAACATGAACCCTTGAGCATACGAAATAATTTTAGAAGCATACAAAGCCTTCCCCAAGTCCTTCAAAAATTCTTTCCTGTCACCCTTGTAAACATCCAAGAGTCCACCAAGAACACCACTAGCTTCGATTCTTTCGTTCTGCAAAGCAGAAATGAATCTCCCGAAAACAGACTCGGCAATAAGCGTAACCGGGACTCCATACTCCAGAGCAGCATTGACAGTTAACTTCCCGGTTCCTTTTTGCCCAGCAGTGTCCCGGATCCTCTCCAACAAGAAACCTTTCTCATCTTTGAACTTCAAGATGTCCCGAGTGATCTCAATAAGGAAGGAGTCCAACTTGCCTTTGTTCCACTCGTCAAACACACTGGCCATTTCTTCTGGATTCATGCGAAGAGCGTCTCTCATGATATGATAAGCTTCGCAGATGAGCTGCATGTCCCCGTACTCGATACCGTTGTGGACCATTTTGACAAAATGTCCAGCTCCGGTCTCGCCGACCCAATCGCAGCAAGGCTCTCCGTCGGCCTTGGCGCAAATTGCCTGGAAAATGGGCTTAATATGTGGCCAGGCTTTCGGGTTGCCACCCGGCATCAATGATGGTCCGTACCTGGCGCCTTCTTCTCCTCCGCTGACTCCGCTGCCTACGTAGTAGAGCCCGCGTTTCTCCAAATCTATTGTACGGCGCTCAGTGTCTCGGTAATCAGAATTTCCTCCGTCAATGATGATGTCTCCAGCTGACAGCAGCGGGATTAATTTTTCGATGAATGCATCAACAGCAGAGCCAGCTAATTATGATGAATAAGCGGTTAAAATAGTTCAAGGTGAGCTTTTGTTATTAGTTATGATTTATGATTTATTATAGTAGTTTTTTTTTTTTTTTTTTTTTTTTACCTTTTACCAGCAACATTACACGTCTAGGTTTCTTTAGCTTGCTGACCATTTCCTCTAGGCTAAATGCTCCAATTATTTTTGTTCCCTTGGCTTCATTCTCAAGGAAAGCCTTTACTTTGTCTGTTGTTCGATTGTATGCGCATACTACAAATCCATGGTCATTCATATTTAATATCAAATTCTGGCCCATTACCGCCAGTCCTATCAGAGCAATATCTGCAGTTCTAAAACACAATATATTATTATTATTATTATTATTATTATTATTATTATTATTAATGATAGTAAAAGTATTAAACATTTAATAATTTTTTTAATTTTTGTAACAAATTATAAGAAAAAAATTATTAAAAAAATTGACATTTAGAAATTAAAAATGCAATTTTTTTAAATTAATTTTCATACTAAAAAAATGTTTTTTTAATTTTCTACATGTGAAATTTTTTTTTTTTTATAAATTTTTTCAATATGAAAAATTGTTAGATTTTTTCTAACTTTATTTTAATTATTTATTTAATCTTAAATACTTAGAAATTATTAGGTTAGAAATAAAATAAAATAAAAATGAAAGCTAGAGCTAACAATTCAAAGTCCATGGTTGAAAAAACAATTGGATGGAACATTCTACTGAGTGACTCAACAATTTCACATATAAATTATAATTTATAACTCGAAAAATATATAATTAGTACTTACGGTTCACTCATGATGAAGTACAAGTACAGGTAGTGCAATTACTTTCAAGTAATGATAACTATTATTATTTATTTAAATAAAGTACAAGAGATTAGCGGTGCGCAAAGATACGTCCTGTGTTTTCGAGCAACAAGTTGACTATGACGCTGCGCTTAACCGGAAATAATAGAGCACCTAAGTTGTCCTTAACACTCGCGGCTCAAATCAGCCGACTCTCTCTAAACCAATCACGGCACTTAGGTTTAGGTTGCCACGTAACGCTCACTTACACTGTGATTAAAATATTATTTAACTAAATAAAAATTGCCTTCTATCCGCTGATCGTGGTACTTACATCTGCTGTTTCTGCCCTACCATGCGATAATGTCACACGTGTAGAGATATCTATTTTTTTTTTTATGGCGTAATCCATTTTTTCGGTATTTTATTACTCATCAATTTACATTTGCGTGGTTTTAATATTTCAATAATTTTTATTTACTTATCTGTGATTTTTTAATTTGAATACTATCGTCGTAACTCATGACATTTTTTTATTTAAATAAAAATTACTAACAAGACAGCTGATATAAAATTTATAAGTGTGTATTGAGATATGATACTGAAGTTAGCTGACAACTGTCAATTTTTTTAATTTACTTTACAAATCAATTACAATAATAAAAATTAATTAAAAATTTTTTTTTTAATTTTCAATTCTGTAATTACTTTATTAAATTTTTTTTATAATTATTTAATTGTTTTAAAATCATAAAACAATTTTTAATGTCTGTCAACTTCAGTCATTTTTTAAAATAATAATAATTAACAATCACAAATTTAATTTTTTTTTAATTTTCAATTTTGTAATTTTTTATAATTATTAATAATAATTTAATAATAATGATAATAATAATTAACAATCACAAATTTAATTTTTTTTTTTTAATAAAAAAATTTTGTTTTTATAAAAAAAAACAAAATTTTTAAAAATAAATTCAAACTTTCGCGCGTAAATTTAATGGAAATCTTAGCGCGCCAATCAAACGACAGTATCTCAGAAATGACGTCAGAGAAAGAGTTGCGATTGGCCAAGAGTTTCAGTACAGAGATTGTAGCTAACAAGAGAGCAACATGTCGCCAGTGTATAGTGATCAAGTTTGATTAGATTAGGCCAAGCCTCCGCGACGTTACACTTATAAATAATAATATAAAATAATAAATTCCGTCATTTCCTTCAGAAGTTATTACACGTATAATGAATTTAAGCGCTGTGCGTTTATTTGACAAAACATTTGACGTCTGCGAATCTAGAAACACTAATAAATGTTAAATAAATAAATATTAAAAAATAATACTCATAGTTCGGAGTAAAAAGTGTGAACCTAACCCTGGTGGTATAGTATAACATGCTACAATCAACGCCAAATATATTTTTTATTTTATAAAATAAATTACATCTGATTGTGTGCTTTCAAGAACCGTGATACTTGATATTCTTTAATTACTGTAATTATAATAACTAATAATAACGATTTAAAAAAACTATTTAGAAAGATGGGTCTGCTGTTGTCAAAGTTATGGAGCCTTTTTGGCAACGAAGGTGAGAAACAGAGCTATTACCATCAAGATAAAAGCTTTATGCGGGCGTCATGATCTTGGACTGTGATCTTATTGTCAGATAAAGAGTGGAAATTTTTTAATGCTCCTCATTGTTTAATTTAACTCAATTAAATGTTAGCATATGGTTTAGTGCAGTGTCGCAATTACCTTTTTTTTTTTTTTTAATTTTTTCTATAGATTTAATGGTAGTTTTATTATTAAAGAGTTAAATGGGCAATCAGCTGATTTATCTTGGTCACTGATATTCTATTGAGGCCAATTGTTTGGCCTTGTTAAATATGTATATATTTATATCTGTATATATGTTCTTTATTGGCACATATCAATGGATAAAAGCTTTCTCTTGCAGTGAAAGTTTTATTTTTTTAACATACTAGAGTTATCTATCTGATAACAAACCATAACTATTTAAAAATATTTCCTTATGACATTAAAGTCACTTAAAAATTTTTTCATTTTATTTATCAAAAAAATTTGCTCCAAAAAATTATTTTTAAACAATTGCATTTTTTATTTTTTAAAATTTCTGTCAATTTTTTTTTTTGCTATAATTTATTTGTTATAAAATTTTTAAAATTTTATAACAAATAAATTATGGCAAAAAAAAATTGACATTTAGAAATTTTAAGAAATAAAAACTGCAATTTTTTTTCAAATAATTTTTTTGATAAATAAAATTAAAAAATTGTTAAGTGACTGCTAACTTTAATGTCATTTATTTCCTTACTATAATTACGTGTCTCATTTTTTTTTTTAAATTATATTTTACAAAAAAAAACTGAATTAATATTTATATTTGCATACTTGCTTCTTTATTGTAATTTAATAAGACAATTTATACCTGTTTATCAATTTATTTTTTTAAACAAGGAAATATTTGTTTTTTTAAACAAAGATAAAGCATTTATTTTTTTAGCATTTATCACGGCACTAAAAAAAAAATATCTGAAAATTTATTATCACTAAAAAAGCATAAAAATAATTTTTTTTAATTATTTATATTTTCAGAGCACAAAATAGTAATGGTTGGTCTAGACAATGCTGGAAAAACCACAATATTATATCAATTTTTAATGAATGAAGTGGTCCATACATCTCCAACAATAGGCTCAAATGTCGAAGAGGTAGTATGGAAAAACATCCACTTCATAATGTGGGATTTAGGCGGCCAGCAGAGTTTAAGAGCAGCTTGGTCAACCTACTACACAAACACGGAGTTTATTATCATGGTTATTGACAGTACGGATAGAGAAAGACTTATTACAACAAGGGATGAACTGTACTCAATGCTGAATCACGAGGAATTGTCTAAAGCCAACGTCCTTGTTTATGCGAATAAGCAGGACCTCAAGGGAAGCATGAGCGCAGCTGAGATATCCCGGCAGCTTGATCTGACGTCAATAAAGAAGCACCAGTGGCATATACAGAGCTGCTGTGCGCTCACGGGCGAAGGGTAAGTTCTTAATCTTTTATCTATCCAATTGAATATTTATGCATTTATTAATAATCTTTTTTTTTTTAGACTATACCAAGGTCTCGAATGGATAGTCGGTCGTCTGAAAAAAACATGACGTACGATATAAAAATATAATTTGACTCCAGGCTTGGAGTGATTTTTATGTAAAATATGTGAATGAATTTACTTTTTACATTTCTTCATTTTTTTTTTTTTTTTTTTTTTAATTTTGTTTTAGAAATAAATATCGCAGTAAAGGTTGTACAAATTTTTAGGGGTTGATAATTTAAGTGGAAGAAACTTGTAATGCATTTTTAAGTTTAATTTTTAAGTGGAAAATTTAATTAGTAAATCATTACATGGACGGGAAATACTTGATCTTGATAAATTAATTCTTAAAGTAAAAGTTTTTTAATTTTGAGATTTATTGCTTAATTAAATAAATTAAGTAAAAAAATTAATTTAAAATTTAAATAGCGAAAAAAAAATTAATAATAAAAATTGGACATCGAAATCCCGTCCATTTTTTTAATATTATTAATTAAATAAAATAAAAAAAATTGTAACTATGATGAAGCCAAATTTTTCGGTTTATTGCGCAACTAGAGTGTAAATATATTAAAAAAAAATTTTGTTTTTCTTGTATATATCTCTAAAAATTAAAAAAAATCCCTCCGTTTTAGTTTTTACCGAACATAGATTTTTTTTGTAGTGAAATCATTCGTTGTACTCTCGTTATCAGTGCATCAGAGTTTTATTAGATTTATATTAGCGCCGAAAACATATATAAGTATAAGTACATGTAATGAATTGTAAGACTTCGACACAAGGTTATTTAACAAGCCCGACTAACTTGTAATTATATAGAGACTGCTCTGTGATACGTGGTTTCAATGAAACAAGTGTTCGTCTGCTGAATATACAATGTTTTAAATGTATCGCGCTTGATTAAATCAAAAATTAATAGTTAAATTGTAAATTAATATTGAGATTCGTAATTATAACGCAGTTAAACCTATAAATTTAATTATTACAGCTACTATTGTAATTTATATTTATCGATTTATTAATATTTGTATCCTGTAATTGTTGATTAATTTTTTCTTCATTGTAAATGTCATCGATCTTCACGTTTTATTTTTAATTAATTATCTTTATAAATATAAATACTCTGTTAGACAATTAGGTGATTCTTGCTATCAAAAATGTTTATTCTGACAAAGTATGTTGTTGACGCGTTGACGTATGAGTGAAAGAAAAAATTAAATCGAGTAAAAATAATTATATTAAAATATTTGAATAATTTTTTTTCTCATATTGAGAAACAATCATCATGAATTTTATACAAAATAACATTTCAATTTATCAAATTAATATCTATTATCCAAATAGAAAATATTTTAACCATTTAGTTTTGTGAGAATGCAATATATATAAAAAATAAACCAATTAATGACGTAATTATACTAAAAAAAAAAAAATAAAAATAAAAAATCTTTTTTTTTTTTTTTTTTTTTTTGCAAGCTAAATTAATAAAAAATTTGATTTATGAATAGAAAATACTTGAATATAAATATTTTCAAGAAAAAATACTTGAAATGAAGGTCTAAAAGTTGTGCAGCAATACTAAAAAAAAATCATGGTATAAAAAATTTTTGCAGTTACTGTGTTTTAAAATTGGGCAGCCGAATGTGTTAAAATTTATTTTATAAATAACAAGACAATTTATACTGTATGATTTCTATTTATTTTCTCGTTTATTATAAATTAGGTATCACACACTCATTCATTCAGAGTGGATGTTGATCATCCCGCATTTTATACAAATTTTAAAACTGAGGTCAAAGTCAAAACTTGTCGAATGATTTTTTTTAGACATACTAAATTTTTTTTTTTTTTAATAATCTAATGATTTAACAATTAAGTTAAATTATGATTATCTATTATTATCAAATTATTGTATTGTTTTTTTATTTTTTATTTATTACTTAAGAACACACTGTTGAACGATCAATAATACAGACTAGCACCAAAAAACATATTTGGCATTAGTGCTGATGACCTATTTTATCGAGATTTACTTAAATAATTTTTCGATCGATTTACTTACTCAAACAATCATTATCAGCTATTATTGAACGTCTAATTATTGTTCGTTTATTAATTCTAACAATGTAGCTCTAAAATAGTCACAACATCTAGGCAGTATTTTAGTGTCTCCATAAACATGATTATTTTTTTTTATATCATTCGTTCGACCACAAGTTAATGCCGTTCTTCAACATCTAACTTCAGTGACTTATTGATATTCAATTAATTTATTACTTTATTTAAATAAACATGATTTGTAATAATAATAGTAATAGTAATAATAATTATAATAATGACGATGATGAGTAATGTAAATAAAATAAACACGAGAGTATAAATGATAATTTGATTTTCAAATAAAACTAATCAGATTTTAAAATACTCGGTTGTAGCTGGGGGGAAAAAAAATCCCTTAGCTAATTAATTAAATCAATTATTTTCATACATTTAACTCGATGTATCGGAAAAATTTTTTTTCCATATAAATTCTCAAAATAAAAACCTAGTATCAAATTAACGGAACCAAAAAAAAAAATACTATCCAAAATAAATTGATTAATTGCTCGACACAGCGACGTTAAATGTAACGATAGTAATGATAGATAATATAAATGAGCTTGTACGAGATCGCTAATAATAATAATTAATTAGTGTTAAAGTAAAGATGACATTAAAACGACCTCGGTTGTTTGATGATGCCTATTGTTGCACGCGGTGACCTTTAACTATAGTAACAATAGTTGCTAATAATCCTGTTTAGGCTCCAACAGATTTCATCAAGAGATCTGTGCTGAGTGACTTGGGCCTCTCAATTGGAAGACCGTGAGCACGGTCCCACACCAGAGCGGAGAGAACACCAAGCGCTCGGGATACTCCAAACAAAACGGTGTAGTAGTTCATTTCCTTCATTCCGTAGTATTGCAAGAGCACACCGGAGTGAGCGTCTACGTTGGGCCATGGGTTCTTTACTTTGCCAAGCTCCAATAGAACTGGAGGGACGATCTTGTAGACTTGGGAGACAAGCTAAAATAAAGCATCAATAGTCATTTTAATTAATTGTTTCAATTAAATTGATGCTTGATAACATCAATAATAATAAAACGGGTTATTAAAACCAAAAGGGTGTATAAATAATTTTTTTATTAGATCTCGACGTTAAGAGGTTCTTAGACGCTACTTTGATTATTTTTTTATTTACTCGTTTTTGGCTTTAAAAATTTTTTTTCTTAAAGTCAAAAGATAAAAGCGTAAGATAAAAGACCCATTTATTGATACTGGCCTAATTGTTTGACACTTGCAATTTTATTCTAATTAAAAAAAAAAAAAAAAAAAAAACAATTTTCTTGAAATTTGTAATTAAAAAATTATATTTATTAATTTATTAAAAGTGATTTGTTTGTTTTAATTAAAATAAAATTGCATGTGTCAATAACTATCGAATATATCAACATATCGAAAAAAATTTTTTTTTTGCACTTTTATAACAAAAATAATAATAATAATAATAATAAATCTTTGAAATATTTAATATTTATTTAATAATTATTACCTTTTTAAAAAAAAAACTTAAAAATGTTAATTTCTAATATCTTACTAATATTTATATTTTATAAAAAAAAAAAACTTGTATAAAACTGTAAAGTTATGCAAATAAAACCCAATAATAATAAAAATAAAATTACCTTGAACATGGGGTCATTGGGAAGGTGTTTCATGGCGAATTCTCTCTGGCAAGTGTATCTAGGGTCAGTCTTTCTGAGCACAGCGTGTCCGTATCCAGGAACAACCTGTCCACTCTTGAGCGTGCTCCAGATGAATTCTTTGAGCTTCTCATCGGAGGGATTTTCTCCAACCTGAGACTTGAGCTTCATCAGCCAGACGAGGACTTCCTGGTTAGCCAGACCGTGAAGAGGTCCAGCGAGACCGTTCATACCAGCGGCCAGCGAGAGGTAGGGGTCGGAAAGAGCAGACCCGACCAAGTGAGTAGTGTGGGCAGATACGTTTCCACCTTCGTGATCCGTGTGGATGGTGAGGTAGAGTCTCATCAGTTCAACAAACTCCTTGTTGTCATAACCGAGCATGTTCGCGAAGTTCCAGGACCAATCTTTGCCGCTGTCGACGGAGCCCAAGCCCTTGCCGTTCTTGTAGATGTTGCGGTAGATAGTCGCAGCAACCACGGGCAGCTTAGCGATCAGGTTCATCGAGTCCTCGTAGGTCGTCTCCCAGTACTTAGACTTGTGGACTCCGCTGCTGTAGGCTTTAACGAACTCGCTCTCGCTGTTGAGCAGCGTGATCGCCGCCGAGAACTGGGTCATGGGGTGGAGAGTCTTCGGGAAGTCGTTCAGGGCCTTGGTCACGTGGGCAGGCAGAGCGCTCCTGGCTGCCCATTCCTTGGAGATAGCCTTCACTTGGGCCTCAGTGGGCAGGTCTCCGGTGATCAGCAGCCAGAAGAGACCTTCTGGAAGTGGCTCGGAGCCACCTGGTGCCTTTGGCAACAGCTTCTGGCACTCCGGGATTGACTTTCCACGGAACCTGATACCCTCTTCTGGGTCCAATACTGATGGCTCCCAAACTAGACCCTTGATACCACGCATACCTCCGTACATCTAAAAAATAATTGTTATTAGTTATTATTGTGGTGGTAAATTAATTGATTGAATCAAGAGTAGAATGAGTTGTAGAGAGATGATTTAATGAAAGTTAAAAACCAGTGGGTCAATAGGTCCCAGTAGTAACCACGATAAAGTTATCAGCACATTGACAAAGTATATATTTTTTTTTTTTTTTTTTTTTTTTTTAGAGTAACTTATCGATCAGATGATTATTAATTTAGAAAAATAATATTACGATAAGTTTTATTTTAAAAATAGAATTACTTTTAATTTTTTTTTTTTTTTTTTTAAATCATGGTGGTATTTTATGACACAATTAGCAGACACTTAACAATATTTTTAATTGTCTTGAAATAGAAAATTATTTTTAAGAAATTGCATTTTTTATTTTTAAACCTTTAATTATTTAAACCAGTGATATCTAGTATATAATTTATAACCCCGGGTGGTTAAAAAAATAAAAAAACTATAAAAGTTTTATGATATGGACAAATTAATTATTATATGTAAATACATATTTTTATAAATGAAATTTTATTTTATAGGACATATTTGTAAGAGTGTAATGCAATAAACTAATTAAAAAAAATTATCATGGTATTTTTAATATTCCTTACCATATCGATGGTGACTTCACCGACTTTGGTACCTCCATGCTGTTTACGGAAGTTCTTTACACGTTCCTGCTCTTTCGGGATTTTCTCAGCAAGGACTTTCTTCAAATCCGTTGTCTCAGCTGACAAAGAACGGATAATTGTTGTTGAGCTTATTTTCTGTAAATAAAAAAATTTTTGTCAGTAAATAAAATTTATTCAATAGAAATTTATTATTTTAAATTAAATTAGAGTAATTATTGCGGAAAGAGCGATGTAGTAGCAGGTGAGTAATATATGTGGGTCGACGTGGGATTTTTTTTTTTTTGGTCTTCTCTCATATCGGGGTAAGTAGAACGTATCATAATACAGTTGTAAACGAACATCACTAGACTTGCAGTGAAAGACAAATCTAAAGGTCATATGATACATAATTTCTTTATAAATAAATTAAATTTAATTAATAATTTATAATTACAAGAGATAACTGGAAAATTTTACTCTATTGCTGTAATTATTTTAATTGTCGGACATGTGTCTGTTGTTTAAATATTTAATATGAATTAATGTTTGTTCAAAAATCAAGATAATAAAAGATAAGAAATTTGTCAGTTAACGACCGCTTGTTTTACAAAAGTCGCAAGTTACAATCAATAATTGTCTAAAGTGTCGGTAACTAAAAACCGGGTGGATTTAAATGCAAAACAATTTTAACTTAGACAAAATATAATTATAGGTATTACTTTACAAATAAAATATAAATAAAATTATGAGCATTCATCGGCCACGAAAAATCACGTGAAGACTTATCGCATGTGATCTTCCAATTGACTTTCAGTATTATATAGACACTTCCGACCTCATGAAAATATCGTAAAACATCATTGTGTACAACAATATATCCTGATTAAATAAATTTTATTAAATAAAATTAAACTGTAATATTAAAGCTTGATCCTATTGAAAGAAAAAAAATTTACTGTAAATTTATAAGTAATTTAATAAATAATTTTTAATCCGGTGATTTTAATGTTAAAATTGATGACAAATTGACCTTGGACAAAACTAGCTTCCTCGTATGACGTCATTGATTCACTTGCTTATAATCGAGGAAATATACTGATACCGTGAAAGTATCGTATAATATATATATATATATATATATTTTTTTTAATTTGATTTAAAAATTTCTGGTTTTTTTTTTTAATTAACTGAACACCTAAGTGGAAATTAATAACTATAATATTCGATCGATGAATGAAAAACAATCCGCTGACTGTAATCAGAACAGCGGTGTATAATTTTTTTTTTTTATACATTGTGACGGAAATCACGAAACGACGAATCAACGATTAGAATGATTATGTAACATATTTTTTATCACTATTTTTACAACAAGATCCACCTGAGTGGCAAATTGTACGATTTATTTTGCTTGCGTCACTAAGATCACGCGATTTTTCGTGGCGTGGTCATATTATAATAATAATTAATAATGAAACGGTAATTTTATTTTTATTTTAACAATCGAGACATTGTGAGCTCATTTTGTTTTCAGGAATAAAAATAAAACAACTTTAATCTTCTATAAATTGTACTTATGTTTTACAGACAAATTTAATGACAAGATAACAAAGTAATAAAATAAAGCCGTCTGGTTTAGTAAAAAAGTCGAATAAGTAAACCAGAATTTAGATAAATAAATATTTGTAATTAATGAATTATTGAAAGAAGAAATAAACAAAACTGGTTTTCATAAACTTTCTCTGTAATAAAATTTAAGTATCATAATAAAATTTCTAACGCCACGTGGCTTGGCTTTTAATATATAAACGTGAAATAATACATATGTAGATCGTTTATATATATATATGTAGATGTATAAAAAAGAATGATGGGAAAAGTCTAACGTTTTTGTCACGAGCAATAGTTTTAAGCAGCTTCTCTCTCTAAATTCTTAAAAATATTAAATATAAAAATTATTTGTTTGTATATATTGAACAATTTGTTAACTTGTTATTTAATGTGTCTGCAATTAACAAGTGACACAGAAAAATATCAATAGCTGTGCTGATAAAAATTTAATTATCGGCATTAATTGTAATCCATATCACACAATAGTGTTTCGATGATAGGAAGGTAAGTCGGAAGTTTTTCAATACAACGCCGAGTCATCTTTTGTGTACCTAAGTATAAATAATAATATGTTTAATAAAAAAAAATTTGAAAGTATTTAAAATATATTAAAGAAGCCTTGACTTGTTTTACAAGACAAATGTTTAAGAATTATTAATAGCGAGTTCAAAAATAGTTTAGCACATGCCTTATGTTAGATAATGATGTTGGTGTATATATATATACGTACAATAAAGGTAATTTTCTAATTGCAAATGCTAAGCCGAAGGTTTTATTTTATGATAATTATTTATGTATATTTAATTGTAGATAATAATCAGAAAAAATTAAAAATCTATCTGATGATTTTATATCTTCAGGGACAATTATTGATTGTATAAAAAAGTGTCCTACGTGATCTATAGGAATTTAGTGACCGAGGTCGTGAAATTGGCAGCCAGGATGATTTTCAAAGACGTAAGAGCCTTGATCTATGTGGATCATGAGAGTGGAGCAGTTTTTCGGCCTCGAATCTTGGCTAATTTTAGTTAACGATTACCAAACACGTTTTTTTAATTTTAATGTCTCGGTTAAAGGGCGTCCGAGACAAGTTATCATATTTTTTTAAGTACCTAAAAATTAATTTATTATTAAGATATTAAATTTAGCTAAAACACTTGACAATTTTTTAATTTTTCTTAACAAATAAATTTACTCCAAAAAATTATTTAAAAAAAATTGCATTTTTAGTTTTTTAAAATTCAATTTTTTTTTGTCACAATTTATTTGTTAAAAAAATTCTTAAAATTATTAACTGTGCTAAATTAATTTTCATTTTAATTATTAACAAAATAATTGATCTACCATTTGAAGGTCAAGGGTATCACCTTGAAAGTATAGTTACATAATAATAGGGCAACAATTGGAGAATCTAAATTTAATAATAAATAAAACAAGGCTGAATAAAAATGACCTGGGTTATGATTATTGATTTACCAGCAATCCAACAAACCGGTCACGTTATTGGATTTTTAAGTTCTTTGTCCCTACAATCTCATAAGTATAAGTTAACTCGGTAAAAGTATCGTATGTAATCTTGTGTGAGCCGATATAAATGTTAGATATTTAAGAGGGGCCCTTCTCCCTTTTGACCTGAGATTTTTTGTCCGTAGGCTTCTCAGGTACAGTCGGTACAGTCAATTTTTCAGGAAAATTTACTACGTGTCATTTTTATTTATTTATAATTTTATGTAAATTTTTGAATGGTCTTTTTTCCTGTAATGTTAATTAGCAAAAATAGTAATTAGTTTTTTTACTAGCTATGGATTTAAGAAAAAGAGTTACGTAATTATTGACAGGTCTTTGTCACAAAGAGCGCATGCATAAGATTCAACTGACGCTTTACAGATATTTAATGTAATAAATAATAAATTATTTATAAAGAAATTAATTTTATACTTCATTTAACGAGGATAAACACTCTAAACGCCTCAATTGTAGATTTAGATAACTTTATCAGAAGATATTACTCTAAAATTTTAGCTAAGTTTTTTTTTTTTTTAATATTTAATATTAAAAAATTTTAACTACTTGTCAATTTTACGATTTTTGCTGGAAAAAATGGATTTAAAAATTATTAATTAGTAATTATTTAAAAAATTAATGAGAATTATTAAGTGGGAGGTCCCGTTGGATTTTTTAACGAAAAGGGGAGTGTATTAATTCGAGAATAGAAATAGAGACGCTCCGAAAAGCAGAAGAATTTTTAGGATGGATGAAATTAGTGTGAAAGTAAAATAATCGATATGAGATTCACGAGAGAGATTTTAATGTTAAAAATAAAAAAAAAAAAATAATTGTTAATAGAAAATAAAAACTTACTTGGAATTCTAAGCATCGTGCTGCGGTACAACGGAATAGAGCCATTGTCCTTATTATCCTTATGCAAGAAACGTGGGTACTTGTGATATGTGATGATAGACAGAAGGTTTTATCCCTTAGCAAGTCTTATTCTGTATAATCGACCGAACCGACCGCGCAAAGATCTGGCGCCTAACTCGACTACCAAAAGCACATACGCTGCCAACACTCACGGCGGTATTCCACACACACGCTTCCTTTTAAGCACGCATGCGTTTGTGCTGATAAAACTTCGCGCATGAGCGGGTCTTGATGGACAATCAACCAATCAACCAATTCTTAAGTTTTCAGTTGCTAACGCGGGAGTTTTTAAGTTTATTTGTTTAAGTAATAATTAAAAATTTCCAAAAGTGTTTTAGATCTGAAAGAAATTAAAAAAAATTTTTTTAAATTAAATTTTACTTAAATAATTAAGTAAATTACGCACTTGTTGAATGTAAAAAAATGAAATCCATAAAATCCGTGATCCATTATGTCTGTAATTATTTCAATTATTAATTTAACGCCATATTGGTGGACACTGAGGTCATCTTCCTTAATTTTTTCTAGATGTTTATGGACAGTTTCAGGAATTTTTAGCCCACAAACATTTATAGTCTTCATTAAAGAAGAATAATTAATTACAGGCATCACTCCAGCAAGTATTGGAACAGAAATACCATTTTCTGTGCAGTCTTTTACAAAATTAATAAATGCTTTTGAATCAAATATTATCTGTGTGATAATAAAATCAGCTCCTGCGTCAACTTTTTTTTTTAGATAAAAAAATTCTGACTCTTTATTCACTGACTCTGGGTGTCTGTCGGGATAACCAGCCACTGCTATACTAAATTTGTCGTTGTAATTTTTTTTTATAAACTTTACAAGGTCTACTGCGTACAAAAAATCTCCAGTTGTACACTCATTGTCTACAAGAACAATATAAATAAATAAAATAAACTTTATTATTAAATATAGTTTTTAAAAATAATAATTACCTCCACGAATAGCAAAAATATTGCAAATTCCAAGCTCCAAAGCTTTATTTAAAATTTTTTTAACGTCACTTTTAGTTTTTCCTCTTGCTGTCATGTGTAATAGAGTATTTTTGGGCATTTGCGATAAATTGTCATTAAAATTGTTGATATTTAAGTTTTTACGGCAAGTTAACGCGTAAAATAGTGGAGAATATTTTTGTAAATCCGTAAAAAATCTGTAATAAATAAATAATATTTAAAAATTAATTTAATAAGTTTTTTTTTTAAACAAATTGTGGCAAAAAAAAAAATTGACAAGTAGAAATTTTAAAAAATTAAAAATGGAATTTTTTTTAATAATTTTTTGGAAGAACTTTAATAAAAAAAATTTTTTAAACAACTGCTAACTTTAATGTCATAAATAAATTAATAAAATAAAAATTTTTTGATGTCAACGATTCAAAAATTTCACAATCATACATACCTTTGATAAATAATTTTATCTTGACACTCTATTAATTCAAAGCTATAAAAAAATTTTTTTTCTTCGCATTTTTTTTTAATTACTTTCTTCAAATTATAATTACAATTATTTATCGTTGAAATAATCGACATTTATATATTAATATAAATCACTTTCTAATAAATGAATAGAAACTGAAACTGACACACTTTTTATATATATTCTAGTTTTATATCTAGAAGGAATGACAACAGCGCACGCTGCGGATTAATTTAGAACTAAGTTAAAAAGCAGATGGCTGACAAGTAAAAGCGGGAAAACTGTTAATAAAAAAATTATTTAATGAATTTCTGATTATTTAAAAATGTTTTTTTAAGAATTTCAATTAAATAAAATTGTCACGTGTTTAATTTTACTATTTTAATTAAATAATTACTGTTGAATATTTAATTATTCATGAATTAAAAAATTTATAACCTGTTTCAATAAATTCCTCTGTTCGGAGCAGCGCATTCCCTCGTTTAAACTGCTGGAATTAGTTTCATCAGCATCAGCTTAAAAACGTACACGTGAGAAAGCACACTCAACACGCATAGCCTCACAAATCTCGTCTAACGATTATCAGTGAGTTAAATAAATAATCATAAATTGTAATTGTTGAATTATTTAAGTAGTAACATCCCAAGAAGATGTCGTGGCTTCTTGGTGCTCGGCATCAACAGCAACAGCAAGATTTTTCTCAATTTGTTACTGGAGGAGCTGCTGGTGCTGGTGCTGGTGCTGGTGCCGGTGGCGATGATCCACCAAAGAAATCCGGAGGTGGATCAGGCATGGATGCTTACAGATTCGACTCAAGTGCTCTTGAGCGCGCGGCCAAGGCTGCCAAAGATTTGGAAAAATCACGTAAGTTTTAATAACTTGTCACCCGGGTTTTTTTAATTTTCATAGTGAGTTACGTAAGACTTTGGGGTTAGATCGATGGACTTGGATCCATTGATGATGCAACAGTGGTGCTCATTTGTGTATTCAAAATTTAAGTCCTCAAAATTATATTTTAAAATTTAAGTAATAATGATTATTTCAGCTGTCATAAAATAATTTTATTTTATTTTATTTTATTTTATTAGCTCACGCGAAAGACATCTTGGAGATGACGAAAGTCCAGGACCAGACCAAGATGAAAGAGCACGAGGCTGCAATCGAGCAATTCAAAGTCGAGCAGGAGCGAGTCAAGGGTGAGGAAAGAAGAAAAGCTATTATTGAAGAAACAAAACAGCATCAGCAGCGCGCTCAGTACCAGGACAGTTTGTCCAGAAAGAGGTACGAAGATCAGCTGGCACAGCAGCAGAGAATGAACGACGAGACTCTCAGGCGACAAGAAGAGTCTATTGCCAAGCAGGAAGCCATGCGGAAGGAGTCCTTAGCCAAGGAGGAAGCCATGCGAAAAGCTATCATTGAACACGAGCTCGAGTTGAGGCATAAGAATGAAATGAAGAAGCTTGAAGCTGAGTCTCGGGCTAAAGCTAAGATTGATCGGGAAAACCACGATATTAATTTAGAAAGAATTAAAGTTGAAGCTGCTGAACATCGAGCTACTCTTTTGGAGTCTATAAGGTATGTTAAAATTATTTTTATTATTTATAGATATAGATAAATTTTATTGACTATGGAACTTAAGCTTCCTAAGAGCCATCAGTATTTAATATCGATTTGCATTTGTATTTAATACAACTTAGTACGAAATTAAAGTTAACATAGAAAAAATAATATTTTTAATTTTTAATTTAAAATTTTAAATGAAATAAAAATAAAACATTGCAATTACTAATTATTATATTGGAAAAAATAATTGAAGCAAGCATTTATAGTATTTTATATTTTTATAGCTCTATAGTATTTATTATTAGGGTATGTCAAAATGTAACTTCCGTGAGGAACCTTTTAAAATTGGAATTTTGAGTTCCGCTTTTAACAGGGGCTGTGTTTGGGCATTTCCTGAGATATTTTGGGGTGAGACGATAAACTTTATTTTCATAGAATATTTAACTGGAGCTTAGTTTGGGAATTTCCGCTGAAAATTCAAAATTTGGCCGAAGCCCCAATTGAATCGAAATATCTCAAGAAATACCTAAACACAGCTGCTGTCAAAAGCGGAGCTCAAAATTCCAATTTTAAAAGGTTCCTCACGAAAGTTACATTTTGGCACACCCCTTAGTATTTATAATTTTTATTAATAAAATTAAATTTTTATTTAAAGAACTAAAGGATCTATATTCGGAACCGGTATGACGTTGTTTCTTCAAGACTGGGACAAAATAACAGCCGCAGCTGGTGGACTGTCCCTCCTCGCCCTAGGAGTCTTTACAGCTGGAAGAGCTACGGGAGTAGCAGCGCGATACATAGAAGCTCACCTCGGGAAACCTTCACTAGTTAAAGAAACTTCACGTTTCTCAGTCCTAAACGCTCTGCGTCATCCCATAGCTTCAGTAAAAAAAATCTACGAAAAGCAGCCGTCAGACGCTCTATCAGGAGTGGTCCTTGCCCCTAAGCTGGAGGAAAGATTGCGAGACATAGCAATAGCGACTAAAAATACCAAAAAGAATGGCGGAACTTACGGAAATATTTTAATGTACGGTCCTCCTGGTACCGGTAAGACAATGTTCGCAAAGAAGCTCGCCCAGCACTCGGGAATGGACTACGCAATCGTAACTGGGAGTGACTTTGTGCGCCAAGGAGGCAACGGAGTCACAGAAGTGAACAAAGTATTCGACTGGGCTTCGACGTCGCGCAAAGGCTTGCTGCTGTTCATCGACGAGGCTGACGCCTTTTTAAGAAAAAGATCCGGCGAGCACATATCCGAGGATCTTCGTGCGACGCTCAATCAATTCTTGGCCAAGACTGGGGAGCAGAGCAACAAATTCATGCTAGTGTTGGCCTCCAACACTCCCAAGCAATTTGATTGGGCCGTCAATGATCGTCTCGACGAGGCCGTCAAGTTCAATTTACCCGGCCGGGAAGAGCGAGAACGTCTAATACGCCTCTACTTTGACAAATTCGTCCTCCAGCCTGCGATTGAAGGCAACCAGAGGTTCAAGGTCGCCGAGTTTGACTACGGTGCGCTCTGCCGCAGGATGGCTGACATGACCGAAGGTCTCTCTGGACGACAACTGGCTAAACTTGGAGCCACTTGGCAGCGCGCTGCCTATGCTACTGAGGATGGACTGCTCACTGAGGAGAAAATTATTGAAAAATGCTTGGAAGCTGTCGAGGAGTACAAGGAGAAGGTTCAATGGCAGAGCGAAGAAGAAAAAGAAATTTCTGCGTACTCTGATATTGATAATACGGATACAAAAAAACCTCTGGCCATCGAACCGGCTCCGAAAGATGAAAAAGTAGATAAAGCCTAATGTATTTTATTAATTAAGTAATTATTAAAAATAAAAAAAAAAAAATCCAGCTTTAAGTCATACAAAGTAAAAGACCCCATTAGTGGCACTTTTTCTTTCAATGAAACAATGTTCTACTTGGAATAAAAATTAAAAATTTTTTTGATCAAAAGGTCTTAAAAATTATAAGTAATACATTTATTATTGAAATTATTTATTTAATTAATAATTGAATAAGTACCAAAATCAAAGAAATGTGTCAGTAATGGGGTCCCCGCCACTAATCGGGTCTTTTACCCTACTGGAATTGTTGAATACAAACTGCCGTACCCTATTTTTTCATTTTTTATTTATGGCTTCTTTTATGTATTTACTTGTAAAGTTTTATTCAATGACAATTAGTTTAAAATTCAATTAATGTTATGTCTCGGAAAATTTTATAGTGTACATAAGAATGGTTAATAATTATTAAATGCGTTAGTTAAAATAGTTACTTAGAGCTTAAATACATGAATCACCTCAGGGGCGTTGGATGAACAAATTTATTTCTCACACTTCCAAGTCAGCTGCCCAATTTTAAAACACAGTAATTGCAAAATTTTTTTTAGTATTGCTGCATTTCTTATAATTTATAACTTGTAGCCCGTAATTTCAAATATTTTTTCTTAAAAATATTTATATTCAAGTATTTTCTATTAATGAATCAAATTTTTTAACAATTTGGAGCACAAACTTTTTTTTTAATAAGAATAATTTAAAATTATCAGTTAGTGTGTTTTGAAATTGGGCAGCCGAAGTGATGATCAACGATGTTGTTAAATTCAGCATTGTATATATAGCAATCATTTATGAATTTGTTTTGTTATCATTTTTTTATGTAAAACATAGAACAATAAAATATAATATTAGGTTCAAAAAAAAAAAATTATTAGTTTTTTTTTAATTTTTAAATATTTATGACATACCTACGATTTAATATTATTCGAATTATAATTAAATATCTAGTTATCTTTGTTGGTTAGAAAAAATATATCTTACAATTGTTAATATCATTTCATTTTTTAACTTTGTAGTAAGTTATAATTAATCACACTTTCTTAATAATAAAATCCTTAAGACACTTGTGGCTTTTCAACAGTTGATTTTTCCCTTAAAATTTTTTTATTATACCGAAAAAAATTATTTTATAATTAAAAAAAAAAAAAAAGAAAAAATATTTGAAAATTAATTTTTATTCTTCTTTAAAATAATTGCGAGAAGTTTATAAATTACTAAATACAATATTAATTAAATAATGCGATGTTTTTAAGTAATGAGGTAAATGCTTGTTTTTAATAAATAAATTGGTATTTGTGATCAATTAAAAAATGATTCTAAAAATAAAAAAAAAAAAAAAAATTGAAAATGATTGTCGCACAGCCCCATAAAAGCTTTTAATTATTTAAAAATTATTTATGCTGATATACTCCAATTAAAACTGAACACATAATTGGATTTCGAGTAACTGTTGAAATAAAAAAAAAGAAGAATAATTAAGCCTACTTTTTTTTACAATCAAATCAACAATATTCAGTCTAGACGATTAGATATCGGTCACAAAAACATAGCCGACAACTGAATAACGGGCTGTTGTTAAACAATCGATGCCCTTCATCATTAAGTAGATAGTTAATAAATCAATTTCTATTAGTATTAAAAAATAAATTCAATCTCTTACGCGAAGACCCCATATGCTTGTTCTACGCACGCCGACAGTGGGTCTCGCAATAGAACTGTATAAAAATTTATTTATTTCAGTACCAGACGAATTATTTTGTAAATTTTTGAACATCGGCTCTGACATCAAGCCAAACACATCCAGGAAGCTGAGTGACGGCATGTAGGCGAGTCTTACGTATGAAGAAGGTGAAATACTGTAGCAGCGGCTTAGTGATAAATGTTCGAGCTTCGAGAGACTCAAAATACTTTGGACGGAAATTATTGTGAGCAATGTACAATCACTTAAATCGAGTTCTACTAAATTAGGGCATGAGTCTGTTAGTATTTTTACATCTGAAATTAAAAATAATTAATTAATAAAATTAATAAGTTCAAAAATATAAACTATATTTTTATGAGAGTAAGAAAATTTTGTTTTATCTTGTGAAATATTGAGAGTTTTAAAGATATAAGCTCACCCCGATGTTACACTCATCGAGACCTTTCATTTGAGTACCCACATCAATTTTTCATATATTTTATATATTTTTTATATATGTATATATGTATATATGAAAAATATATCATAAATGCATGTGGGTACTCAAATGAAAGCTCTTGATGAGTGTAACATCGTGATGAGTTTATATCTTTAAAAAAGTCAATATTTAAGAAAGTACAGAGCAATTTAACAAAATTCATTAATTACCTTCATCAGTAATTGTTTTCCTACAGCCGGCAAGATTCAATCTGTCAATGGAAGGAGGTAGTGATTTACAAAGTATTCCTACTGATTCAGAGTCTAATGAACACCATGATATGTTTAACGCAGTTAAACTAAAAATAAATATTTCAATATTATTTTATTTATCAATATAAATATTTAATTGTAAAATAAAAAACAAACTTACTTTTTTAACTTAATTAAACGTTTGACACCTTCAGTATTAATACCTTCGCACATAGTTAAATTAAGAGTATTAATATCATTATTTTTACTTATAGCTTCGCAACTGGCTTGATTCAACGTACACTTTTCCAGTGACAACTTCTTCAACAGTCGACAATTATCAATAAGATCTGTGAGACCATCCGGAGAAATAACAGCCATTGAAAGATCCAGATACTGTAATTTACTGGAGTAATCCTCACACAGGACTAATGATCCAGGACTAAATAACGGACTGGACAGTTCAGCTTGAGCCAGCCTAAGAATTTGGACTCCACGCGGCAAAATGTGTCCTAGAGTACCCTCGGCGAGGACCTTGCTGCTGAGATCTAGCCTTGTCCACAGAGCCTCATCTCTAGCTATTTGGCACCACCGTCTGCAGACTGACATCGAACGCACCAAGCACTTCTTTGGTAGCCATTTGAATATCATCAACACCATCTCATCGGACAGTTTGTTGAACTCATCTTCACCTACAATAGAGGGTCTTTTTTTTCGCCTGAACAGATAATACTGATCTGCGTCGCTCGTGTTCAACAAACTACTCGACTCATTTTTACTGTAATTCTGTTTGTCTGCAAACACTTCATTGCCAATGCGCGACGAATAACCAGACTCGTTACCCGTGGTACTATACACAGCTGGATCTTCTGAGTGGTAAGAGTCTTGATCCAACCTTTACCCAATAAATATTTAATGTTAGTAATTTTAGAGCTTATCAAGGTCTAAATTAATTTTTACTCGTCCTTGATCGATTACTTCGCTCGTATTTTAGTCTACTAATCCCTTGAACTTAAAGTATAGCTTCAACGGACCCTCGACCATTGTTAGTAGCCTAAATTTTAACACTGAAGTTAACAGACAGTGGAAATTTTTTTTTTTATTTTATTGCAATGAAATTATTATGAAAAATATTTAATAAAAAAATTCCACATGTGAAAATTAAAAAAAATTTTTTAGAAGCATTTTTTAATTGTTATAAAAATTAAAAAAATTGCCAGCTGTCAGCTAACTTCAATATCATCCTAATTTAAATTTATTATGATAAAATTTATGCAAACCTATCTATTGTATCAAAACTACTGGATTTATATATTTTATTTTTATCATCAGAGTCAGTGGTTCCATTTTCAGGGAACTGACGACTGGACTCAGAGCTGCTTTCATCAGGAGATGATGTCGCTTCATCCTGAGACGGTTTTTTGAAACTTTCCAAACTTGCATCGTCATCCAGCATGCTAACTCCCAGGTCTACCAGTACTTCTGGCTCGACGAGGCTCGTGTCGCCACGGTATGACCACCTTCGCCCATTTTTTGATTCACTGTTCAGCGTACTGTTTAAATTATTGTTGCACCCGTCATCTAGTTTCATTCGTTTGCTGCAAAATAAAATCAAAATTAATATAAAAAAAAAAAAAACAATAATCAACATATAAAATGAAAATTAAGTTAGCCGACATCTAGAAATTTCTGTAATTTATTTTATTGAAAAATTATTAAAAAAAAAATTTCATATGTAGAAAATTTAAAAAACTACATGTGAAATTTTTTTAAAATTATTTTTAGTTTTAATTTAATTAAAAAAAAAAAAAGTCAAAAATTGTTGAATGTCTGCTAATTTAAGTATCATACATATAAATACACTTAGTAAAAATAATAAAATAATATCAACCTGTTCCACCAGGAATTATCAAACGGATTCATTGGGACCAGCCACAAAAATATTTAATAAAAATTTAATTTAAAAATTCAACAAGCATTTCTTAAAAATATCCTACATAAAAAATATGCAAAAAATACACATGCTTTATAAAAAATCACACATTTAACGCTATAATAATTACAATTTATTTATTATTACACTAATATTGCTTATTAAAAATTATCAAGGATTTTAGCACAATTATAACAAAAATAACCTTAAAAATTTGGCAAGTAGAGCCAAAATAAATACTAAATAATCACAATAGTAAAATATATATAGCAATAATAATTATTGAGTAAAAATAAAAGTATAAAAAAAGTTTGTAAATAAATTTAGACTAATAAATATACAAAAGAAAAATTTTAAAAACAGGTTTTCCTCAAAATGGTTGATGAGTTACTTTTTTTAGCTAACCGACGCTTGGGAAATTATTTTCGTGGAAAATACGAGGGTAGTGGCATTATCTTTTATTCTTGTCTCACGTATTTTGGATACAGACTTACAGACCGGACCCGAATCGGATGCGGGGAAGGACAGAGAAGGGAAGGGGACTAAATACAACACTGTCTATTTTGGAGGGAACACTGCGAACCCCAACAGTTTTCTTGGTTAAAATTAATGACACTGTGGCCACGTCAAGAGAAACTTTTCTCACGGTTACAGCTCTTGATAATTAAACGTCGCTAAAATATCCGTTAAGATAAAATGCCGCGATAAATTGAATTTATATGTAGAATTTAAAACCGGCAGCTACGCATAACCTCACCTGGGTTTACTTGCACCTGCGCCCCCCTTTAGTAACTAGTAACAGCAACAGGTCAATTAAAACTCAGATTTTATTGATTAAGATTAATTCACAGAGTCACAACACACAATCACTGGTTAATTAGTTATTAATAAATAATGTCAAACCTTTCAGGAGGCGAATATTCTCCGGACTCCTCGGGATAATCGTCACTCAATCTCGTGTTTTCCTCCATCACGGCATTCATTTTTGGCGGAATAAAAGGCTACTGGTGATCTGGCCGATTAGTGAGTAAATACGCGCCAGTTGCAAGCTTCCATTGATCCCCCCTACTTGGAGATTATTATCAATACTGTTTTTTGATTGGTCAAGACTTTAGATGCGTGCGCAATTTAAATAAAAAGCGCGCGGTTTTAGAGCGCTCTTATTTTTGCGCGCTAAAATTTAAATTTCTTTTTTTTTAAACTTATAAATAATAATAATAATAATAATAATTTAGTTTTTTTTGTTGTTATTATTATTATTATTAATGAGTAAAAAAAAAATTTTTAATAATTTAAAATTTAATAATTGAAAAAAAAAATTTTTTTAGAGAATTTTTTTTAAATTTTATTATTTATAAAATAAATTAATTATTTATAATTGTTAAAAAATTATTATAAGTTTTATTTTAATATAATTTATTTTAAATTTAAATATTTTTATATTATTATTGCTAAATTTATACATTTGTTCTTTTTCTTCTTACTTATTAAAATTATAACTTGATAAAACTAATTAAAATTTAACAATAACAACAAATATAATTTATTTTTGAAATAAATTAACAAAGACCACGCAATTTGCGATCCTCATATTGAATAATTGCATTTGACTGAACCATATCTGAAGTATGCTTATGAAAATTGAATCTTGGATCCTTGGAACAAGTTTTAGGATCATACCACCATCCATAACTAAAAATAAAATTTTTTTTATGTGTTTTATTAATTATAAAAATGAAAATAACATATATATTGATACCTTTGACTAGATAAAATGGGATATCGGTAAAGATCTCGAGGTCCTTTGCGCTCTTGTTCAATCCGTGCGTTAACTTGATCAATAACGTCATCAATGGTGACATCTTCATAGTCCTGACGTGAGTAAAATTTCGGCGTGATCATATCTGCTGGGAATTTAATCACACCTTGAGTTAATTTATAATTTATAATTAAATTTGATATAATAAAGTACCGTCTACTCTGGAATATCGAGTGCCCGATTGACCGACCATCTGCTGCTTCGGGAAGCAAAGCTTGAAGGGAGGTTTTTCCTTTGGCTTTTTTACTAGTCCTGGACTTTGGGCGCTTCCGCGTGAATCTGATTGATCTGTTGACATTTTTTTAATTTATTCCATTTAAATTAATTGTTTAAAAAGGATAAATCACTTTTCACTGAAAAAAATCAATCAATTGATTTCTTATCAAAGATTGAAATAATTTAAAAGAGCAAAATGTCAGAATTATGGAGTTTGTTTAACAAAATGGCAGATTTAGAGCGAAGACTAAGTAGAAAATTACTAAGCAAAACATTTTGTCAATAATTGAGAACGGTGACTGGCGGTCCACAATATCTTTAAAGGATATAATAGCCACGCGACTGCGATTATTTGATCGATACTTATGGAACTAAATTATGTTATTACATGCAACAACTAGTAAATTGTTAAATTTTATGAGGTATTTAATATTTTTGTCATTTTTATTCTTCATTTATTGTAATAGATAATTAATCTAGCAGTAGTTGACTTAAAAATTTTATAATTCAAAATTTTAATTGCCCAAAAAAATAGATAATTACTTGAATATCTGAAGAAATACAAAAATTAAAATTTCTTCTTTTGTAATTATAAAAAATAAAAAACTTTGACTGCTTTTTATAATTTTAAATATAAAAATTTTAAACTTAAAATAATCAAAGAAAAAAATGAATTAGGAATTAAAAAATTAAGTAATAAATAAAGACTTTTTTTTATTTTTTATTTTTTATTTTCGATGCTCACCATTAGTAATCCATATGAATTACACAATTAATGGCTAATTATTTTTGCATCAATACAAAATGTTTTTGTTTATTTTCACCGCTCTTTATCAAAGTCGAGTTACAATTTAGACAATTTATTCGCGACAATCTAGTAAGCGCATTGCAAAAATTCTTTTCTTATTCCATCGAATGATCGATTAAATCCTGGAGTGATTGAGTATTTAGTGTGAGTGTGAAACACATCCAGAATAAAGTTTTTGTATTTAACAAAATGTCTTATCTCGTTCCACAATTTTTTTTTAATACAAAAGATTGTTTCGGTAAAAGTCCTCCGTCGTGCCTGTATGCCTTCAAATGTCTTCAACTGATCAATATCCGCCTTATCTATAAAGATTACTTCTACTTTTAACTTTATTTAAGTCTTAATCACTAATTATAATTACAATTACTTATTTATCAATTAATATTAATGTTATTTTTATTAATATTTACTTGCATGGTTGTTTGTCCATTTAACACCCTAGGGTTATATTTAGGTGGAATATTTTCACGATTTATAACGACTCAGAATTTTTTTTCAAAACTTCAACGGCTTAGTTTTTATTATAATAATTTATTTCTTTCGTTATATCTCGCGTAATTGTTATTAATAATTATTTGTTAATTTTTTAGCTTCCAATAAAATTATTGAGTTATTTAGATGTCTTCTTTAAAAAAAACAGTAATTAAAATTTTTAAAAATAAATTTTCATTCTAAATTAATAAAAAAAATTAATTTAATTTTTTTTTTTTTCAATAAATTACAATCCAAATTTTTATAAATAATTTTGTAGATTTAATTTATTAAAAAAAAAAAATAATAAAATTTTGCAATTACTGTATTTTAAAAGAAGACATCCAAAAATAATTTTTTCTAATGAAAAATAACAATTAAAAATAAATCTAAATTTTTTACAGATCTAATTAGACAAAATAATAATTCATTAAGATGGTACCAGTGAAAATATCCGATCAAAAAAAATTTACAAAAATATCACAAAAGAAAACTAATTAAAATTTTCCAGGAGATTTGACCAAGTAGAAGAACTTTAAGCTTTTACAATAATATAAATCCTTCTACATGCCCCCTGAGTGCCTAAATTAATTACAGTATTACTCATATACTTAATTAAACCTCTTTTTAATAATTAATTTATAATCTTTCTCACATAATTAACCACATTACTTAAAATACAATAATTAAGTTTGTACGTTCACGATCCAGTCTCAACATTAATATAATATATATTATGATTCGCCTTATTATCCCCATTGAAAAAATCTTGATAAATCAGCAATTAATTAATCATACCTCACTTAGAAATTATAAAATACAAAGAAGAAATAAATGCTTGGAGGTGATTACTAGTTTAGCAATCACTATTTAAATCAATAAAACAAAATTATTGTCTTACTGAAGTGAAACAATAATACGTAGGCCTATTGCAAGCAAATAAACTCGGTAAATCATTCAGCATAACGTACAATTAATAAGATATACATTGTTTATTTATTTTTTAAAACTACAACCAAGCGCATTAACAATTATAACATCAACGCGTCAAAAATATTTTTTTTTTTTACTTCAATAATTATTTTATACACTCTACTGGGGCTTTGAAAAATAAAAAATATATTTTTATGGATAGGAATGAGGTCAGGACGTAGGAGGTAGGACGGAGAGGATATTTATTTAGTAGGAAAGTAAGTGGGTAATTTATTTTAACAATGTCATGTAGGCATCATCATATTTATAAGTAACAGTAAGTTGGTCTAGTGAGCGTTTTTCTACACACTCTCCTTTACTTTATTTTTTTACAAATATTTAATGGATAAATAAAATAATGCTTAGTAGGAAAAACAGGAATTGCCTGTATTATTTTGCTGATAAATATTTAGCGATGTTAGTAATACAAAATTGTTAATAAAAGCCAGAGTTGTCAAAAATAAATAACACAAATCAATTGAAAACATAAAATGTCTTTATTTTTTTTTTTATTTCAAATAATTTTAATATTTTTTTATTAAAATTATTAATCTCCTCTCGTCCTCGTATTAGAATTTATTCTCTTTATTTTTAATTTATTAAAAAAGTAATGAAAATTTATACTTCGTCTATCACGCCCCTTCATACTCATACATTATTACAGTGGCGAAAAAAGTATATTTATATATTTTTATTTTTATAATTATAATCATCAAGTATTTGGTTATCACTTTTCTATTAAATTCACCGCAGACCTGATTTTTTACAAGCTTATTACTTCATGATTTAGATTCACAATATAAACCAATTAATAATAAAAAAAAAAAAAAAAAAGCCGGGTCTTTAAACATCAGACAGTTTTAAAGTTGACGAGCTTTGCGCGTACAAACTTAAAAGTGTAAAAAATAATTTAAGAAAATATTTGTTGGTTCAGATTTAGAAATTAACTATGTTAATTAGCAAATGGCTTTCGACGGTCAATATCGCTGGTACCTTTAAAAAAAAAATAAACAAGCTTGCTCTACAATAGTATTTCACTCATATCACTTACACGCAGATTAATTAAATTTTTAATATAATCATAATCTTTCATTCACTTATGGCCATTTAGTACTTTTTTTTTAATGCATTACTTCTCTTATCATGTTGATAAAACACTCTTAAATTTTCAATCATCCACCACATACTCACACATCATCATTACACGCTTAAACCTACGAATTTTTTTTTTTATTTTTATATTTTATTTATTATTTTTTTGTATTTTTTTGTTCACTTATAAAGGAAGCTTTCCTCCGTGGTTTACTAAACACGGAATATTATTATTAATTTTGCCCGTATATTTGTACTGACAATAATTCACGCGTGGTAAACAGTTGGACAATTTTTAATATTTTTTATAAACTTATATAAATAAACTACGAGCTACATCAGTTAGAGACTCGATTAACAAATAGTATCGATGATTGTAATTAATATTATTATTATTATTATTATTATTTTTTTTTTTTTTTTTTTTTTCATATTCAGAGTTCTTAAAATATTGCAGCCAACATACTGTCCATTAATAATTATCAAAAAACAATCAGCGGCCTCTTTACAATAACAATTACAATGAGATTGAAATTGAGAAAAAATGCACATTGGTGTTCTTAGATAAAATAGAAACCACTGATTTCCGAGTCTATTTGTGACATCTCTCCCTCTCATACCTCGAGTCATATTTATATTGTTTACTGTTCGCTCTTATTTCCTCATTATACACACAATAGATTCGTATGTACACGACTTTTTTTTTTTGTCATTCTCATTACTAAACAGAGCAACTGAAAAATCTCGTTGTCAATTAATGAGAACTAAATTTCAGCTCTCCTTTTTTTAATTAATTAATTAATTAATTAATTAAAAAAAAAAAATACATTTCAGTTACTCTGTCAGAGAATCTAATAGAAAAAATTCCTACGTGACTAAGATTATATTACACGACGATACTGACTCGCAGGACTCTTATCGTGTTCGGCGGAAGAGCTGGGCATTTTGAGACATACATATTTTATTTATGCAATGAGACTTGATCGAACTGGGAATTTTTTATTCACCGTCTACTCTTTCTTCTTTATATTTAATTCTCCATCTTCTCTCTACCTCTCTGTCAGTTAATATGTGAGTAATGTACAGTTGTACCATGTAATGCTGTATTAATTGTGTAATTATGTTAAATGTATGAATGTAATGATTCTGTGTTTAGTTTATGAATATAATAGATATAATTATATATTCGCTTTGTGGCATCGATCATTTATTTGACAATCTTATTTTCTTTCATACGATCACTGTGACCAGCTTATTTTTAAATATTTTCTCGTTTACCCTGAGTAACAAAAATTTTTCCACCTCTACGTTTAGTTGCAAAAAAAGACTTGAGATAGATATTGTTATTACATTATAATAAAACAAAAAATAAATTTATGCTGAGAAAGTTAAACAAAAATTGCGAGATCTATCGCACTTAAATATTTCTGGCAAAGTAAATTTTTTTTTTTTTTTTATTGAATAAAAAAAAAATTTACAATTCCACGTATCTAACCAAAAATCCAATGTTATACTAATGGATTTTGATAAACTAAAATATATAAATACTGCAATCATATAAAAATATGCGTGGAACGTAGTCGACAAAAATTAAATAATTTTTAATCATTAAATATTTTGCAAACTGAATTATTTTTTTACTGCCAATCAGTAGGCGGTGGGATCGATGATAAAATATATAATAAATCTTATTTTTATACTTTTATACATAAAGCTAATTATTCGATCAATGTGACCATCTTTTTTTTTTGTTTTATAATTTTTTTTTTTTTGCTTAAATTCTAATTATAAACTTTTATTTTCACTTCTTTCTCCTCCTCGCTCGTATACTCTCTTTCTGTTTATTTTAAAATGTCCCTGGCCGCCTTTTTCGCACACATTACAGGTACTACTTTAACAAGTTTTTTTTTCTCACTTACTTAGATAAATCTTACAGACTACGATCCTACGCGATACTTGAGACATCAAAGAATTAAAAAAAAACCCGATATGAAAAATGGCCTGTAGTTATAAATTAAAAAAAAGCGCTGATATTTTCTCATTATAACACATTATAACTTTCTATTTTTATCCCTACTGTTATTCAAATTACAAGCGCAATAAAAATTATATTAACAATAAATTTAATAATTACGTTATTTTCCACACAATTAAAAATTACGTCAAAATTACAAAAAATAAACTAAATTTTTTTTTAATAAAAAACTAGTGTTTAATTGTCCAATTAAATTTTTTTTCTGAAGAAATAAAATAATTTCAACATTAAAGTAAATTATATGTTATTTATCGCGCTCAATGTGAATTGAAATAAAAATAACAAGATAAGAAAAAAAAAAAAAAATAGAAAGTGTAATTTTCATGTGCATAAAGATTTTCAAGAGATTGTTACTAAATATAATTATAACAACTGACGGCCAAAAATTTTTTTTAATTGCCAATATTACTGAAAATAAAAAATCGCCATTGACTGACAAACTATGGCATGTTTATCAAAAAAAAATTTTTTTAATATTACTGTCAATGTTTGATATATAAATAAAAAAAAAAAAAAAAATTAATTTAGAAATCTAGTTTACGGCGAGTAAGGAGATTTTTGTACGATGAGTATAGTGGATACTCTTTCAGCCACTTGGTGATGCGACGACTGCCGGGTTACGTCGTTCGAGAAGATTAGAGCGTGCTTTTATCCGGCGCTGCATCAGTTTACTCTCACTCGGCGGTGACAGACCGTAGAGATGAGTCAGCGCGTCTTTACCGTTGAGACGACTATCGCCGATGAATTTGGAATCACTGTGCTCGATGGTTGAGTGCATGGAGCATGACTTGCGGCGTGAATTAGAATCAAATTCACTGGAAGAGTGAGCAACACAGTGTTTGCTGGGCTCCGAGCCTTCGCTGCTGGTATCAGACATATGGCCGTAAGGATGATTGTCATCGTCCGTCGAGGAGGTCGACAGCCTGGGTTCACGAATCTCCGCCAGATCTTCGAGATGGTTTATTGAAAAGTGCTGATGCACTACGCGATTCACTGCCATTGCTGACTCGGCGAACGCTGAAAGTTCACGGGCGGAATTGTTCCTTCTGAAGGGCAAAAAAAAAAAATGAAATTAATTTTTGTCCTTAAATTAAATTAAATTAAATTAAATAATTTGTTTTAAATGATATTATTACCTTATTATTTCAGGTGTAATGAGTGGCCTGTTGCCAGCAACAGTGATAGTAGGCCCAGGATTGATCCACTGATGATTGAGAACGCACTCGGCGCTCAATCTCTGGTGGGCGTCTTTGACAAGCAGCCCGCGAATAAGATCCTTGGCGTCCTCGGAAATGTCTTTCCATTCTCTGGCTGGAAAATCGTAAATCCCCTGCTGAATGCTGGTGAACAACAATTCTTGACACGCCTGGCAATTTTCCCCTTTCTCCCAGCCGCAGTCGGTGCCGCAGTTGCCGTAAAACGGCGGATAACCACACAATAAAATGTACATTATCACGCCAAGACTCCACAAATCACAACGTTTGTCATAGTAATTTGACTCTCCGATAAAAGCCTCGACAACTTCTGGTGCCATAAACTCTGCGCTGCCAACTGGTGTTAGTAGTTGCGGTGTCGCCAGGGGACTTTGCGAGTTGTTGAATTTAATTCCAGATCCAAGATCAAAGTCACAAACTTTTATTGGCGTCAATTTGTCTGGGTGGACGCACAGGATGTTTTCTGGCTTCAAGTCTCTGTGTGCGATACCTATTGATAAAAAATATTTAATTTATTTATTTATTGAATACTAATTATCTATATTATTAAGAATTCGAAAATACTCTATCTCGAGACACATAATTAAGAAATGACCTTGTATTTCGTGAACTATTGACATTTTTAAAGATATAAGCTCATCCTGATGTTACACTCATCGAGATCTTTCATTTGAGTACCCACATGGCATTTTTTATATATTTATATATATCAAATATATGTATATATGAAAAATATATCAAAAATGCATGTGGGTACTCAAATGAAAGCTCTTGACGAGTATAACATCGGGATGAGCTTATATTTTTAAAAATGTCAATAGTTAAAAAAGTACAGTGTAATTTAACGTCATCATATAATTATTTAAAAAATTTTTTAATTATAACAAACCTTTTTTGTGAAGAAAATGAAGTGCTCCAGCAATTTCTTTGACAATCTGACTGGCCTCTCTCTCGCTAAAATGAACGCGTTCTTGAATCCTCCTCAGCAACTGCCCGCCGTTGATCTTCTCGAAGACGAGATAGAACCGCTCGTCGTCTTCAAAGAACTCGATCAGCTGGATTATATTCGGATGGCCCTGACAATGATGGAAAGTCTCGACCTCCTTGAAGACCCTGGTGCGAGCATGCCCGGGAATCTTGTCAATAATCTTAACCGCGTACTCCAGATCTGTGTAGAGGGATGTGCAAGTTTGCACTGAAGCGTACGCTCCCTCGCCCAGTACTTCGCCCGTCAGTTTGTACAGCTCTGCAAATAAAATTTTTTATTACAACACATTTTCATCTACAATTTATAATTTACAATACAGTTAAGAGTGCGCTGTGCTTACAAGAACCGGTTTTAATTCTTCGTCTCTCTAGGCTTGTCAAAGTCGAAAAAATTGTTACCTTTAATAGAATAACCATTACCGGTTCTTGTGTATCCATTCAGGATTTAATGGGTACTTTACTGTACACTAAATTCTAATAATAATTTCAAATTAAGCTTTAACTTTTAACTGTTACAAACTTTTAAATTGTCTTTAATGTACTCTTATTGCGAGTTCTTATTTAGACTCGTCAAAAGATGTAATAAAAAAGTTTTACAGTAATCAAAAACACTTTAAGCTTTTATTGTTATATAAAATGTATAATAGATAGTTTAAAAATTATTTTTTATTACTTTTTTATTTCTATTATTTAATAAGCTTATTTAAAATTAAGTGTTTTAAAAAATTTTTTTATCAATTTTTTAGATGTAATTTTTTTATTAAATTTTTAAATATAATAAATTTTATAGATTTTATAATATTTTTACTCGAATAATTAAAAAAAAATTTATTTTTTTTCAAACTAAATTAAATTAATTAAGTATTTTTGACGTGTTCCACCTGATTAGCTTTCAAATATCATGCCAAGTACAATTAATTATAAAATTAAACATGTTCAACCATCAGAATCAGCTCTCAGCAGTCAATCAAGTCTCGTTATTAATTAAAATAAAAAAAAATTTTTTCCCTCAAAAATTCCAATCAATAAATTACTAAAATAATTTTAAATAAAATCCCCAGATCTGAATAAGAAAACAAGGAAATTAAAGCGGATGGGTAGTGTCATTGCGGAAGTTATTATTTGTTGTTAAGAAATCAGCGATACTGTAATTGACGAGCAAGAAAAGGTGTGTAGTGTATAATAAGTGGGAAAATAAATGAAGAAAATAAAAAGTACGCTTGCACAGCAAGGTGGGACATTGATTCGGTCATCGTCCGATGACGCAACTCCCGAGTCTCGATACGTCTAAACTCGGTCGTTGCACACATTATTGACACATCAATGTATATATATATATATATATTGGATCCTTATTTTATATGAATACAAATATAGATCAGTGATGCCGAATGGTGAATACTGAACAAAACGTATGTCTGCATCAGCAATTAATTTTCCTGGCCTCGACTCTAAGTGGTGGCCGGCGAACATGCGCAGAATTACATTCAAGCCGGTGCCAGTTGGAAGTTGAGCTCTAGAAGGTTCTAGAAGGAACGTCAAAGCTGCCAGTTTAAACTGCCACCACTACTAACTGCAAGTACGGTATACAGGCAAGTGAAGCGAAGAAGGAAATTTTAAAGAAGATAAATTATAAAGAGTGAAACAGTGATACTGTCTCGTCTGGATTTTACACCAGCTAACTTTGCTGTGCAGGTTGAATAAGTTACTTCATCACTCCAGGCTTTCTTCCTTTTTCAATGCTCTGTACTCTGAGGAATGTTAACAAAACACAGGGCTGGTATGTTTGAAGAGAGATAAAGTCTCAACTGAATGACGTAATTTAACGTTTTGGTTTTTACACAGAAAAAAAATTAAATTAAATCAGAATAATTATTTTTTAGGATTTTAATTCATTGATTTAAATAGAAAAATTATTTAATTGATTAATGACACTGAAGTTGACAGACATTAGGAATTTTTTTGCAATTAAATTATTATGTAACAAATTTAATAAAAAAAAATTTCACATTTAAAAATTTTAAAAAATTATTAATGAAATTTTTTTAAAGCATTTTTATTACTGTAATTAATTATTTTATAAGGAATTTTAAAAATTGACAATTGTTAGCTGACTTATAAGCATCATTTTGATTACAGTTAATTTTTTTTGTGCAATTTTTTGCACAGAAGACAAAATTGGCATGAATTAAAAAAATTTAATTTTTTAAGAAGAAATATAAAAAAATTATTTTATGGAAGGATCAATTACTTATTATCGCTCGAAATAAATTATCCGAGTCGGTAATAAATAAGTAATGAGGAATAGTAAGAAATACCTACCGAGATATTTCCCAATCCACAAGAACTTATCAACCTGCTCCGAAATTAGTACAACCCGGACACTCACGCCGTTATCGTTCTATCATCGCCACTCGTACTGGGTTCGAACCCCCTTATCTGAGTAATTATCGTGCAGATGCAACAGTAACCACCCGGGTATTAGTTGGAATTAATTGTACATGAGTATGACAGATATTTTGTAGTGTGAATTTATAAATTTCTCCAAGAGGTGTGTGTTTACCTTGGAAGCATGACGAGACGAGAGATGAGCCCGAACGATGCTTCCTACGTCGTCTACGTCGGGCTTCCTCTTGTCTTGCGTGGACTGAGCTGAGTGGTTCTCCAGTTGAAGCTACTTCTCTGCGATTTCCATCCACTGAAACAAATTTTTTTTTTAATTAATAATCAAAATAACTAAACTTTAGAATTTTTTAATAAAATTTAATTTGTATTTTTTCCTTAAAATAAAAAAAATTTTTTTTCTCAACTTAAATCTTAAAATTCTTGAATTAAAATATTTATCTTTTTATAAATAAATTTTATTTAATTAAAAAAATTTTCTTTTTATGTAAAATAAATTCCACTGATAAAAAAATAAACTTTAAAATAAAATTTATTCAAACTAAAAATAATATTTTGATTGCAAAATTTTTACTCAATTTATTTTGAATAAAATTTTATTTAATTAAAAATAATTCTTAAATAAAATAAATTTTCTTATCAATGCACGGGTGAATATCTCTATTGCAGAGGCAAACTTTGAAGGGCAAATGTAATTGAACTTGAGTTCGTCCTCGGTACAAAATATATATATATATATATATATAGATATATATCAGCCGTTTGGGATAAATTTGCGCCGACGTACATTCACCCTCAATCCCTTACACACTTCCTCCCCCATTTGTCATCCCTTGTTAGCATCCTCTTGATTTTTCCCACTATTTTATTTTTAATTTTTAACAACTACTGACTAATTATTTATACAAAAATTAATTTAGAAAATATTTAATAATTTTTAAATAAATAAATTAGTGCAAAAAAATTAATAATGCAATTTTTTAAATGGAAATAAAGTTAACCGACATCTAAAAATTTTTTTATTAAAGAATTATTGCAAAAAAATAAAAAAAAAATTTTTCATTTGTTAAAAACTATAAGTGCAATTTTTTAAAAATATTTTTTAATTATAATTTAATAAATTAAGCAAAATAAAAAAATAAAAAATTTCGGCTAACTTTATTATTATAATTTTTTAAAACAAATTTGTTTTTTTAAATAAATTAAAAAAAATATACAATTAAATAATTGTATTTAATTTTTTTATTTAAATAAGCTTATTGAAGTCAATATTGATAAAAAAAAATATTTAAACTTAAAATAGAAATATAATGGCTTCAGTTAACTTAACTTGAAAGGTTTCATACCTAATTAAAATTATTTACTTTTAAAAAGAATTGTAAAAAATATTTTTTTCAACAAAGTAGGTTAAAAAAAAAAAAAAAAAAAATTGATCAATTATTGAGATTATTTCTAACGATAATAAATATTAGTGCCTGATAATTTAATCTGAGTGCTCCAAATGATAATTGACGACAAATGAATAAAATAAAACTTTTGAAACAATAGACTGAGGAAAAAAAAATTAGCACGAACCTGTTGATAAACCCGTAACCACTCTTTACGTTGAACCACTTTACAGTCCCGGTCACTTTAGTAGCTGAAAAATAAAAAATATATTTATTAATTTATTTACTCACTAAATTCCAAAAATAAATATACTTGTAATAACAAGCTAAAGAATTAATTATTATTTACAATAAAACCGGATTAGAGAATAAAAATTTGATAAGAATCTAAAAACTAAATAAAATAATTAATTTAAATAAATAAATATTGATTTGTCTGCGGTTGAAAAAATAAATACGCCAAAAAAACTAGCACGTGATTTGAATAAACAACCAACCACCGAACATTGTTATCATTTATTTAAACAAACGAATGCTGATTAAACAAAAAAAGCATTGGATAAATAATTATGTTGTTTTAAGAAATAAAAAAAATTAATAATTTAATTTAATTGGATGAAAATTAAGTTAGCCGACATTTAAAATTTTTTTTTTTTTTATTGAAAAAAAAATTTTTTTTCTAATTTCACTTGTAAATAATTTTAAAAGCTGTGAGTGCAATTTTAAAAAAATATTTTTTTGTTCCAATTTCACTATTAAAATCGTCGGCTAACTTTAGTATTATTATATGGAGTAACTTTTTAAATTTCAAGATAAAAAAAAGAAGAAATAATTTTAAAAAATAATAATAATAATTATAGATGATCGAGCGCCGAATAAAATAGAGAATGGCCGGCATTTTACTTTCCAAGTACGCCTAGCATCTTCCGGTTGTAAGCCTAAGTCTCTATACGGCGGTCCTTCTTATGTCTCATGTCGCTTTACGGCTCGAAAAAAAAAAAATCATTTAGCATTTAGAATTAATTTAAATTAATAAAATTTTTTTATTAGACCGGAGTAATTAATTTTAAAATAAATAAATAAAAAATAATTGCGTTAACTTGAGAAACAACAAAGACTTGAATTGAGTCATGAATAAATGCTCCGAAAATGGTGAGTTTGGTAAAAATAAATGGCGCTTTGATAACTTGGATGGTAAAATAAATAAAAATAATTAATTTAATTTAAAAAAATAATTTTTAAAAGCTAGCTGGGGAATTTTGATCACGCCGGCCACATGGTCGTGCTACAACCGCCATTACGTTTAATGGATGGCAAAAAATGCCCGATAATTAGCCAAGCTAAGACGCAGATAAAAATTGACGAGAAAACGGAGCGTTACTCGGGAAGAAATGATAATTATTAAAAATAATATTAAAAACATACCGATGACCATTTTCTGTAGATTAGCCTTGGGTTGTTCGGGCTGTTTTTCCGGGTCAGCCATGGTGGTGATGTTAGATGTTAAGGTGGTGTTATACACGCCGCTACCGAACCTAGATGTTCCCGTCCTGCTTCCTTCTAGTTGTACTGATGGTTCCCTTCTGCTTATAATTTTCCCAACATGGCTGCGGCGCTTAGTGACCGACAACACACATATCCCCTCTAAGACGAGCTCTCCCATTGGCCGATTAATCCGGCGCCGACATTTTTCCGCCAATCACAGCGCCACTTTCATACCGTATTTTCAGTGATGTAAGTCGCTTGCGAATACTTACAAACAATTGCTATTGTGTTGGTGGTAATCCAGTTCACGTACGCAATTTTATATTGCACAATACTCCAGCTAGCGCTGTTTTGTTTGTGAGTGTGTGTTATTTTTTTATTTTTTGTGCGACTGGTGCTACAAGCTACCGGGCGGGAAATGACAGCGTTGTGATCGTCCTTTCGCGGTAAGTTTAAATTTATGAAAATTAAGTTAGTCGAAATTTCAAAATTTTTAGAAAAAAAATTTCAATTAAAAAATTAAAAAAAAAAATTTTCACATGTAAAAAACTTGAGAAGCTATAAGTGCAATTTTTTAAAAATTTCTTTTTAGTTGTAATTTAATTAATAAAAATAATCAAAAATTTTTAGATTTCTAGGTCTGCTTACTTCAGTGTCATTTTAATTTTATTTTAGTTATTATCATACTGAAGTTAGCCAACAGCTGTCAGTTTTTTTATAACAAATCAATTAGAATAAAAATTCTCACTAATTATTTATTTTTTATATTTACAAGTGGAATTTATTCATTAAATCTTTTTCATAATAATTTTATTTTATATTAAAATTCGGAGTGTCTAGTGACACCAGACACGGATGAAATCCGTGGATGAAATAAAGGTCACGGAACATATATTAAACACGGAAGGAAAATTATTTGCACCCAGTGAAAGTTATAATTTTGGATCGTATTTAGTGTGCGTGGTTACGAAATATTTTATTTTTTATGAAATTCCTAAAATCTATCTACTAGGACTTTTAAAAAAAATTGAAGTACACAATGACGCACACCAAGTACGTTCCAAAATTGTTTCTTTTAATTTTTAAATTTACAAAAAAGTTTTTTTTAATTTCCGAAAATCATATACAACCATATCGTCGGTTACTTGGATTTTTTTATTTTATATCTTTTTGTAAAGAAATAAATTTTTTTTTTTTCAATAGTCTTATGAACGTGGACTTGGCGCGATTTTTTTTTTTACAGTGAAACTGTTTTTGTTCGGATTTCAGTATTTTTTGTAATTATAATAAAAATTGACAATTTTAATTCAATGCATTTCCGGTGGCAAACTAGAAACTATCCCCCTTAAGCTATAGTTCATGTAAAAGTTATTCTTGCGCCGTCTGGCGTGTGTAATTGCAAGCTGTCAAATATCTTTTTTTCACTGTAGTTTCTCATCTATTATAAGATTAGCATGCATCCTTATATTATTTAGTCTCTGGCCGTCCGCTTTTTACATAAGAAAAAAGTTGAAATCTAAAAATCTGGGTCGCTATAGTTTGTGCTGATTATTTTTAATAATTTTAAATAGAAATTATAAAGATAATTGATAATAATCAAGTAATACGCGTAATAAAAAGCATGAACTACTATTATAAAATATCATATAAAAAAAAATCAAATTAAATTTGAAAAAAAATTTGTAACCTCAAAAAACCGTTCTGCTTACGGTATATACACACTCGGTAGTCTGGCTTGAGAACGGAACTTGGCGCCAGATTCTACCAAATCTGTTGATTATTTCTACGGTACCCGGGTGAATGTTTTTATTGTATTAATCCGGTAATCTTATGGGTTGCCAGTACTGCCTGAGTACTGGCAACCCACAAAAAAAAAATAATTTATTTACACACAATACCGTTGACGAGCCTCGATGTTGGCCGAGCGGTGGTTCAATGCGTTGGTCCGTTCGTACAACTCATGTGGCAAAGCGCGGGTTCGAACCCCAGCGAGTCCAAAGATTTTTCACATTTGTTGATATCTTTCGATTCTCTGAGATTCGCTCCAGCGCCGCCTAGGTTAAGGCAAGTTCCTAACCAACACAGCTACTATGGATACTATAGACCCGAGTGCTTTTCTGAAAGCAGTCCTGAAAATATCCGACGACAAGCCTAGTGCCCCGACACCGTCGTCAGCACCAGCGGCAGTAAATACCAACATAAAACCCTTTATATTTCCGCCGACGCCGCTAGTACCGCCGTCAGCACCACCAGTGGTACAACAAATGTTCGATGTATGTTTTATTACTGGGTTAATTAATGGCTCAGTAAAACATTATTTACATATTTATAATAATATAATTGCATGAATATTAATCAGATTAATCGTCGCATGCTTTTTCATCACTTAATTGTCATTTTCAATTTATTAAAAAATAACTATATAATATTTATATTAGAATAATATATAATATTAGAATATTCTAAACTAAATTTTTGTAACATTTCACTGAGCCGGCCTTTATTGCGTTCCGCTAAAATACTGCGAGTTAGTTTCTTTTTGGATTGGTGTGAGGGATGATAAAACTCCTTTCTCTCTCTAATGCAGAACGTATCCTAGTGCCGAAATTGTTTTTGACGTAATTATTTAATGCGTGCAGTACTTGAGAATGATGTTCAAGATTATTGCGCGCCACTTTACCTCCTAAAAAAAAATATTTTTAACTAAATATTTTTCAAAGTATTTTTTATAAAAATATTATGACATTTAAGTTAGAACTTGACCATTTTTTAATTTTTTTTTTTTAACAAACAAATTTGTTTAAAAAAACTATTTTCAAAAAATTGCATTTTTTATTTTTAAAAATTTTTATCTCAATTTATTTGGTAAAAGGGTAATTATTTACAAGTGGGGTCAACCATTTTAATTTTCAATTTTTTAAACGAAATTTCTATTTGATTTTATTGATATATTTTTTTTTAAAAATACATAAAAAAATGAACTAATTGTCATTTTCAATTTATTAAAAAATAACTATATAATATTTATATTAGAATAATATATAATATTAGAATATTCTAAACTAAATTTTTGTAACATTTCACTGAGCCGGCCTTTATTGCGTTCCGCTAAAATACTGCGAGTTAGTTTCTTTTTGGATTGGTGTGAGGGATGATAAAACTCCTTTCTCTCTCTAATGCAGAACGTATCCTAGTGCCGAAATTGTTTTTGACGTAATTATTTAATGCGTGCAGTACTTGAGAATGATGTTCAAGATTATTGCGCGCCACTTTACCTCCTAAAAAAAAATATTTTTAACTAAATATTTTTCAAAGTATTTTTTATAAAAATATTATGACATTTAAGTTAGAACTTGACCATTTTTTAATTTTTTTTTTTTAACAAACAAATTTGTTTAAAAAAACTATTTTCAAAAAATTGCATTTTTTATTTTTAAAAATTTTTATCTCAATTTATTTGGTAAAAGGGTAATTATTTACAAGTGGGGTCAACCATTTTAATTTTCAATTTTTTAAACGAAATTTCTATTTGATTTTATTGATATATTTTTTTTTAAAAATACATAAAAAAATGAACAAATAAAAAAAAAAAAAAGTTGGTTATCACAATTTTAACAAATTTTCAAAAAAATCTATATCAAAAAAAGATAAAATAGAAATTTTATCCAAAAACATGAGAGCCAAAATTTTTTCCAACTTTTGAAGGTAAAAAAGCGACCAAAATCTTTATTTTTTCTTTCACGACATTTTTTATCATAAATGCTATAAAAACAAGCAGAATAAAAAATAATTGAAAACCTTAATTTTTCACCTAGATATGGCCAAAAATAAGATAGACCCTTGTAAATAATTACCTTTTCTTTAACAAACAAATTTGTTTCAAAATATTATTTTAAAAAAATTGCATTTTTAACTTTTTAAAACTTATACACATGAATTTTTTTGCCATAATTTATTCGTTAAAAAAAATAATTAAATATCTGCTGAATTAATTTTCATAAAAATATTAACAAAGCTTACCAATGCATTCCATGATCATGGCAACAAGCTCTTCTCCAACATTTTCAACATACGATAAAATTTGAGTTTGTGCTATTGAGTGTATCAAGAATGTAGCAGCAGCTTTGATGACTGCCGTTTCTTGAAGCCCTAGAGAAACTATTCCTAAAAAAAGAATACCATTAAGTATCTTAATACCAACCATTAATCCTAATTAATTTCAAAAATAAATAAATTAATTTTATTTACCACATCTCAGCATATTGTTGATATGATCAGGAACTTGTGGCATTAATTTAGGAGTCTTTTTACAAATTTGTCCTAACAAACCCAAGTAAGCTTCCAGCAAGTCTCCAAAATCTGACAAATTCCCTCCAGGAGAGCTGCAAGAATTCAAACCACCTAGAGTATGTCCTCCAATTGCCGCAAAAATCGGGCCTATATTATGGCATTGTTCGAATCCGTCCCAAACAGCAGAACAACTTGCCTGAGCAACTGCAACGCCGCCGGATGAGGTCTTACTTTATAAGCTTCAACCAACAACTTCAACAAAAACTTGGAATCTTTCTCCGGGTGCAGAAGACACTGCAAGGCCCTTTGCGCGCAATTGTACATAGCATCTAGAATCGTATCATTTTGACTCAACTCCGGATGCGCGACAATCTGATTAACTTAAAAGTCGGCATTAGTCCATCCAGTACCGACTTTCCCATAGCTCCTTCCAACGTCGACAAAAACATAGTCGCCATCCTGAGCTGCGTTGCGACGTTTTCTTGTAACTCAGGAACAGGATTCTGCATAAGCTCTCGGAGTTTTAAAACACACTGCCCTAGAGTCGCATCTAGGTATTGCAGCTATTCCTCAGTAGTCCTCAAAGCGTTGATCAAATTACCGACAGCATACATTAGTCTCATCCCCTCGTTGCTTCCATTCGGCAGGACCATCAAAGTCTTGCTGATGGTATCAAGAATGGAGGGTGCTAGAGTAGCTAAATTCTCCTGACACTCGCGTGTGATGTCCTTGAGCGTCATCGTAGCTCGAGTTAGCACTCGAGTGGGCCAAAGATTTCATACTAACTTTACCATCTCTCTATACCTCTACGTGTAAAAGATGCGATTTCGAAAATTAATTACTCAAAAACGATGCGGTCAATTGATCTGAAATTTTAGTAGTGAATTATTAATATATTTATCTTTCGATAAAAAAAATTTCATAACTTTCTGTTGAAATGCCTTTCACGCTACAACTACCTTAAATACTGGGGTTGATGATTGACCAACACAACCCTTTCTCCAGTTATCCATATTTTTTTTTTGTTAATAAATTAATTATTATTAATTATTTAAGTTATTTTTATTATAGTTATATTTACGATTAAAAGATCTAAATTCTAATATTCTAATAACGACTATAGTCGAGTGTTACCCGTAAAGCTGTTCGGAACAGTGTGAGGAAAATTTGTTGATGCTCCATACACTTCACCATTGATAACATTGTATATTTACAATATTATCAATGGTACTATGGATTAGTACAACGTACTATTTTTCTGCATTCTTTACCCAAAATAAATAAAAATATTTAGATTTTAATTTGAGGCTTATTGAGGCTTAAGCCTCAACATTCTTCTCCTATGAGATTAATTTAATTTTTAAATAAAATCAAAAATTTGTCAAGTGACAGCTAACTTTAATGTCATTAATTAATTAAAATTAATTTTATTATTGTAAAATTATAAAAAAATTTCTAATGGCTGTCAAATTCAGTGGTATTTATTTTAAGATAGATGTTAATTATTTATTTATACACTTTGCCAATAAACAGATTACAAACTAAATAATAAACTAATCAATTTAATCGAATTGATAAAATTTTTACCATCATTTACTTTCTTTAGAGCTTTTAATTAAAAGCGTATAAAAATTTAAACAAAAATAACAATAAAAATGTTGGTTTCTATTTCTTCTAATTACTTGATTATATTTTACATATGGTAATTATTTATCAATAACTCAAGTTGATGTGGATACTGTTTAAATACACGATAGATAATAATTAAATACTAACAGAGACAATAAAAAATTTATCGCTTTTTAAAAGCTGTCCCATTGCGGACTATATAAATATATAAATATATATATTTTTAAACTAACAACAAATTAAAAATTATCACGACTGTATACTTGTTTAATAGTCGCACTAAAAATACAACTATTAAACAATAATGTTTACAGAGAAAATCGCCATCAACTCAAGTTAATTTACAAAGTTCAAAATTATATACTTATATAATATATGAGTATATATAAACTGTTACAGCAATTATTATTATTAATAAATTACTTGGTTAATTAATATCTAAGATAAATAAGACTTTTGTAAATCAATACACAGTTTGTGTATTAATATTAATAAGAGAAATTTATAAGATTAAGTTAAAGGAGAAAAATTAATTTTACATTCTCAATCATCTTTGCTGTCTTCTTGAGCGAGCTGGACGTGTTCTTGGAGCGGTTGATCCGGATCCGATGCTGAACATTCCACCACCTCCTCCTGCAGCGCTGCTTCCGGCGTTAAAAGACCCGGCACCGTTGAAATTAAATCCACCTTTAATTAAAATTTATTTTATTAATTTCAAGATTAAAAAAATTAATTAATCAATAATAGAAAGTGGGTAATTATGTACGTGGGGTCATTTAACCCCATGTTTGGCCACAGAATTTTTTTTTTTTTTTTTTTTTTTTTTTTTTTTTTTTGATAAAATTCATAAATTTTTTTATTACATTATTTTTTTTTTTTAAATAAATAAAAAAAATAAAATAGAAATTTTATTGTTAAAAAATAAAAGCCAATATTTTTTCTATTAAATTGTTCGGTTTTTTTTTTTTTTTTTTTTCAAAATAAATGAAAAAAAGATAACATAGAAATTTTATTCAATAAAATGAAAGCCAATTTTTTTTTCCAATTTTTAAAAGCAAAAAAACTATCAAAATCTTAATTTTTTTCTTTCATGACATTTTTTATCATAAAAACCAGCATAAAAAAAATTGTAAACAATTACCACTTTTAAATAAAAACCAAAAGATGCTTACCGGTACCTGCTGACGCCCCAGCGTTTCCAAATTGAAACGGAGTTGACGCGCTTCCTGCGCTGCTGCTTCCAGTTCCGGATCCACCGAAACTGTACACTGGATTTTGCGCCGGAGGGTTGGTGCTTCCAAAATTGAATGAACCGGCACCAGCATTATTACCAGAATTATTATTATTATTATTATTATTATTATTACTATTATTACTATTACTATTGTTGCTAGTAGCAGCAGAGCCAAAGCTCGGGACCGCTGAGCCAAAAGGAGCGGGAGTAGAACTGGATCCAAAGCCGCTGAAGCTTGTGTTAGCAGAGCCAAACGCAGGAGTCGACGAGGAGCCACCAAAAGTGTTTGAAGCTCCGAAAGCCGGAGGTGCTGCTGCTGACGAGCCAAAAGAAGGTGCAGGCGCCGAAGAAGCTCCAAAGGATGGAGTTGTGGACGTAGAAGTCGCTCCAAAAGCCGGAGGAGCGGATCCACCAAACGCTGGTTTAGCACCTGAAGCTGCTCCAAATGCTGGAGTTGATGAGGAACCGAATGACGGGGTTGCTGTTGAAGCTCCAAACGCTGGAGGCGCTGTCGTTGGTATTGAGCCAAACGCTGGAGGCGCTGTTGTTGATACTGACCCAAATGCTGGAGGCGCTGTCGTTGGTACTGACCCAAATGCTGGAGGCGCTGTTGTCGGTATTGAACCAAACGCTGGAGGTGACGTTGTTGGTATGGATCCAAACGCTGGAGGTGTTGTTGTCGGTATGGATCCAAATGCTGGAGGTGACGTCGTTGGTATGGATCCAAACGCTGGAGAAGTCGCCGAGGAGCCAAACGCTGACGTTGATGATGCTCCAAATGCAGGAGGAGCAGTTGTTGCAGTTGTTGCAGGCGCAGCTCCAAACATTGATGATGTAGAACCAAATGCTGGAGTCGCAGTCGTTGTAGCTCCAAATGCTGGTGGTGCTGTTGTAGCTGGTGCTGGTGCTCCAAATGGAGAGCTTGTTGATGATGAACTGCCAAATACTGCTGATGTATTTGGCAAAAGAGGAGTTTTATTTTGTGTAAATGATGTATTAGCCCCTCCAAAACCTGAAAATCCAGCTGATGAAGTTGAGGTACTTCCAAACGCGGGACTTGCCACGGTTGAAGATCCAAATGTTGGGGCTTTAGTAGCAGTAGCTGGAGTTGTGCTACCAAAACTGGCAGTTGTTGTAGTTTGAGATCCAAATGTCATGGTATTATTATTACCAAATGTAGGATTTGAATTAGTAGCTCCGAAAGTTAGGTTTGGCTGCGATCCAAATGAAGGTGATTTAGTTTGTCCAAATAAATTATTTCCTGTATTAGTATTAGTATTAGTATTAGTATTAGTACTAGGATTAGATGCAGTGTTAGAATTACTTCCTCCGAACATTAAAGACGAACTAGTTTGGTTAGCACCGTTGAACATACTAGAAGTAGTTGTGGGAGTATTGCTCCCAAAACTCGGGACTTCTGTAGTCTTGGGGACTCCAAATGACAAAATACTCGGCTTTGTACTAGTTATAGTACTTGCCGGGCTGGAGAAGGATGACTGGGTACTGGTGTTTGCTCCAAACAGCACAGCTGGAACTGAAGTAGTTGTTTGTGATGTTGGAGTAGAAAATGAAGGGGTCGACTGAGTACTAGTAGCCGCGGCGCTTCTAAAAACTGCCACGGATTGACTCCCAAATCCTAAAGGCGTAGAAGCAGTCACTTGGGGACTGCTCGTGTTACCGAATGAGAATGTCGGTTTAGCCACGTTGAAATTAAACCCTGAGCCGGAGCTTGAGCCTGGTGTTGATGCAGTTGTAGTAGTTGATGGAGCAGATGCTGCTAAGTTGGAAGTACTTGTACTTGCACTTACACTTGTGCTTACTGTAGGTGTAAAGGAAAATAATGAAGATGAAGTTGTTACTGGAGATTTAGCAGTGAAAGCCGGGCTTGGAGCGACAGTTTGCGGAGCAGAAGATGCTGGAGTGCTACCGAATGAAAATCCAGTGGTTGTAGTCGGTGGATTTGATCCAAATGAAAATCCTGAAGTTGTAGCAGGAGGCTGATTGCTTGTAAAGGTATTTGATGATGTGCTCAATGGTGGTGCTTGACTCGTTAGATTCTCTGACGGTGTTGAGGCAGTTGTTGCAGTTGTTGCAGTTGTTGCAGTTGTTGCAGGCTTACCAAATGAAAATCCAGTCGCAGGAGAAGAAGAAGGTAGATTTGTTGAACAAGTACTGGCTGGTTTTTGTACTTGTTTTTGTAAATTGAAGCTGCTGGATATTATTGACTCGGTCTTCTGAGTTAATGGTTGCACTGTAGTAGAAGCTGGAGCTTGAGTCAGTGAAAATCCTGAAGCTGTCGTGGCTGAATTCACGGAATTAAAAGCAGTTGAAGTGACAGAAGCTGGAGTAAAAGTTGAAGTTGATACTTGAGATTTCTGGAAAAATGAAGGTTTATTTGTAGCCTCTTCAGACTTTTGCAAGCTTGGAGCTGCTGATGAACTGACCAGCGTCGTGCTGCTAGTAGGAGTTGTTTCTCCGGATAGATTAAAAGTAACACGTTTAACCGGAGTGTTGCTGTCCTTAGATTTACCAATAATAGGTTTTATCGCGGAAGTTGCGATAGGTGAAGTGTTGACATTTGTCGTTGAAGTTGAGGAGCTTAGAGACGTAAGTACTGGTTGGGATTGTGCAGTTGAAGCCACTGGTGTAGATATTGGTGCAGATGTAGCAGGTCGATCGTTGACTTCATCCGCCTGGATAACGACACTAGGATCGATTTCACTGGAGGCTTTTCCGGAGATCGCATCGAACATACTCTTCAGTCTAGCTTTCATGCTAGTTTGTCTCATTGTTAAAATATCAGACTGTTTTATTTCATCGGCATCATCGCCTCCGAATTTTCCCGTGACATCATGCTCTTCGATAAGTGTCTTTATTTTATCAATATTCTGCGGCTCTGCTCTCATGAATAATTTATCTTTTAATTGAGTCAGCTGCGGTGAATTTCGGGTTATTAATTTATTATTATTTATTAAATTAACTTTGCTATTACTACTAACAGGACTCTGCTGAGAAGTTTGTTTCGGCGAATCAGCGGTCTGTTTTTTATTGTCGTCATCACAGGCGTCTAAAAACTCAGCAGAGCTCGACCTGCTTAGGGCTGAAGGAGAAGAAGACTTATTAATGATGGCTCGAGGAGATACTGAATTGCTTCTTCGGTTGCTGTCGAAGGACTTGAAGTGTTTTCCGACCTCCGGAGTTCCACTGCGAGATAAGTCAGCCTTTCTTTTGACTCCAGAGCTGCTGGAAGTCATGACGTTAGTGCTCGAACTCAGGGAGCTCAAGATATCGTAGCAAGAGGGGACTTTGGTCCTCTTGACAGGCCTCAAAGATGTGTTCTCGATAGAAATGTCATCCTCGGACTTGGACAAGTCTTCTCGAGTCCGCTTCTGCGTACCTTCATCAAAGCTCTCGTACTCCTCGCGGTGGCTCTCAGTCCGCTGCTTCTTTACTAATTCCAAGGAGATGTCGTCCATCGACGCGTGTCTTTTTAATGAAATCTCCTTCAGGACTTGGACTACACTTTGGGGAGATTTTTTCTCCGAACGGTAGATATTAGCAAGCATTTTTTGCTTTTCTGGTGGAGAATACTTTATTGTTTCTGGTGGAGCTATCCTTACGGTGACTGGTGACCTGGCTTTTACTGTTTTAGCGTTTAAAGTTGGAGTTGGTGAACAGTATAAATTTACTTTTGGAAACTGCCCGGTTGAGTATTGAGATTGATAAAGTAATTTTGTGTCAACGTCGCTTGCGTATTTTGTTAATCTTCCTGGAGATAAGGTACTGTACGCCCTGAAATATTAAAAATGAATTAGTAAATTTTAATCTATATCAAGAGAATAATTATGATAGGTATTTAGACTGCATTCAAAAATATCTCTAGGTATATAATTAAGAAATGACCTTTTATTTTGTGAACTAATGACATTTTTAAAGATATAAGCTCATCTTGAAGTAACATTCGTCGAGACCTGCCATTTGAGTACCCACATCAATTCTACATATATTTTATATATTTATATATTTCACAAATACCATATATATAAAATATATAAAAAATGTCATGTGGGTACTTAAATAAAAGGTCTCGATGAGTGTAGCATCAAAATGAGTTTATATCTTGAAAAATGTCAATAATTAAGAAATGACATTGTATCTTGTCAACTATTAACATTTTTAAAGATATAAGCTCATCCTGATGTTACACTCATCGAGACCTTTCATTTGAGTACCCACATCAATTTTTCATATATTTATATATATTATATATATGTATATATGAAAAATGTATCAAAAATACATGTGGGTACTCAAATGAAAGCTCTTGATGAGTGATAGCATCGGGATGAGCTTATATCTTTAAAAAGGTCAATATTTAAAGAAAGTACAGTGCAATTTAACAAAAGTAATTATTTAATAAAGCAAAATTTTATTTATTTATAGTTGACAAGTCACATAGTGACTGCAAGGTTGCTAATAAATAAAATATTAAAATTACAATTAATAATAATAAAATAAAAAACTTACTTGGAATCAATGTTATACCTTGATGATGATAACAGTGGTCCTGCTACGGTTTGTACAGTTTTAATTCCAGAACTATTTTTACCACCTAAACCAGCGTTCCAGGGGGTACTATGAGATCTAAATAATATTTCCTCTCGTCTTACTGACAGAGAATCGTCCTGAGCATCATTATTGCTGTACTTAGAGGGTGACTTTTTCCACAAGTGCTGCATTGAACCGTTTATGTCACCGTTTAAATGATAGCTTGAGTTCTCCCAGTGCTTGTTGCCGCCAAAAGATGAAGATGGTGATGTTGATGGTGACAAACGCTTTGCCACAGAGTTCTCGGACCCTGAGACAATGGAACGCCGTGAATTTTTGACGATGGGACTCACTGCACTCATAAGGCCCAATTGTGAATTATTTGACATGCTAATTGATGACTCACTGCTGAGTTGATACGAGTTTCTTCCACGTCGTTCCATTTTGGAAAAATGTTTTTGGTAAAATTTTTTAACAAAACCAACAAATTGGTGGAGATATGATAATAACTGATGATAAAATAGTGAAAATAAATCCGGAATATTTTCCCCGGCTTTTATTATACTGTCGTTTATTTTAGTTAGAAGCGTGTTGTAATTTTCGTTAATCAAAATGTATATACAACTATATATTATGGCAATAGTTATTAATATTTTACCGATAAAATAGCCCCATAAATTGTAAAATATCAAACACCCACTTAACACACTTAATATTATTACAATGTCTTGATTAGTTAGTTCCCACATATTATTTCAAAAAAATAACCTCTCCATTTTTTTAAAAGAGCACACTCACTTAACCATTAAATTTCTCATGTACCACCACACTTATTTCTGATGCATGAACATGGAGGTGAAATTATAATTTACTAATACCAACGTGGTCAACCGCGCTACTGTCATTGCTACCAACAATTATTTTTATTTTTTGTGCGCGCGCATTTTTTTTTTTTAAATTCTGATCAAAATTAATTTCATATTTTGCCACCAGATGGCGCTACTGCCACAGGCGGTAAAATACAAAACTTAAATAAAAAATTTATTAAAATTATCAGCTGTCATTTCTCTTATCTCTAAAATTTATTTAAAAATTTAATAATTTAATAGAAAATAATAAGTAATTTTTATAAAAGAGGATATTTATCGTGATAAAATATTTTTTTATAATAGTGAATATCAAAAATTATTTATTTGATTAATTTTTGAGGTTATTTGCTGTGAAAGTGTCAATTTAATTTTTAATAATAAAATTTTTAATTATTTAAATAATGATAAAAAAAAGTTCACACGTAAAAATTATAAAAAACTACATGAAAATTAAACTAATCGACAATTGAAAATTTTTATAATTTATTTTATTGAAAAATAATTTTTAAAAAATTAAAACAAAAATTTTCACAAGTAAATTTTATACGTAGAATTTTTTAGTTCTAATTTTTAATTAATAAAAAATTTCTGAGTGTTAGCTAACTTAATTTTCATAAAAACTACAATGACATTAAAATCAGCTCATTTAAAAAATGTATTTTATTTAAAAAAAAAATTTTTTCTAAAAAATTGTCTTTAAAAATTATAAAAGTAAAGTTAGCCGACGTTTTGAAATTTTTTGATTTTTTTTTAATAATTAAATTAGAACAAAAAAATATTTTTTAAAAAATTGCACTTGCAGTTTTCAAAGTTTTTTACAAATGAAATTTTTTTTTTCTATTTTTTTGTAATCATTTTTTTAATAAAAAAAATTCTATAAATTTTTAGATGTCGGCTAACTTTATTTTCATTAAAAATTGCATTTTTTATTTTTTAAAATTTTTATTAATTTTTTATTGCAAAAATTTCAATTAAACAATTAAAAAAAAAAATTTCACTTGTAAAAAACTTGAAAAGCTATGAGTGCAATTTTTTATAAATATTTTTTTAATTTTAATTTAAATTAATTAAAAAATTATTCAATATCTGCTTTAATTTTTATAAAACTACAAGTGCATTTTCCTAGAAATAATTTATTTGTGGTATAAAATAATAAAATACTTAGTAAAGTGTCAAATAATTTCAATGACATATTAAATTTTCATACTTATTAAATATAAACATACAAAGTTATACCTGAACTTTATACATAATGACAAGTTGATATGTACATAGTGCAAATAATGTAATTAGACCCACCCAGCCGTAGAATAAATATCTATAATTAGACGTAGACCTAGTCTACTCCATAATCTAGAGAATAAATTAAATTTAAGTAAACAAGAGAGATGAATCTGTGAATAAATCCGGGTGCTGTTGATCAATAATTACGTTACTGAAAAATACTTTCAACACCTTGGAATACATTTGAAGCATAAAAAGTTATAACATATAATACAATACAGTATGAGTCGGAGAAACAATCTTGAATCGTATGGTATTTATTAATCCAGCGACGGGAATCCCCTCTCCGGATCCACGTGGCCCACATTTACATGCCTGTTAACCAAATGCTAACAAACACTGTCAGTTTGACAGCAACAACTAGACTGTTCACTCTAGCATTTAGCCGATAATGTTTATTGTCGATCAATAAACAATTATAATTATAGTCAACAAATTAGTTAATTATGAAAGCAAGTACAAGTTCAACATATCATTTGTGAGCGGTATTAAATTTCATGAGTACAAATTAAATTAAAAACAGAATATTGATTGATGAAATCAATAGATAAGCAAATTTAATCTTACAAGTATTGCTCTTTTTTTTTAAATTTATGTTTGTCTTGTCATTTTTTTATGTTGTAATTGTTAAATTGTGTGGTACAAACTCTGATGAGTTACGAATGATTGATATTAAATCAAGAGCGGCGTTATAAAGTATAAAAAAATGTTAATTGTAATAGGTTCAACGGTCGCATTAATAGCAAGCCTGATGGCTTTTTCAAAACCAAGAAATTATTGGAGCACTTTTGCCCGAGGGATTTTTATGTTAGCCAAGTACAATCTTGTGGGATTAAAAGAACTTTTTCTTGACATTATTCATGCCAAGTACAATAAAACAGGTGAGAAAAATAATTATTACTTCATTATACTCAAGTTAGCCGATGAAAATTAAGTTAGCTGACATCTAAAAATTTTTATGATTTTTTTTAAATGGAAATGAAGAAGTTAGCCGACATTTCAAAATTTTTTATTGAAAAAATTTCAATTAAACAATTAAAAAAAAAATTCACATGTAAAAAACTTGATAAACTATAAGTGCAATTTTTTAGAAATATTTTTTTAATTGTAATTTAATTAATAAAAGAAATCTAAAATTTTTAGACGTCTGCCAACTTCAGTGTCATTTTTTAATGACATTTAATTTAGTTAGCAGTTATACTTGATCATTTTTTTACTTCATTTAACAAAAAAAGTAGTTTTAAAAAATTGCATTTTTTATTTTTTTTAATTTCTACTTATCTAACAAAAAAAGTAGTTTTAAAAAATTGCATTTTTTATTTTTTTTAATTTCTACTTATCAATTTTTTTTGAGATTATTTATCTGTTAAAAAAATTCTCAAAATTATTAAATATCTTCTAAATTAATTCTCTTTTTTTTTTTTTTTTTTTTTTTATTATTAAAAAATTATTACAAAAAAATTTTTTTCATTTGTTTTTAAATCTTCAAAAACTATAAGTGCAATTTTAAAAAAAAATATTTTAGTTATAATTTAATAAATTAAGCGAAATAAAAAAATCAAAAATTTCGGTTAACTTTATTATTATATAGCCGACAGTTTTAATTTTTAATTTTTCAATTATTAAATTAGAACTAAAAAATATTTTTGAAAAATTGCACTTAGAGTTTTTCAAGTTATTTACAAATGAGAATTTTTTTTTAATGATTTTTTCAATAAAAACTTTTTAAATGTCGACAAACTTGATTTTCATTATTACTTCTCTAAAATTTGACTGCATTGCAGTAAAGTAAAACTTATTTTCTCTTTATTAAATTACCTTGCGTGAATCAGCGATGTTGAAATAAACCATAATAATAAATCTCTCTTACAAAATAAAACGGTTTTATTAAAAGCGACAGAGATGTCGAGCAATAAAATTATAATTGTAAATTTAATTAAATTAAAAACAATTTACAGATTTACCAAAAAAAAGCGACTGTGTCGCTATTGTTACTGGAGGATCCCGTGGAATTGGCGTTGAAGTTGTCAAAATGTTACTCCGCTGTGACATGGAAGTTATTATAGGTAAAATATTCTACGACTCATTATATCTGAAATAACTTTCTTTAAAAAATTCAATAAATAATTCATTGAATATTTTAGGTAAATAAATTTCATTTAAATATCTATTGTTTACAGCCTGCAGAAGAAAAGAAGCTGGAGAGAAAACTATTGATAAAATTCGTGCCTCTGGAATCACTGAAGGAAAAGCTAAAGTTTACGTGCTTGATAATTCAAGCTTGGACTCTGTAAAAAAATTCGCCAATGATATAAAGAAAGATTATGACAAAATTCACGTACTGATCAACAATGGTAATCTCTTAAACATAGAATATTTTTTTAAATAAAAATAGTGATAGTATTAAATGAATTTTTGAAGCTGGAGTAATGTTCACACCTTACAAAGAAACGAAAGATGGATTTGAGCAGCAGTGGGGCGTCAATTATTTGTCCCACTTTCTGTTGACGTCGTTGCTTATGCCGTTACTTCAAAATGCAGGGACCGAAGAAAATTTTGCTCGAGTCATTAATATTTCTTCTTGCGCTCACCATTTAGGAACTATTAATTTCGATGACATAAATTATAAGTAAGTGTAACAGCTTTTGATATTTAAATTTAATTTTTTTAAATATAATTTTTTTCGTTACAGTAAACGAAAACCATTTTTAACTTACTGTGCTTATGGTCAAAGCAAGTTAGCCCAAGTAATATTCACTGAAACATTAAGACATATTATCAATAAAAATGAACTTTTTGTAAAAACTTACGCTGTTCATCCAGGCATGGTCAATACAGACTTATTTGAAAACAGCTTCATTCATTATTTTGGCTTTTTGATGAAAATAATGTTCAAAGTAAGCAAAGTATTTTATAATTATTAAAAATTATTCGGGTTCATTACGGATCAAACTATATTTTTTTTTTATTAATCTATATTATTAAGAGAATAAGAAAAATTTTGTCTTAATTTGAATTTGTGCCTTTTCAAGGTTTCATATTATTTTATCATTGTCAATTTATTATAAGTATTTAAGCTGCATTCGAAAATGCTCTATCGCTAGATACATAATTAAGAAATGACCTTGTATCTTGTGAACTATTGACATTTTTAAAGATATAAGCTCATCCCGATGTTACACTTATCGAGACCTTTCATTTGAGTACCCACATCAATTTTTCATATATTTCATATATTTATATATTTCACAAATACCATATATATAAAATATATCAAAAATGTCATGTGGGTACTTAAAAGAAAGGTCTCGATGAGTGTAACATCGAAATGAGTTTATATCTTAAAAAATGTCAATAATTAAGAAATGACCTTGTATCTCGTGAACTATTGACATTTTTAAAGATATAAGCTCATTTCGATGTTACACTCATCAAGACCTTTCATTTGAGTACCCACATCAATTTTTTATATATTTATATATATTATATATTATATTATATATCAAAAATGCATGTAAGTACTTAAATGAAAGGTCTCGATAAGCGTAACATCAGGATATCTTTAAAAACGTCAATAGCTACGAAATTACAGTGCAATTTAACAAAAGTCATTATTTAATAATGCAAAATTTTATTTATTTACAAAATTTTGCAAAATTGAATAAAAAAAAAAAATAATTCGCTACGTCATTAACCTGAATAATTTCTACCTCATTATATTACCTAGAATCTTAAATATTACATATGATGATTTAATATTAATTTAATCCATACTAATGTTTGTTTCATTTTCTTGCTTAGTCTCCGGAACGAGGTGCCAGGACAATAGTTTACGCAGCAGTAAGCAAAGCCATCGAAGACACTGACGGCTTATACTACAGTAATTGCCGTAAAGCTACTCCCAATCAACTCGTATATGATAAACCGACTCAAGAGAGATTATTTTTACTGAGTCTTGAACAAACAAAGCTAGAAAGTTTCCTACAATACTGCTAAGTAAAGTTTTAAATAAATTAATTAATAGTTTACTTAAAGTCCGTCCTTGAAAAAATTCTTATATTTTAATAAATACATCTTTGATGGATTATTTATAAAAATTACTGTTATATGTACAAATAGATTTTTTTTTATCGATTATGTTATTTATTTATACCTTAACGTAAACTTGGCGGCCGCATCTATAAGCTGAATTCATTTTAATGCGTGGACCACGTAGCGTTATTGATTTCGCGAGCAACGCTGGCTTTCGCAGGTGGATTCCTCGTCCTTCTGGTGTCCAAGCTTTCAGGGTGACCTCTTGACCGTAATCAGGTGTAATTGATATCCACCCTATGACATTTAAATATTTTTTTTAGGAAAATGATGAAGTTTTTATGAAAGATTTATTTTTAAAATAATTACCTGCGCTTGATAAAAGAATATCAGCTACAGATTCATCTTTATCTATTCCTTGGACTGTAAATTCTTTGGGCTTAAACACTGGCCATAATTTTAATCTCTCTGGATCATTAGTCGGGACTGCCAATGCTTCAGTGGTGAGTAATTTATTGTAAAGCTCAGAGGCGTCGGCAGTATGACAAATAGTTATTGGTAATTCTCTACTAGCAAATACGGTAATTCTGAAAATAAAAAATCGTAATAAAAAAAATTAATTAAAATAATTATTCATTTTACTGTACTGTAAATAAAATAAATAAATTACCTTATGTAATGAGGACCAGTTAATAAATCAAGTCTACCAAGTCCAGCCAAAAACAACGTTTGTCCAGGTTTAAAAATAAAACTACGCGGAGAAATAATTTCTTTTGGTAAAGTCAACAATAATTCATCTGTCGTCAATAAATTTAAAACTTGATCTGGATGAATAACACCAGGAGTATCGTAACACCAACGTCCGTGTTTGTAAAACTCATCGTTCTCGTCGATTCCAAACTTTCCTGAGGCTTTGGCTGCTTCGTATCTGGCTTGAACATTACCTTTATCAGTTATCATTCTTGTAAAGGTTCTTCCAATGCGTTCTAAAAAATAATTCATCGACATTAAAAATTGTAAATAAATAAAATTTTGGTTTATTAAATAATGACTTTAGTTAAATTGAACTTTACTTTCTTAAATATTGATGGTTTTAAAGATACAAGCTTATTCTGATGTTACACTCATCAAAAGCTTTCATTTGAGTACCCACATGCATTTTTGATATATTTCTCATATATACATATTTATAATATATATATATAAATATATAAAAAATTGATGTGGGTACTCAAATGAAAGACCTTGATGAGTGTAACATCGGGATGAGCTTATATCTTTAAAAATGTCAATAGTTCACGAGATACAAGGTCATTTCTTAATTATTGACATTTTTTAAGATATAAACTCATTTCGATGTTATACTCATCAAGAGCTTTCATTTGAGTACCCACATGGCATTTTTTATATATTTTATATATATAGTATTTGTGAAATATATAAATATATAAAATATATGAAAAATTGATGTGGGTACTCAATTGAAAGGTCTTGATGAGTGTAACATCAGGATGAGCTTATATCTTTAAAAATGTCAAAAGTTCACGAAATACAAGGTAATTTCTTAATTATGTATTTAAAGATAAAGTATCTTCGAATGCAGCCTAAGTACTTATCAATTTTTTTTATTCTCTTAATAATATAGATTATAAATAAATATTAAATTCTAAATAAATAAATAAATATTAAATCGTAATACCTTGCAAAGTCGCATATCTTATATCTCTAAGAGCAGTAACTTCTCTATGCCGATGTTTAGTTTCAGCGTGGTCCTCCAGCTGCTGAATCCTCCGTCGCTCAAACCGTTCAGCAAGTCGCCACTTTACTGGATTGAGAATAGGAAATTTCAGAAGGTTCAATGTTGTCCCAGGCCATGGAGAAACAGTGGCTCGCTGGATCAAGTCAACAGCTTGTACTTTGCAATAATCCGACTGTAGAAGAGTGTTGAATAAAGTCGATTTACCAACATTGGTACAACCAATCATATAGACATCCCCTGAAATAAAAAATCGTTTTAATTATCAATTCAATTACAAATAAACATTTAATTTAATTTAATAATAATAAATTACCTCTGTATGCCCACAAGTCTTGTAATTTGGTGATAAGTCTCTCAATACCGTAGCCTGTCTTAGCAGAAATCAAACCAACGTATTTTAACTTGGTAGTATTGATACCACTATCTCCAACAGCCTGGACCAGAGCATTTTCAACATTTTGCAAAAACCTGGGACAATCTTGCGGTAATAAGTCGACTTTAGTACCCACCAGGAACAATGGAGTGTTTTTTCCAATCACAGACGTTAAATTCGGCCAGATGCTGCACGGAAAATCCATCAGATCTACCATCAAGATAACAGCAGCTTTCTTTTCATGAAATTTTATGTTCCTTAGAATTTTAGGGTACTCTTCAGCAGACACCTTGACTTCCAAAGTCGTGTTGTAGTACTTCATAAAATGACATCTTTGGCAAGTGGTACTTTTAAGGTCTTCATTCTGCAGACCGACGAACAGCTCCGAAGGAAGATAACCAGGTATAGCCGAGTCCTGGCAGTGCAACAGAGCACCGCAACCTCCGCAAGGAATCGAGCTGACCGGTACGCCAGGATTCGAAGTCCCGTAGCAAGACTGCCAGGAGTCGTCTATTTTAGAGTCATTAAATTGCTCGTAGTCCCTCATCCAGTCTGGAGGAATATTTGAGAGATCATCAGCCGGCCTGTTAGTGTCTACAGAAAATATTCTGTTCTCCATTTTCTTAACCTGCCTCGTCGACTTTTCATCTTCTTTTACTTCCAAGTACGACTCGTATAATTTCTTAAATCTTTCATTAAGTTGAGGAAGTTCGACCTCTTCTTGCTTTGCCTGCTTCTCCATCCGCACCGGCGTGAATTGATCAGTAGGTTGGTAAGGCATGTAAATCGGTTTCCAGGCTTTTGCTTTTGGCTCGGGATCAGGGTCTTCTTTTGATTCAACTTGGTCGATAGCAGTGTCATTGCGAAGATATTTCAACGCAACACTGTAAGCCGGTTTGTAGGCAAGATCATTGAATTTTTGAGTCTCTATCTGTTTTTTAAACTCACCCTCAATTGCCTTGTTCTTCTGGTATCCAAATTTCAGCCTATTTCTTTCAATGTAGTCACAATAAATCAATTTATCATCAAGCTCCTCAATTCTGGGGTCCATTTTTACTTTTACTTTCCCTTCTTCATCCATCTCCAATTTTTCAATAATTTTTGCATTTATATTACGGCGAATTGTCGTGTTTATTACACATAACCTCAATTTCCTCAGTGTTATCATTTTATTTGTTGGACAATTATGCACGAACCTTGTTATTCCGCTGAATGATTTTCCAGTTGTCAAAAAAGCCATTGTTGGTTTTATTTTGCTGGTAATTGTTGTCAATTAATTGTTAATTTTAATTATCAGTCAGTCACATGTTTAGCACACTCTTATTATTTTTGTAATTTTCACACTTTTCACACTCGTGTATTTTTTTTTTTTTAATTAAAGTCGATAACTTAACAATCTTTTTTACCAACACTTAGAAAATATTCGGGCGTCAAAATAAATAAATGTTAATTAAAATTAAAAATTATTACAAACCTTCAATGATATATTTATTAAATTAAATTAATAAGATTAATTTTTCCATTAATTCATTTATATTTTTTTATAAGTCATATTTTAAAAATGACATTCAAACATAAATTAAAAAAAATTTACGACATTAAATTTAGCTTTCACTTGACAAATGTGTTAATTTTCTTACAAGCGAATTTGTTCAAAAAAAACTATTTTTAAAAAATTGCATTTTTAATTTATTAAAATTTCTACATGTCAATTTTTTTAATGAAAATTAATTTAGCAGATATTTAATAATTTTTAGAACTTTTTTTTTTTAAAAAATTGCATTTTTAATTTATTAAAATTTCTACATGTCAATTTTTTTAATGAAAATTAATTTAGCAGATATTTAATAATTTTTAGAACTTTTTTTAACAAATAATTTACGGCAAAATAAAAAAATTGACATGTATAAATTTAAAAAAATTAAAAATGCAATTTTTTAAAAATAATTTTTTAGAATTAATTTAATTGTTAAATAAAATTAAAAATTCGTCAAAAGTGACAGTTAACTTTAATGTCATATTTTTTTTTTTAAATTAATCTATTAATTAAAATGATTAGTAAAAATTTTTCAAAGTATTTTTATTATTGTAAATAATTTATTATAAAAATTGACAGCTGTCAGCTAACTTCAGTATTATATTTCAAATTTTAAAATATGGCGGATTAAAACAATCGATTATCGAATGAAAACTCGAAAACACGCGTGGTTCGATTTTTTAATAAATCGATTGGCTGCGGCTAGTAGACGCGCAGTGTGAAAAATAGAAAAACGTGGAGAGAATGGGCTGACGGGTTATGAATTAATAAAGAAATAATTGTAAATAATAAATACTGTTGCATGGTAATAAGCGCCGCGAGATTGAGCGATATCTATAGATGACAAAAATAATTTAAAGTCGACGCGTCATACGACCAGTTTAATCAAATGGGCTAGTAACTGCGATGAGTGCTGAGGGGCTACGATATGGCCGGTTCAAGAGCGGTGAGTTTTTAAATGTACTTTACTAATTAATTAAACACATTTTTATTTTCAACAACATTCTTACTCATCAAGTTACCGTAAAATGATTATTTTTAGATAATCATGTTTATTTTAGCTGATAATTTTATGTCATTATTTCGGGGCTAGACGCGCTGACGCCATATTTTCGTAAGATCGTGTTGTGAAGATGTTTATTTTGCTTACATCAGCTTCATACTGTAAACACTGATCATACATGATACCATATCAATGTTTACTAATAATTATTATGTCAATGTCATAATTTACAATCAATTATTTATATTTACGAGCCACTGTTTTTTATTATTAATTACTCAAAAATTTATTGTTTAACAATCACAAAAATTATTTATATTTTAATGGATGTTTAGATTAATTACCTTGTTATCAACAATATATTTTTGTGGAAAATTTTTCAAGCCGACTCATGACTCATAACAAAGATAAAAAAAATAGAGATGACAGTAAATAATTTTTTATTACTTTTTAAATTATTATATCGTGAGTATGACTAATTTTTATGATACTGAAATTATCAGCCTAAGCATTCTGATTAGATTTAAAAAAAAATAAATTAGAGTTAAGAATTTTTTTTTTAATAATTTATTTAAAAAAAAAATTGTCAGGCGTCTTAATTAAAATTTATACTTTTGGATTTTTTAGTTTTTTTTTTGACAAATAAATTTGTTCCGAAAAATAATTTTTAAAAAATTGCATTTTTTATTTTTTTTTTTTTTAAATTTCTACACGTCAATTTTTTTTAATAATTTATTTATCAAAAAAATTCTTAAAAATATCAAATATCTGCTAAATTAATTTTCATTAAAACCAGAACAAAAACTGCCGAGCGTTATTTTCGGTTAAGATTGACTTTTAAAAAGTACTGCGCACTATTGAGTCACTTGATAATCATCTGCAGACACACGTATGTGAGCCTCACACAAACTAAAGCTTTTAAAGAATAATACAACAATGTCCAAATAAATATTCAAATTAAAAAAGTCAAGATATGTTTGTTTTTAGTAGTTTTAAAATTCAAGGTCATTTTTTAGCTTTTTAAAGTAAAAACGCGTCTTCTAACTCGGAGCGAAACAAATAACTTTGTAAAAAAAAAAGTAATCTTATCGGATGATTTATTTTTATTTATTCAATAATCAGGTACAATTTTTTAGTTGTCAAGACATAACAATAATATTTCTCTACAATGAATTTTAATATTTTATAAATAATTTGTGTGCTTAAACAAAAACAAACCAATTAAATTTTTTATCTCTTAATTTTCAACTAGACTGAAGCTACTTTTTTCTACATATGTAAGCAACAAATATTAACTTAAACTTATCAGAGTAATTAGCTACCTGTAAATTAATTTAAGTTAGTAAACTAATATCTAAATAATTTAAGTTTGAAGCTCACCTAGAAAAACAGATTATGTAATATTAAAAAAGAATTATTCGTCAACTTGTAGTGAATTTTTTTGTGTGAGTATTTGTACTCACTTACACTCACTCACTTACGCTTTAATAAATTCGTGTCGATAACATGTACAAACACATCTATTTTATCACCGATAAAATAAATACAATATAATTTAATGCTCATTAATTGAACAGCACGTCCGCGTTTGAAAACAAAAAAATATCTCTGGTAGCTTAAAAACCATTCGGTATCATATGTACTAGACAAGAATATTTATTAACTATCTACTTACATATATTATATTATTTATATACAGACAAAAACGAGGCTAGCGTTAGTAAGTTCAACTAAGCATAAAAAAAATTACTATTTTATAAAGCAAGTGTCTTTAGCAAACAAAATTAACAATTTTAATTTAGTGATAAAATATTAGTCATGTTGACTAATGTTAATTTAACAATTGGTATTAATTACAATGCAAATTAATTAGTCACTTTTTCAATTAAGTTACCTTAAAATTTGATATTTTTATTTAAATTTTTAACAATAAATCATTATTAAAATTTTTTATTAAGTTTAATTGTAAATATAATAAATCTAGACATTTTTAATCTAGACATTTAAATCTAAAATAAATTTTCAGTTAAATCTTTAAAATTTTTTAAATTATTAAATACAGTAAAACTATTAAATCACTAAAATTATTAAAATTAAAATCTTTAAAATCATAATCATAAATATTGTAATCTACAATTAGTTTTCATTTTCACTTAAATTGTTTCTTCAAAATTAGTATATAAGCAATATTACTTCTTCTAATATCTTATTATGTATAATTATATATAAGTTATAATTATTATGTTTAAATCTAAATCAAAAAATTTAAAAATGTATTGCATTCACAAAATGTATATTTTTCTATTGCCATCTGGCCAGTGAAGGCTTTGGCATAAATCAATAAATTCAATTCAATTCAATTCAATTCAATTCAATTCAATATAATAAATTAACTGGAAATATTTAGATTTAATAGCAAACTAGCTTGCAGTTATTCAGAACATCTCGTGACGTCAAAGGCGTCCTTTATAGACAGTGAAGCTTAAATTCTTTTGTCAATAATAAGGAAACCGCGGAAATTTATGACCAAACTTTTTTATACATAATATTATGAAAGTTTAAATAATTGTATCATTAATGTTTCAGGTGGCGAATTTATAAAAAAAAAAATATCCAGTTAAAACTGGTTAAATTAAAAATCTGTAAAATATTTATCAAATGGAAAGTTATTTAAATTTTAATAATTTTGAATAAAAATCATAAGAAAATTTAGATTTAATACAATCGGTCAAAAGATGTTTGCGTGAAAACAGCTTGCAAATCTGGGTCACGGCTGAGCCACTGAATAACATTTCGTTCTTCTCATATCACGTATAAGTGTAGACCAATAATAGCCACTGGACATCACTGTAATTTTCCACTCAAGCCACGGTTTTATCTTTAAGCTTCTATTAACAATTAAAGAACTAATAAATGGCATTAAAAAATTAAAGAACATGTGGTTTATTTTTAAAATTGAGCTTTGTTTATTTTTAAAACTTAAGTGCTATGATAGTTTAAGAGAGAAAATTTTTTTAGTTTCCGATAATGAATAGATCGTTCTGGTATTAATTATATTTTTAAATATTAAAAAACATCAGTCATTTTTTTATCAAATAAATTTTATAAAAAAAATTTCGACTCTAAAAATTATAAAAAAATTACAAATAAAAATTTTTAAATAATTTATTTAGTAAATAAAATTAAAAAATGGTAAAATAAAGGGTAATTTCAGTATTATTAAAGAATTAGGAGGTTTTTGTTATAAAATAATTTAAAAAAGCGACAAAGAATAAGTAAACGTGGCACTCAGCCTAAGATTTGCACAGAGGAACTAGACGGAATTAACTTACATAAGATAAATTAGATGTTTAAATGCAATAAAAAGCAGATCGTAGGCAGAGAATGTGCTTGAGATCACGTAGGCATTTTTAATTTATTTAAAAATATAAATTTTATAAATTTTTATTAATAAATATTATATTTGAAGCCGGTACAGCGTTTCACGTGACATAATTTACATCATTTGTTGACAAGAAGTAATCGCCGGTGAAACGAAAGGGGAAAGGTTTAAACGCAATCTCATGCACTCAAGGACAAGCGAGCGATGAACCCGCTGTCTTTATTCACTAATCAAACATGTAGGCAACAAAATAATCTAGTTTAGTTAAAATGACACTGTCCATTTTATTGCAATTTTATTTTTTATAAATTTTTAATTTATAATTAGCTTTTTGCTGATGAAATTAACGATGGAAAGGGACATTTTATGTTTTTATAAATAATTATAATGATTAATAATATTGAAAATATTAATTCATAAGCAATATTTACAAAAACGAAACTGTGTCAATAAACGTGGTATTAAATCGCGTTTGATGACTCAGTGACTAATACGCCACGCCAAGTGTTTATTACAAAAATTAACATAACTATATACATACGTATCGTATGTACACAAATTAAATGACATATGCCAATTAATAGTTTCTTAACTGAGCATTTTATTTTATTTTCGCAGTTATATTACATAGAATCATCAACCACCGACGGATGTTTTTTTTTATTATTTTTTATCTTTCTTGTTAATTCTTATAACTTGGAGAGCTATTAGTAACAAGGCCGTTCTGGCAGTTTGTGTTTTGAGCGATAAAGCCTGTCTGTTTACGTGGATACTTTGTCATGTTTGTTTTTATTTTTTGCTCAACTAATAGATTAATCAATTTATAAAGCATTATTTTATTTTTGCAAAATAATTTTATTTATAAGCCTCATAAAATTTCATTAAAACATTTTTTTCAGCGAGACTTGATAAAGACATAAAATACAAGTGTATGTTACAATTTTTAAACACTGAAAATTAACCGAATAGCAATCTTATCTGAATTCAGAACAAGATTTTAATATTACACAAAGACGCATTAGTATTGAATTATATAATAAAAAAATAAAAATAAGTTACGGCACTCCCAAAAAGATAATCCGCGATAAACATAACAAGAGTTTATTTTATTTATTTTAGAATTTATTATTGCCTCAGCACAATAATTTGATGAGATAATACATTATATGTTCTAGAGTCTGTTAAGATATGCGTTATCTCAAGTATTACTCGACCCTAAGCACATTATTATTTATTTATTTATTTACTTGCTATTTTGAGACTCAAACCTACGATAATGATTAATAGTGTTATTATTGCAGTGGCTTGAGCTGATCCGACCTATAATTATTTTCTGATACTAAAGATAGGCGAGTAAACATCTCGTGTTTCCGATCCTTAGTCTTGTGACTTTACGGGATATTTTTAACCCAGTATCAATTATTTTATTTACAATCGACGCTTTAATAATGGTTTAATTGAAACTGGCTTTATTAAATTATGACTTTGGTTAAATTGCACTGTACTTTCTTAACTATTGACGTTTTTAAAGATATAAGCTCATCCCAATGTTACACTCATCAAGAGCTTTCATTTGAGTACCCACATGCATTTTTGATATATTTTTCATATATACATATATATAAATATGTAGTAGTCCATTTCTTTAGTTTTATAATTTATTCAAGTTATAACTATACTCTTTACAATATTCGAATGAAGTTAATTAAATCTCACAATAAATAATCAATCCCGTAGAATATAGTTATCAGTAAATGATACAATAGATAGTTCGTGTATAAATAATAATGTCAAGATAGTACTTCGCGATTACAATAATACGATAAGTAACATAAAGGAAAATAGGACCAGTGTCCTAGACCGTAGATGTGTGTGTCTCAGAGGCTGAGGAAAATCTGCCTCATGCCCCTTGACTCTTGAGGGTGTTAGCCTTTGCTAACACTTAGCGTTGTTCTTGGGGTCCCGTGACGTCATGAGCCCCTTGAATGCCGGGGAAGGGATATTATGGCCCAAAGAGTACAGTGGTTGACGAAAAGTTTCGAGAGTGGAAAAATACTCCCACAAATATATAAAATATATGAAAAATTGATGTGGGTACTCAAATGAAAGGTCTTGATGAGTGTAACGTCGGGATGAGCTTATATCTTTAAATATGTCAATAGTTTACAAGATAAAAGTGAATTTTTTTTCCAATGATATCAAATTTAACCATGAAAACCCATTTTATCATATAAATACACTCCACAAATTTTTTATTGTACACAGAAAATAAAATTTATTTAAATAAATTAATTGTTCTCTTGATTAAATTTTTTTTCCGTGTAAAATAAAATATGCTAATAGAATTTTGGTATGATCTTAGTAATAATTGTTGGATTGCAGTTTATAGCGTATAGTGCGTTAGTTAAAGCAACATTAGCGATATTATAGCGCAAATCCAAGTTATATTGCATTAGGTATGGTCATGGAGCTTAATGCCACTAGTAGTATAGTGCCAATTGCCGTCACCGAGGTAATAAAGATCTTGTTCAATTAAACCGTTCATGGCCAATAAATTATTGAATGTGTCCTGAAATAATGTCTCAAATATCAAGATTGACTCGTGATTATCATATTAAATTCAACCCAGAAAATTCTAGTTTTTATACTTGACATTATTTTTTTTATCTATTAATTTATCAATTTAAATTTAATGACAATGAGACTTTATTCAATTTATCGCTAACGGGTAATTAAATAATGCACGGAAACTATTTAATGATAAAAAATAATTCTGCATTGATTCATCGATTGCCTTGATATTTTTTATAAACATATATGAGTTGTTACGAGCCATTAAATATGTTGCGTTTATTTTCCGGGTTGGAAAAATTGATTTTTTTATTTTTGGCAAATTATTTAAAGTATCTTTATAAAAAAAAAAAACAATAGCTATTGATTTATAAAAAGTAATTTAAAACAAAAAATAATTTTTAAACAACAAATTTGCTGAAAATAAACAAGTCCTTGTGACCTTAAAATTATTTTGTTATTGTAATGTGCAAAACAAAAACATTTAAATACTATTGTTGTATAAATATATAAAATAAAATTAATAGTTGTCCTTGAATTAGACAAATAGGTGGGAATAATATTTTAATAAATTATAATAATAATAATATAAATGAGTAAACAACATACCGAAGTATAGGAATTATTTCCGCGAAAATGATTGCAAGCGTGTAGGAGAAACTAATAAAATAAAATAAAGATGTATAGTGTCACCATTATGCTATTTGAATAAGAATAAACAGCACTGCTGATGTTTTGATCGTTAATATTATTGAGAGAAAGGAAGTGGGAATGTATGTGCCAAGTGAGGAATATCGCGAGTCTTAACGAATGCACAAACAGATCCCAAGAACCTTCAACCGGATATTTTTAATCTCCGAACAAGTAATTCATATAAATAAATTCCTTTATTATCAGTATATCATTTTTTTAAACCGCAATAAATAACTATTCAATAACAAACGTCACTTGTTTTTATTATCATAGTTACTCGACACTTTGCTGTAATTTTTTTTTTTTTTTTGTTTATTCTGTCCCAGCTCAGAAAAAGTTTTAGAACCAAAAAAATTTCAGTCAAGTCTTTGTAAATATTTTTTTTAATCAAGGGCTTTGTACATAATTGAGATATTTATGAGCAGGAAAATACATGGTGTAAATTTCTTAAGAAAAATCATCAGAAATAAAAGGGCATGACTAACATAAAATACGACACCAGCTGTGCCCATGAATCCCACTCGAGTTTGAAAATTCCCAAATGCTTCTAAGAAATTCTAGCCTTGAACCTAGAGCTTCATAGTTAATAAAACTAGATGTTGCATCAGCTTATTTGAATTGTTTATCGTTCTAAAAATAGCCTAAATACCGAAAATAGTGCGTCAATTGTTAGACCTTATAGTTATAGTTCAGATGACAGACTTTAAGATTAGAGACTGTACAAGTGATAAGACAAGAATGATGAAACCGTTGAAAAAATTGACCGTATTTTGATTTTATTGACGTCAATCAGTTCATTTTTTTTAAGTAGAAAACAAGATTTTAGATTATTTTTTATCAAAGTTACAAAGAAATGGTTTAGACTGAGCGATTATGAAGAATTAATAATGAAAATGTAAGGTCGATGAATGTTATTGAGATTACTTTACAATATTAATTTCTTCATTTTTTGGGTTGTTCTTGATCGATATTATTATTATTATCACCACCAAAGAAATTTTTTAAATGATAAATAATAATAATACGCAATCAATACGCGTTAATTAAACCTAGATCAGGCTTAAGATCTACTAGACTATTAAGTAACACGAAAACATAAAAAAACTATGTCTAATATCATGGACCTAAAAACAGAATATCGAACCTAGTCAATAAATATAGCTCAGACATGGATTTCTTCATGGACTCAGTCTCAAAATTCACCTCCAAAGTCAAGGAATTAGTATTAACCAACTAGCACTTCTACATAATCCTAATAAATAAAATAAAATAAAATAATAACTAAAAATTTTCTAAATTGGTATTATTATTTAACAACGACCAATTATTAGCCATCAACATTTAGTTAATGCCGTAATATAAACACCAATTAATATTACAGCAATAAAAATGTATTGTACATGACCTCTAGCAAACTAATTGCATCTCATCAATATAATATGGCAGTTTTTAAAGTCCTATTACTATTTTTAATCGATTTAATAGTTCTTTACCCTCTGACTCATTAATCAAAGCTAATCTTACCTCAAATTTCTAATTTTTGGTTCTTAAGAATTATTAAATCACTAATTAAATACTAGTGAATTTAATTTGAACACTCAATTTTTTATAGTGTGTCGTAAAAATATAAAAAATAGCATTAGTTTAAATGGGCTCATCATTATTAGAGTAATTACCAGACAATGATATAAAATTATTAAAGAATTTATTAATTAAAAAACCATATTGTTTCGAAATAAAACGCTATAACTTTTATCTGTACAATATATATTTTTAATCATTATCAAAGTTTTTTTTCATACAATTTGACCTTGTGTGTAAGACGCAGTTAATTTTCATCAGCCAAAAATGATTTTTAAAAAAATGACTTTATTTATTAATAATACAATTATCTTAATCGTCCTTTTTCATTCGGCAAAAGTCATTCTCGGACAATTTAATGTACTTATATCTTTACGATTAATGGAGGAAAAAAATTCAATAGGATAAACAATAATCGAATGATAAAACTGTATTAATAACTCATAAAAAATGATGAAACAATTTGAAAAATTAAATGAGTCAAGGCGTAATAAAAACAGTGACAACCAGAGCAAAGTAGACGGCTTATTAAATAATATCAATCGATACTGTTGACGTCATGTCGCGCGGTCAAACGATTAAAACAAAATCAGAGCATTTTACAATTATATTATTAAATAAAACATATATAAATACGGTTAATAAACTTACACAACCTTCCATGTCATTCATTTATTTTTTTCATCATCTTTAAGTATGCTTAATAATAATAAAACATAACTAAACTGTAAATTATCCGCTGACATAACTGAATTTTTTTAGGGTTTCATTTTTACGTCAGAAATTAATCTATATTTATCTTCGCTGTTGCATTTAAAAGCTTTCGTATGACCTAATGCATTAAATATTATCAATGTACCGAGACATTACCATTTGAAGCGTTACAGACTCTTGTGCATAAATCATTCATCATAACTCACTGTCGTTTTTCCAATAATTATTCAAATATGTAATGTAATGTCAACGACCTTCTATTATTGACATTACGCTCTTTGACAATTAAACTGTCTGCAAAGAGATTATAATAGAAGTGAACTGAACAACTAGTCATATATATTAACTTCTTATCATCTATTACTCGTTATACAGCAATTTATTATTCAGAATGAAATATCGCGTGGTATTTAAATTGTCAATGGTAATATAATTTATTTCTTCGGTAATGGATGTCCCTCTTTCTCTTTTTATTAATATTTAACATCTTGCGATCGATTATTACCAATTTGGTGTAAATTAAAAATTCATTTTGTGAATAATATCCAGCAAAATTGATAATTTAAATTTACAAGATATTCTTGAAAAAATATTAATATTTTTGTACGAAAAAATCATTTTAATTATGACACTGAAGTTAGCAATGTCTAAAAATTTTTGATTTTTTTTTATTAATTAAATTACAACTAAAAAGATATTTCTAAAAAATTGCACTTGTAGTTTTTCAAGTTTTTTAAATTTGCAATTTTTTTTTTAATTGTTTAATTGAAATTATTTCAATAAATTTTGAAATGTCGGCTACTTCATTTTCATATTTAATTATTTAAAAAAAGCTAAATCGTTTCTGCGAATTTTAGTTTCTATTTTTAGTTAAAAGCAAAATTTAGGTCAAAAACACAACAATTGCGCAAAGTAACCCGCAGGTTATTTTTCACTTGCGTAAATACTTAAAAATTTAGCACTTAGTGCACAAAACAAAATTATTCTATTAAAAAAAAAGTAAATATAGCTTTACCTCTCGAGAATAAAGCAAATATTAAAGATTAAACTCAATATTAACAATAATGATAAAAATAATTTTAGTAGAATAATTTCTGCAGCCTAACAAACTGTCAACATCCTCGGCAAATGCAATTTATTTATAGAATTATATGCGTATTCATGCGCAATATTCGTCGACAATCGCGTGACCGAGTGGTTGGACGAGGTCAGTAAATATTTTCCGAGCTTTTCATTATAAATTCATGTTTACTATTTAATTAAAATATCAAATTTCAAATCTACGTACCACAAAATTAGAATTAAATTAAATGCAATTGTCTTAAGCAAAGATCATTAACAATTTTGGTTCGGTGTTTGTTCATAACGCTGCAATTAATGTAAAAATAATCAGCCAAGACACTATTAATCCCACTGAGAGTGTGAATGAAAATCTTACTGACAGTTTTAATTGTTGCTGCTTATTATTTTTACTATTACTATTTACATCTCTCTCTCTCGATTAGATCAATTCATCTCATCGACTTATATAATGATTGCAAGTAAAAGCTTGAACGGTATAACAAGCTTAATTCAACATAATAGCTTGTTTTTTTTTTAATCTTCTACCCAGCCAAGGTTTTTACTTGTCTCCTCTTTTATCACGTCAATTTTTATTTATTAAATATTTTAAAAAGCTTCATGTTGTCGAATTTAAAAGTCATTGAACGGCTATTTTCTTTCAATAATGATTTAATAAATTATTTATCATGAAAAAAAATTTATTAAAAATAAATTATTGATATTTAAAAATTTATAAAAGAAAAAAAAATATTTTTTAAAGTTTATTTTAAAACTTAAAAATTATTTTATTAGTTATAAATTTTTCTTTAATAAATTTAATTTTTTTTTTTTATCACGTAATAAAAATATATTTATAAAAATTCGCTCCGGTAGCCGACTTGTACTGGCATGGGTTTTCTCTGTGGTTTCCCCATCGCCACTATTCCAACAAGCCATTCGAAAGAGGTGAGGAATAGGGTGAATACAGTACAGGAAGCACAAGTCGGTCCACAGCCGCAAGAGATACGCAGTAATTATAAATTTGAAAGAGCAGGTTGTGATATACCTATGTGCGAAATTTGAAAGGCAGAAACTTGAACGCAGTGAAAATTTGAAAGAAATTCGAACGCAGTGAAATAGAGAGAGGCAGTACAATTGTGATGAAAAAATTGTAAAAGGCAGTTCTTACTGCTGTACAATGTAACAAAATCTATCTATCTATCTATATTTATAAAAATTAACTTTTATAATTTATCTATTTTTAACTTCCCGCTAAAAATCTCAGATTTTCAAAAATCGGGAAGTTATTGTTTTCACCCCGTTTTACAAAAATCGAGTTTTCATCAGATCTCGACGTTTGAAGGTTACAGGAAGCTTCCCTGACTATTTTTACGATGATGTCCGTACGTCTGTGTGTGTGTGTGTGTGTGTGTGTAAACCTCTTGTAACTTTTGAACGACTTGACCGATTTCATCGCGGTTGGTGTCATTCGAAAGGGCTTCGCCAAACTTAGATTTCCTGAGAGTTTGAACCGATTCGGACAGGTAGATTTCGAGAAAATGCAAAAAAAGTGAAAAAAAGTTGTTTTTTTATTTT
>CAJNRD030001123.1:22176738-22198493 GCA_905319865.3 Cotesia congregata | reverse complement strand
AAATATATGAAAAATTCATGTGAGTACTCAAATGAAAGTTCTTGATGAGTGTATCATCAGGATGAGCTTATATCTTTAAAAGTGTCAATAGTTCACAAGATACAAGGTCATTTCTTAATTATTGACATTTTTCAAGATATAAACTCATTTCGATGTTAGACTCATTGAGACCTTTCATTTGAGTACCCACATGGCATTTTTCATATATTTTATATATATGGTATTTGTGAAATATATATAAATATATGAAATATATGAAAAATTGATGTGGGTACTCAAATGAAAGGTCTTGATGAGTGTAACATAGGTATGAGCTTATATCTTTAAAAATGCCAATAGTTCACGAAATACAAAGTGATTTCTTAATATTTCACTAAAAAAACCGATTTTATCATATGACTATCCTGGATACAAAATTTTTCTTATTCTCTTAATAATATAGATAATAATAATAATAATAATAATAAAATCGCACGATAAAATATTAATTTTCTAAATATTTAAAAAAATTTTCTGCAAGTTTGCTATCTGCTATAAATAGTTTGAATTATCATATAATTAAAAAATTTAAGGTATTTCATTGACTTTAATGATAATAACTCGGAAATTCAGTGCATTATTCAAGAAATTGCTTATAAATAATAAATAATATATAAAAGGGGATTTGAGATAGAATACCTTGTCTCGTACTCAGACGAGAGATTAAAGGGGATTTTAGTCGAGTTTTCTCATTTATCAATTTAGTTATCACATAATTTGTTGTCTTATTAAGTTAAATGAAAGTAATTCATAAACCACACTTGTGAATCCATTCTAAAAAAAAAACTTATATTTTCATCAAAAATTTTCGATGATTAATTTAATTTTAAATCTAGTACAACAACTTTTTATAAAAAAAAACATGATCAGCATACGATTTTGAAACTGGTGTTGTGAAAGAGTTGAATTTTGAATATTGCATTCATTGACCCGTCAACAAACCTAATAGATGACCCAAAAAAATGAGCAACTGTTATAAATTATAAATTATAAATTAAAATCCTCGAAAGTTAGAATAAAACATTGAAAAATTTATCAAAGACTAGGCCAAGAAAAATTGACACTTTCCGAAGTTTAATGACCTGTAAATATTAATAATAAAATAATAAACTAAAAAAAAAAGAACCGCAAGAGAGTGGAGCATAAAATAAACAATTAGCATGGCTAAAGTGATGTCGTGATGAAATAGCGAGACCTCGACGAGCATTCACTGGATTTACTACTCATACTACACTAGGTGTCGCAGAGCTCGCAACAATTCCGCAGCAGCTCTTAGGTCACTCAAGTTCATTGGCTCTTTTTAACTGCTGTTCGTGTTCTGAGCGCTTATATATCTATATCTATATCTATATTATATATACTCTTATATGAGAGCATCTCCTCATCATTATCATCATAATCTCTTTGACTGTACCAGTTGCTCATCAGACTCTCATTATAACACTCTAATCGCACCTATAACTATGACAATCGCAATCGGTACGATAAAACACATCCAAGCAATACCTAGATCCCAGAATTGAAGACTCAACGCTATTTGCTGCTTACAAAATAATCGCTACTTTTATATTAATGTACTTGTGTCTTTTTGTAAGCTATTACCCAATCCCACTGCTGTATAGTGATATTGTAGACTATAAATGCCAGTACAACTATCAACAGCCACATGTATGTATACATTCACCAGTTTTATGTTTGCTGAGTGATATGAGTCACTGACCGACTAAATAGACAACTATACATATTCCTCATATTATATTCTTCAGCTCAGCTCCCTTCCCTATTCCGTACAATATAATATAATAATATCCATGTTTCATGGCATTTTATATTTACTCGCCTATAATAACATATGTATTTTCTCTCGGATCCATCAACTCCGGTATTTTTTATTAGATTTTACTATTTAATCCCGACAGCTCGATAAATAAATTAAACTTATTTATTGCCTATTGCATCGGTTCATTGCTTGCGAAGAAAATTTTATTTTTTATTTTATTACTAATTCATAGATTCATAAATGGGGAAATTTTTTCAGTATTTAATTAGTAAATTTTATTGATATTTAAAAGCCAATTTTTCATTTTAATAAGAGAAAACATTTTTTTATAATTTTGTAAATTTGTAACTCTTTAACGACTGATAGAAATAATTAAATAAAAATATATTCTTGTAGAAAATTAAATGCTCTACAAAAAAAAAGTCCTCAGTAACTTTTTGATAAATTTATTCTTTAAAAAATTCTCTTATTAATTTAAAACAATAATTTGAAATTTTTAATTTCTATAAAACGCTTGTAAAATTAAATTAAATGTTTAATTTTCTTTAATTAAAATTTTCTATATTTTTTCTAAAACTCTCCTTGAATTTCATCCTTTGTTTTAATTAATTACTTAGTTTATTTAATTTTTATTACAATTATTTTTCTTTTACTAATTTCTTATTTGGTAGCGTTGTTATTTAAGTTATTTATATAATAACTTAGTCATTGCCGTTACTATTATAATTATCAAATGCTAATTGGTTAATTAAGTACTCTGAGGTATTTGTTGTTATCTTATTCGTTTGTTTTTTAATAATACATTGTTTTAACATATTATAATTTATGCCGGCGTTTCCTGTCCCGCAGATAGAATAGAGTAGAGTGTATTAAGTACTCGTCACACCGTCACACCGTCACACCTTCAAGTAGGTCGCGTCAATTCATTGTCGTTATGTATGTATGAGTGTACTCTCTAAGCCTTGAATATTAATCGTTTGATCAAAAACAAACAATAAATTACAGTTAAGAGAAAGTAAATCAGTATGAATTTTTTCTATTTTTTCATTGAGCATAAATAGCCACATAATTGACAAAATAACCAGTGTAAGTGAAAATTAACGTCTATTTTATTTATTATTTTTTTTAAGTAATGTTAATATAAATATAAATGTTAGATTTTATTCCCACAGGTCTATCGACCTTTTACCAATAACGTATCGCTCTTTCTTTACATATGCTGCCGTGTATGTGCACTTACACTGCAAAAAATTATAGTAAAACGTCACGATTGATAGAACTGATCCTATTGTAATCGTTGGAGCGTAAAAGCTCCTCAGCAAATAATGTTATCCAGTCTCGCTGGTATAGGCGTGGTGATCTTTCAGCTTCTTTCCTTTCTCTCATTTCTTGCTTCTTTATTATTTTTATTTATTTTATTTATTTATCTACTATCATTATTGTTCGCTTATTTATTTAGAAGGTCATTAGGTGCGGCTGCACCGTTTTTTGACCCTTAAATATGTTTTAAATTAACTTATGAAAAAAATTAGACAATTTCTTTTAATATTGACATTTTTTTCTTTATTATTTCATTTTTTAAGCAGAATATAAAAACAAATTTAGTACTTTTTAATCATTAATTAATTGTAAAAATTTACAAATTTTTAAAAAATACATAAATCTTGATACTTTTCTTTCAATTTTTTATTTTTGAGTAATTACTTTTGTTAAATTGCACTGTACTTTTTTAATTATTGACATTTTCAAAAATATAAGTTCATCCTGATGTTACACTTATCAAGAGCTTTCATTTGAGTACCCACATGCATTTTTGATATATATATATATATATATATATATATAAATATATGAAAAATTGATGTGGGTACTCAAATAAAAGGTCTTGATGAGTGTAACATCGAAATGACCTTATATCTTTAAAAATGTCAATAGTTCACGAGATACAAGGTCATTTCTTAATTATTGACATTTTTTAAGATATAAACTCATTTCGATATTATATTTATCGAGACCTTTCATTCAAGTACCCACATGGCATTTTTTATATATTTTATATATATATAGTATTTGTGAAATATATAAATATACAAAATATATGAAAAATTGATGTGGGTATTCAAATGAAAGCTCTTGATGAGTGTAAAATCGGGATGAGCTTATATCTTTAAAAATGTCAATATTTCACAAGATAAAAGGTCATTTCTTAATTCTCTTAATAATATCGATTAAAAAATGATAATAAATAATTGTTATTACTAGTTTTGATCAACCGTGAAGATTAAAATTGTCCGAGTTGTCGGTAGTTTATTTAAAAAGAAAAAGGAGTATAGTAACAAACAAACAAACGCTAATTGTAGTCCTTTCACGGACACAACTCGTAACTTCCTACCCTATCTCGTGTCAAGACACTGTGACAATTGTTAAGTAGTTGCCGTATAATATTATGGCAAGTAATGAGCTATAGAAATCACAATAAAATAAATTAGCAGTTTGCAGGGTTATAATAATAATAATAATAATAATAATTAATTTTTTGATTAACTCCTTGTTGCTTACAATATAATTATTGGTCCTTTATATAAATAGAGGAAAAAAATAAAAATAGGAGGTGGTTATTAAAATAGAAACGGATGAATTGAAAATAATTGGGAACTGAAAATAAATATGTACGTGGGGTTTTGATTAAATTCACCGGGCATTGACTTGACACTATTAGGGTCTAGAAAAAAAATATATATAAATTTTATTTATAATACTGACGCAATGAACTGTTTTTGTTTAATTGTCGCGTATATATATAGCTTAAGTTTGTCTAAAAGTAAAGATGACCTCGCTTTCACCAATGGAAACTTTTTGACCTCAACAAATTTCTTTATGAAATAATGACGTCAATATTATCAATTTTTATCCAATTATTGTTTTCCCTGTGATTAATAAAGGGAGCGTTTATTTGATTGATTATCCACAAAAGAAATATTTTATTTAATTTGATCAATAACAAACGATCATTAGATAAATAATCGCTCTTATTATCTCAAATAATTGACACATTATTAATTAAAATAAAATCTTTTTTTGACAATTAAAGAGGATAAAAATTTTACCACCAGTTAAATAAAATAAAATTAAATTTCCGGTCTTTGATAATTAAATGATAGCGCGCTAATTTATAAACCTATAAAAAAACAAGCAAACAATAAAAAAAGTAATTGAATTAGCAGAAGGATCCTAAGTACAAAGAAGCATCGAAAGTTCATGCACGTGTCGTCAATCTGCTTATGCTTTTTTTTGATTGGCAAGAATGACCCGGGGCCTTGAGAATTATTTTCGATGAGACTATACAGTAACCTTGTGGCCAGAAATCTACGCGTGGCAAATCCTTTTTTTTTTTATTGTGTACTTTATTTCTTATTTTGTGTCCGTCTTATTCTCTCCAAAGTAAAGATCAACAGAAGCATGACAGAATTATTTTTTTAAGTTACTTTTTATCTTATCAGCGAGGCAAAAATTAAACAAACTACCGCTTCTACTTTATTCAAATCCATAAAAAATAACTAACTCTAAATATTAGACTAGAATATGTAATCCTTATAAATTAGTTTGTTTTTCTTTAGATTTTTAAATTCAAGTTGAATTTTCATTAATTATTAAGACTTGTCTCCTGAAATTGTTAAACGTTCTTAGTTTAAAGACTTTCAAAATTAAATTATTTGATTTTATATTAAGTAAACTGATAGAAGGATTTATTTGAATCAAAAAATATTTAATAGTTAACAAATCATTTATTAAATATCCCTTTTTAGTCCTTAACAAATATTTCTTACTATTTAAAATAATTTGTTTGTATTTAATAAATTGATATATTTATTTATTAAATATTAATAAATTTTATTTAAATACTAAGAAATATTTATTAAGGACTAAAAAGTAGTATTTAATAAATGATTTGTTAAATAATAAATAGTTAGAAATTAGTATGTTGAAAAATAATATAATAATGTAATGTATATTTTTTTTCAAATGTAATTTGTTTTGTATATTTTAATAATACTCCAAAATTTATTGTAATTATTTGAACATTTTCTTTGTATATACAATTTGCCATCTGGCTTAATGCCTTGATATTAAAACTAAATAAATAAATAAATAAATTAATAAATAAATTACCAAAAAAGTTGCTTAAAAATTAAATTGTTTGTTTGTGATTGATCGAAAAAAAATTTTTTTTCTAAGAAATGAAAAAAATCACTGACTAATTTATTTCTTCTTACTTTTTTTGGTAAATTTTTCAAGCTCAAAGACCGGTTTGCTCCAGAACGTAAACACGTTGGTCCAAACTATATTTTATTTACGTTGTAAATAAAAGCAAGTATTTTGATGAGAAGATGGTCCTCGTTTTATTGCCGCAATTTTATTTATAATAAAAAGAAAAGGACTTAGCGTTTCAGTTTATCAAAGCCTTAAACTTGAACGTGTAGAAACAATATCATTTTCTTCTTTACTTATACTTATATATTTAATATTATCCGCTTATTGTTATCAGCTGTACAATAATTAACTTATTAATATTAATAAATTATATAATTGCAGAATATTCAGAAAGATGGGGAGGAGACGTCATCAGAAGCCGTCGAGAGCGATGAGAAGCCGGAAGCAACTTTAAACGGATGCGGAAAAGAGTCTGCAGAAGCATCAGCGGGTAATTACACAACTTATAAATAATAGTATACAATAGTAATAAAGTTGGATTAATAGAGCCTCATGCTGCGTTTTATAATCTGTAATAATTAATAATTAAATCGATGCGAATTTTGTTTGCATTGCACTTTTTTAAATTTTTAAATTCTAAAAAGGGAAAAAATATAAAATGTTTTAGAGTGGAAGAACTCGGAGTACTCTCTTGAACTCCCACATTTCTAAGTACAATGTACTGCCGATATATTTGTGTGTTGAGTAGTACATCAACTCAACTTTTGTTGTTTATAAAATGAACCCGAGGTCGCCGGGTACTGAGAGTAGAGCTTAACAATTAATTATTAATGTATAATTGCTCGGGTTTAAATGCGCGTTATTTTTATTCGATAATTATATTTATTTTCGTGATAAAATATTTTTTTAATAAGCGCTTAATTTATTTATATCGGTATTGTCTGTGAAAATAAAAATACATACAGATGTCTTGCTCGAGATATAATAATTATTATATATGTTTATTTAATAACAAGCCGGCAAAAAGGTGATGTGTATTATATATGTATGTATTTGTTTCATGACTCACGAGTAAACAAAAGCCTCTGGTCACGAAACCGATGTTATATACCCTCCTCGGGAAACTTTCCACCTAATCGTTTTAGTTGTTACAATTTACAATACCCTATTTTTATTTTTTACTATTAACATAATGATACCTTTCTTTTTTAAATAAGACTAATCTTATACAATAAAAAAAAAAAAAAAAACAAAGATTAAAAATTATAAAATTAAGATTAAATAAAATCTTAATTATTTATATCAATTGATTAGCTCATTCTTTTATTTTGTAATATAATTCAAAACAAGTTGAATAATAAATATAATTCTGTCCTAAGATAACACAATAATTATTTTCCGCAGTGTTTTTAAAATTCCATGACCTACGACACTTTATTAGATAATAAAGTTTGTTTAGCGTCGGAAAAATGTTTTCAGTTTGAATTTATGTTTATGACGGCAGGCGATTCGCTGTCAGAACATTAGTTTTTAAATTAGTTACTATCTCACTCTTTTCATGGCCAACAGCCCTCATATATATATATATATATATAGTACACACATATTTAAACGAAATACATGCTGAGTATCGCTGTCATTATTTATTACCAGCGATTTTAAGTTTATGCTTATTTAAACAAAAAATTTAATAGAATTATTTAATAATGCATATTGGATTATATCCATTTCGTTAGACGACTAAATTATTATTATAATTTTAGAAACTGTCATTTTTTTTTTATATTTATCTCTATAAATTTAAAATAATTAATTTATACAAATTTCAAAATTTTTTTTTTAACTTATTAAATTTTTTACAATTTTTGGTAATTATTTACAAGCATTTTAATTTTCATTTTTTTGAACGAAATTTCTATTTACTTTTTTTGATGTTTTTTTTTTTTTAAATACATAAAAAAATGAACAGTTAAAAAAAAAAAGTTAATTATCACAATTTTAACAAATTAAAAAAAAAATATATATACATCAAAAAAAGATAAAATAGAAATTTTATCCAAAAACATGAAAGCCAAAATTTTTTTTCCAAATTTTGAAGGCAAAAAAAGCTATCGAAATCTGTATTTTTTTCTTTCACGACATTTGTTATCATAAATCCGCCGTAAAAACAATTAGAGTAAAAAAAAAATGTTAATTTTTCATCTAGTTAAGGCCCAAAATAGGCTTGACCCGACTTGTAAATAATATTGACCATTAAATATAATTAAATTATCCAATTTTTTCCTATTAAATTTGCAAATAAAATTTTATAAAATTTATTAAATAAAATATTTCCGAATAAAATAAATATGAAATAATTTATTTTAATTATACTTCATCTTAACCCCAAGCAAAAACAATTGGCCTAATGATTAGATGAAGTATATAATACCGTCCGAGGCAAGTGAGCTGATGAGGAACATAAAGATACATACATGTAACAAATATCACTTATGAGTACATACAATGTATATATAAAATTACTTCCCACTATTTATTTTCCGTGGTCCCTCTCTATATATAGTATAATACACAAGACGAGCCTGTATCGGGCCGGGTCCTCGATTCGCATACAAACCGGTTTTGCGATTCTCCGCGTGTTATTAGACACCAACACTATTGCTATACACCTCGGTCTTTTATTTCAAATTTTTCCATCAGCTCGGTACACTACTATACCCAGCAGCGCAAATAAAATGCTTTTTATCTTCAGTACATCATAATAAAGATAAATAAAAAAATTATTTTATTTTATTTTATAGCTACTTGATGTTAATAACGGTAAAAGTTTTGTTAAACTTACTTATTACACATACATAGTCACTAGATAATCTCTATAATTTCAGCTGTCGAACGTATCAATGAACTGTATCATTTATCGTTTAATTTATTTAAATACGCCATCACTTATTCAAAAAACTAATTTTAAGATAAAAAATTAAATAATACATTGTAGATTGTAAGTACATAAATTTTTTGTTTGTCAATTAAATATTGTATTATTTTTTAGTAATACGAAAGTTAGCCGACGTTTTTAATTTTTTTTTTCAATAATTAAATTAGAACAAATAAATATTTTTTAAAAAATGCACTTACAGTTTTTCAAATTTTTTACAAATGCAAATTTTTATTTTTTTTTATTGAAACAATTATTATAAAAAAATAAATAAAAATTTTCATTTGTAAAAAACTTGAAAAACTGTAAGTGCATTTTTAAAAAAAATATTTTTTTGTTCTAATTTAATTTATTGAAAAAAAAATTAAAAACGTCGGCTAACTTTCGTATTAATAAAAAATAATAAAATATTTAATTGGCAAACAAAAAATTTATGTACTTGCAATCTACAATGTATTATGTTAAATTAAACATTTAAAATATGAGTTATAATTTTTCAAGCCGGTTGAACGCTGATAAACATCGGCCCTGAAGCATTTAAACCGCAATATTATTGAGAAAGTGTTCGTACCCATCTGCTGTACATTTTATACGCTTTTTTCTCTTTATTTATTTAATTTATCCTTTTTTGCGCACTTAAGCCTCTGAAGAAAGTTTTTTTTTCCCCAAACTAAACCCTTTTGCTTGCGAATTATGTCAGCTAGTTTTTGCGTCACGGCTTCTGTCTTAATTTTTTACCAAAAAAATTTTGTTATCAGTAAAAAAATAAATGAATTTGTTTTATTAAACTTGTTATTGCAGCAATTCTTTGCTGAGTTGAATCAGGTGGAGTAGATGAGGGAGGATTTTATAGCAGTGATACCAAAAGTCGATAGTATCCCACGCGACCTTCCCCTTGACCTTGAATTGCGTGGAACGCGTGCTGACGCTCCCTTTGTAACCAACAAACCATTACAAACACAAATCTACATGCAAAGATATTTAATAGTGCACCTACATCTATATCTATATTTACACTGCTCGTCGATAATTGATTTTATTTAAAAACTAATAGCTGAAATTAGAAATCCAGGTACTTATATTTTCCCACGGTGAGCGAAAAAAGTGCAAGTACTCCGTACATAACCATCGTACATTTACATCGATACCAGTAAAGATTATTCAGTATTTGTACCAGAGACCGAAGTATAGACTACTTTAGCTTTTAGCAGAGCGCATGTGTGCAAAAACATTTAAACTCCCACTAAAGTGTTCTCGTGATGCTGTCGTTGCTACGTGGCACGTACGTGGAGGCCTTATATATATATCCACATCTTCAATAAAAATCCTTCGATCCATCCATTTGAAATTTTATTTTATTTATATAATAAATTCATCATTTATTGCTGCATATACTTGCAATTAAAAAATAATTATCTGGTATCTGAATCTTAATTTGAAATATAAAATTTCTACGTAGATTATTTATAAAAGAAGATTCTGAAATTAGGCGATCAGATAGATTAGCAGCTAAGAATAATAATATTTCCTTTAAGGTAGTACCTCCACGAAAAGCATATTTCAAGAAACTTATGAAATTTTTTTTATCGAAAGATAAATATATTAATAATTCACCACAAAAATTTTAAATCGATTCACCGCACCGTTTTTGAGTAATTAATTTTTGAAATTGCATCTTTTGCGTACTGCTCGAGTGGTACGAAAGATTTCATACTAACTTTACCATCTCCCTATACCACTACGTGTAAAAGATGCAATTTCAAAAATTAATTACTCAAAAACGGTGTGGTGAATCGATCTAAAATTTTGGTGGTGAATTGTTAATATTTTTATCTTTCGATAATAAAAATTTCATAAGTTTCTTGAAATATGCTTTTCGTGGAGGTACTACCTTAAGATGCCAAATTTTGCTCCGGTTTTGAAAGGACTTGCCTCCTTAAATTGTAAATGTTCTCAGTTTAGACTTTCAAAATTAAATTATTTGATTTATTATTAAGTAAATAATTGTTAGATAAATTCAAATTTAAAACTGTACTCTATCAAACTAGATCTGCGTCAACTTTAACTTTATCAAAAACCAGAGGACACTAACTGCAGAAAAATCTATTGTTTATAGAGGTTCTAATTGGTATTATAAGCTTTTTCATGTGAAATTATGAACGAAAAAATAATTAATATTTTTAAAATTGATTTCAAAAAATATGTGAAAAAGAATATAGGGCTCTTTGATAGTATAAAACGTAATTAATGTATATTTGTATTATAATGAAATTGTAAACGACTTGTACATAGCTAAATAGCTAAATAAACTTATTATCTATCATTATAATATATTATAGTAATACTCCAAAATTTACTGTACTTATTTAAACATTCTCTATGTATAAACAATTTGCCATCCGGCTAAACGTCTTGGCATTAAAACTAAATAACTAAATAAATAAAAATAAAATCTAGTTGAAGCATAGAAGGTATAGCTACACTAGAATTGCCTGAGATGGTGAAGATCCAGAAAGAAGTATCTATAACTGTTAAAGATTGCTTCAAGCTCTTCCATTTGATACTTCAAACATCTACCTATATTATATATATGATATTTTATATCTTTGTCCTGCGTGTGCAGGCTGGGTTTAGTATCGTGTGTTCACGCACGAGTAAATCTCCAACTTGGTGTCTGTACGTAACCGGCTCGCAAATGGAGTAAACTCACACTTGCAAAGATTTACATTACATAGTTACATATACATGTATTATATCTAGCGAATCCACCATGTTTGCCAGAGTTCTGTTCCGCGCACGCTTTGTACGGCGTACATTTAGATCCATCTTTCTCCACTGTTCGCCAACTCAGCTTGTCTTCTCGCTTGCTCATCCTCTTACACATACCCAACGACGAGCAAAATAAAACGATGAAGTTTACGTGGCCGGGAATGCGCGCGCGTCGTCCTCTCTTTTTACCAAAACAACTATTTAAACATATATATAGATATAATATCCATGATCGTTTTATTTCCCGTAGCTCGCAGCAGTAACATCTGCCATTGTATGTTGTTGCTGTTGCCGAAAAATTGCCAGCCCGTGACACTGTAATGTCATGTACTTATTTTAGTTTTATTTTAAATTATAATTTCCATTTTTTAATTTAACTTACCTCTGTTAAATTTCCAATAATTTTATAATCATTATCATTATAATATTGGATTCGAATGTACGAGACTAGACAGAGTTTCTCAACCGCTTTTTTTAATTCTTCATATCTTTGTAAATTACAATTTAGTTTTTTTTTTTTTTTTTTAATAGATTAATTATGATACTAAAATTAACAGACATTTGTTCAATTTTCCCAACAAAAAAATTTTTATTACAAATCAATTAAAATAAAAAAATGCTTCTAAAAATTTTCACTTGTAATTTTTATTAATTTTCACATGTGAAATTTTTTTTTTATAATAACTTAATTGCCATAAAATTTTAAGAATCTTTCTTATGTCTATCAACTTCAGTGTCATAAAAATTAATATAATTAACTATAACAATTAAGTTAGCATTAAAAAAATATTTTTTTAATGACAAAATCATTAAAAAAAAATTTTCATTTGTAAAAAACTTGAAAAACTATAAGTGCATTTAAAAAAAAATATTTTTAGTTCTAATTTAGTAACTAAAAAATAATCAAAAAATAAAAACGTCGGCTTACTTTAGTATTATTAATTAACTATAAATGAAAAATAATTATAAAGTAAGCCAACATTTTTAATTTTTTTATTTTGCTTAATTTATTTGTAACTAAAAAATATTTTTTAAAAATTGCACTTATAGTTTGTGAAGTTTTTAACAAATGCAAAAAATTTTTTAATAATAATCCTTTAATAAAAAGAATCATAAAAATTTTTAGATATCGGCTAACTTTATTTTCATAAATAAAAAATGTATTTTATTAAGAATCTAAAAAAATTTCCAGATGTCAGCTGATTTAAATTGTCAATTTTCGATAACTTTCCATATATTTTATCTTCATTGCTCTTGTAGATAACTCTGATGACATCTTAAAAACAATATAAATTATTACAAGTATTTCATTCATCAAAAAAAAAAAAAATAAAAAAATACTTACAGTTGTTTTTTATAAACGAATACAAATAAAAAAAATTTCTTCGAAATATTATTCTTCCAAATACGTCAGTTGCGTTAAGTCATTTTTCGTAATATTTTTAGTAAAACAACAACCAATGTGGGCTTTGCATCATCCATTTAACTTTTAAATAAAGAAAACATATATACATACATAAAAAATAAATGCGTGAGTGTGTTTGTATAGTATTTTCTAGAGCTTTAGTTTTAGACAGGGCATACACAGTGAGAATAAATGTGAGCGAGGGAGAAAGAGCGAGAACTGCTTAGTGGAGAGAATGAGACCGCCATAGTGCCTACGTGACACAAAGCGACGAGTAGAGGGCGTTGGCGAAGTCGCCTGATCTCAGTTTGTTGGCGCGCGGAGCGCGGGACGGGGAGCGGTTGAAAACGAAGCAAAACAAAGGTTGCCTGGTGGGGGATTAAAACCGCCGGGGAAGTTAGTACTGGTGATACAGGGTTGCCGGGCTCAGTCGGAAACCAGCTGCCGAGTAATGAGCAGTGCGGGAAGGTGATCGCGAGCGTGGCCAGATGTGTTAGCCGAAGGATTTTAAATGCGCATCCGAGCCCTATTGCCGCTTAATGCGAGAGGCTTTGCGATAGCGAATAATACAATTTATAACATCAAGGGATTTTTATGCTACTTGCCTAATTATTCCCGGTTATAATTACACTTTTGTTTATCATTTGAATTTTAAATTTCAAATAAACCTTCGTGGGGAAAATCAACAGTGACAAGCTACGGAGAAGAGCCTGAAAGCTTTTTGACGCTTTGTTTAGTTGGCCGTTTGAAAGGATTGAGAATAATATTCTGAGAAATAGAAGAAAGCAGGAAGAGGAAGAAATATTTCTGAGTGTTTATTAAAGGAAGAAGAAGAAGAAAAAGAAATAACAACTGGAAAAAAAAAAAAAAAAAACAAGAGGAGGTTTTTTACAGATACAGAAGAATTGACAGAATAATTCTATTGAAGAATAATTACAAGAGGAGTGCAGTGTCAAAGTCTGTGATAGTATTTATTGAAAAAAAGATTTTAAAAATATTTAAAACTCGACTCGTAATTAAAATAATAATTTAAAAAATAATAATAACATCTTGATTGTATTTAAGAGTCGATTCCGCTCAAAGTACATCTTATTGAGCGGCATATAATAGATAGGCTTTATATATTTATTTATATCTGTGATACACTGATATACAACGGTCCGGAACCCGCGGCTGCTGATTGTTTTTGCTGAGAAGAAATAATAACCAACATACCAACGGTCAGCCTATTTTATATAATAATAATAATAACTATTGAAAAATTATTAAAAAAAAAAAAAAAAAAACGCGACTGCTGTTTTAGACAAGGTACGTTATTTTATTTTTTCTAAATAAAAGAGTGTATATCATTGTCATCGTGGTGATCGGTTGATAAACCGTGTCAGCTTCTCGATACGAAGAATACAATACCATCATAAATATAAAATAATAATAGTTATCTATAGAACTTGTTATTCCAATAACTGCGGGCGATTGTTTGTATATCAGTAATTAAAAATATAAAATATCTAGTGTATAGGTGTTTTTGTATATACGACTGACTCTTTTTTACAATTATTGATATTGGTGCGTGATATAAATATTGAGGAAGAGCAAAGGACAGCCAAATAAAAAATATAAATCTTTAAATTTGTATTTAAATATAAAGACTCGTTTGCATTGTTTCGTATTTTGCAACAAAGTTACAAGTTTCAGAGTTGTATATTAAGCTGACAGATTTATAATTATTATAATTGCTACTATAAGAAGAAACATGGTGGAAAAAATATTGGAAGAGCGTGAGGATGGTCGTCAAGACGCCGGAAGAGGTAAGAATTATTTTTTATTTTTAAATAATCATTATAAAAATGTATTCATAGCTTTTTTTTTTAAACTTCCTGAACTTAACATCTAGGATTTGGAGAGTAGTAATTTTTTCAACGCTTCCTTCCGGTGTTATAGAACAACTAAAATAATTCGACAGACATTCTACAGGCTTCATGATATAATACAACACATATATTCACTGTTATTATATGTATAAGCCGGGGGTTTGAACTATTCTAATTCCCGAAGACAATGAAGCCCGTTTAGTTCACTTGCATGGATTTTTGGAATTATTCAACGCTGTTACGCAACAAATTAAAAGGCTTTTGCTTATACATCATAAATGCATCATCATACTCCATTAGTTAACATGCAGTTGGTGTTTACTCATACTTTTGCAATATTTGTCGTCAAGCCAAGACAATTAGACTCTATTGTAACACATAGTCCCTAAAAATATTAACGAATCAACTTCTGAGTCGCATTTGCTAATATTGTTGTTTACTTTAAACCTAAAATAGCCGGTTTTTTTTTTTTTTTTTTTCAGGCGTATTTATGGTCTGTTATTAATACCACAGCAAGTTTATTTTATTTATTTATTTTTTTTGTTAAAACCCAACAGCCCAGAGGGCCAATAACAGGGTTACTCAATTGATACAAAGTTGAAGATAGTAACAAAGTATTAAACAATATTATATATTATATAATGACTATATAAACCAAAGCTTTAATTCTTAAATGCTAATTATTTGCTTTTATTAATTATAATTAATCAATGCTTTCAACGTTTTGACCAGAAGCTGAAGGAAAGTAAAGAATAAAACAAAAAATAGAAACAAAAGATAGTTATATATTCTTAGAGATGATTATGATAAGCTTACAATGTTGAATTCTTGGTGATGTTACTATGCCAGATACTCAGAGTATGTAGTATTATTAGCCAGACTGCTAAGGTTTATCAAGTTTATATTTATTTAGTAACCCAAGTTATATGTAACTTGGGTTTTGTCATCGAAAAACGGAAAAATAGAAGAAGAAGAAATAAAAGCTTGTATTATTATGTATTATTATTCCCCGCAGAGAGCTAGGATTTTCCAGGTCTAAATTAACCTCCCGTGTTCTTTGTTAAACACAAAGAAAAATCAAAGCAATCTGTCGACGTTGTTAAAATTTAGTTGTACTGGCTAACCGTTCCCGGCAGTTGGCAGGGTGTAGATTATTTTCGAGGAGTTCAAGTGGGTTAGTCGGATCACCAGGACAAAGAAAGGGACCACCAGAAAACGTTTGGTAGGACAAATCGAAACAAAGAGCCACAGCACACTAATATACCTACCTACCCATGAGATACATAATAACACACACTTTTACTTTGTAGATGTAAAGGAAGTAGATACGGGAGATGGAGAGAGAAAGAAAGAAATAAAGAAGAGAGAGAGACAGCAGAACAACAAGAGGGGAAACAAACAGAATAACTTGAAAGGGCTCTGTTGTTCATGTCAAATTAAACCGTTGACTAGTTTACTGATTTATGTTTCTATTTAATGGAAATAATAATCCATTATGGACAAAGGGACTCCATTTTAACATAATCAGTATTTAATACTCATGCTCGGTCAAATATATTGTCAATATCTCTCTGATTGTTGTGTAACAGTTACAGAATCTTTGATCATTAGCCCGGTTCACAGTGGAGCTATCAATTCCAACCGTTTGGTTCTTTGTGCTATTTTAGCTTAATTATTAATTATTTTATCAAAGACCCTTTATTAGGCTCATGGTGAGAACATTCCAGCTTTGTTCTTTATTCATGAATTCCTCAAATGTTGACGGTATCACGCTATTGTCTTCAGTCAATTATCTACTTTGAGAATAGAAAAAAAAACTAACAGAGCAAGCAATAAATTGTAGAAATTTTTGTTTAAAATCTTGTCTCGTCTAGCGTGTCGCGGTTTTGCTAAAAAGAAACTAAAGATTGGAGCGAAAGGTCGAGCGTTAAATCACAGGCTTCCTTTCGCGATACCGGAAAGCAATTTAAGTATTATTTTTTAAATTTATATTAAATTATTGCGGAGATAAAATTTTATTTAGATAATTATATTGTGTCTTCAAAATTTAAATATTTATATAAAAGCTAATTTGTGTTTATTTCCGATACGAGTTATATAAAAATTAAAGAGATATTTAGAACAAATTTACCAAGCTTGATGACGTTTATGACTTGTAGTTTAATAATTTACACAAAATATTTCCCACCAGATCTTGATGTCCAGCGACCAGTACATTTACTTGGCTCTGACGATGTAAATATACAGATAGATGCATGCATATATAATAGCTGCGGTTGGGAATTGTATGAGTATATATCTTACTTGCACATCTCTAGTGTTTAAAATGGCGTCGTTCCTTTTCTGTGCCAGTCATTGAACTCTCAGAAACTAAACCGAGTTCTGTAGCAGTCGGCAACGACCGTACACCAAAATATACTTACGGTTAAGATACCAAGAAGTGCAAATCTAAATTGTCACGCCCGAAATCACATTTAAATTTATTGTTACAGACACTTTTTATTTATGTTAACGTTTAAAATCTTTTATCATCATCATCGTGTATTTTCTCAAGTTTATTTTATTTTCTCTCGCTATTTATTTTATCTTTACGCTATTATATCCCGCAAGTGTTGACTTGCATGAGAATAAAATCATCGCGATAATCTAACTATTTTTTCCTCGCCGTTTATACACTCTCAATAATTATTTTATTGTCTCGAGGTTACTATTGTGAATAATTTATTATTTATCATATATCATCGCTATTATACTATTCAAATTTATTTTTATTTGATTGTCGTATATCAGTCTAATAATTAAATTAGCTGATATAATATAAATCACTTTAATCAAATTATTCTATGCGGTCAGTATATAAAATATTATAATATTAACTTGGTAAATTCTAAAACAATGCATGTGTAATAGTAATAACTAAACCGATATTGGCTGCATTAGACAAAACGTCATCGTGACTCACATTTATTATTATACAAATTCTCAGGGTCTAGTTGATAAATTTACAATATTCTGCATTATTTATTTTCTTTGATTTATATTTCATTTTATAACATCACTAGTTTATTATTTAAAAAATTTTGTCCAATCATGCACTGAAAAAAAAAAAATTAACTTGAATCAAGAGAAAAATTCTTAAACCAAAAACTAACATTAGAAATTTTATTATAATTTTGTAACAATTAAATTACTATGAAAAATTTTTATTATAATTTTTCAACTCAAATTAAAAAGATGAAATTCTTCAAAATTATTTATTTGATTCAAGTTAATTTTTTTCTGTGTAAATATTTTTATGATGATACTTTATCAATAAATATATGCCTGGCTGTAGAGTCTAGATATATCCAGCTAGCTCACCTGGGCGTTCTGGTTTTGTCTGATTTCTCTTGAACCTACGCTACTTAAAATCCACGCCCACTCATTGCTCTCACAAGCATCAGCCGAGTGAATTTAAAGTTATATTCTCGAATGCAAATATCTCCATATACATTTGTTGTATTAAATAAACGAGTAAATTTATCTATGTACGATAAATTCACTGCAATCACAAATAAACTCATCATACAAATATCTCAATTGTTATTCCCGGGAAAAGAGATATCCAATATATTGTCCCTGGGTAAAAAAAAAAAAAAAAATTATTGTTTTAAAAAATGAAACACAAATCTAAAGAAAATAAAATGAAATTTCATTCAGTAGCAAGTGAAAAAATAAAACATTCATTGTTTATTATTTATACAAATCTACGGGTCATAGCGTTGCGCAATTAATTTCAGCGCACTCGACATTTCAATTAAATAAATGCTGATTTGTTTTCAACAATACACCGACGTACCGGTGTAATGTTACTGCTTAACGTCGAAATTTAATTGTTTTTTTTTTTAGAAAAAAAAATATCTCAGTGCGTTCTGCAAATCTTCCATCTCGAGAGTAAGCTAGAAGCAAACAAGAGAATTTTTTTTAAAAGAACCCAACTGCGAATGTATACTGCAGGGACAAAGTAAAACCACCCCTCTGACTTCTATTAGCTTCTACACTCTTCCCCGCTATTCTCGTTAGGGATCTCGCGTACAGAATAAAACACGGAATAAAAAACTATCCTGGTAGCGTAGATATAATAATAAAAATGAATGAGAAAAGTTAACATTTTATTTAAAACTCTCCTGGTCGGTAGTAGCCGGTAGTGCCTTTTTACTCTTGTCATTATTTTTCGAGTCCTTTTTTAACCGGCGACCTTTCCCGGATGAATTCACTGCCAGCTGCTGTAGGAAGTATTCTCGTTATAAATCCAGTTATTTTAGTTCCTCGTGAGTCATGTAATAAATACATAATAAAAAGGTGTCGGTTATAGAAAATTCAGGAAGGCTAATTTTTAAAGGAAATTAGTTCCTTGATATTGGAAATTTTTATTTAGAGTTTGTATTAATTTAATTGAGTTGAATTATTATTTTTTCTGTTTATACAAAATATTTTGATGGCTAAGTGGCGTCGCTCTTTTTTAACCGCGCAGAAAGATCAGGGTTCGAGCCCAGTCTTGGGTAAATTTTTAACAATTCTTTATTTTAATCAAAAATAATACTTTTTAACTTGAAAAAATAATTTTAAAAATTAATAAATTTTTTTAATCAAAAAATTAATCAATCTAAATTAATGACAAACTAGCAACTCATCATGTAACAGATCAACAATTAATAACTCGCTTCGATTGCCAGATTTAAATCACCAAAGAGAAAGAAAGATCAGGTTACTTACTAAAAGATAGTGTCTGACTCTCGTCAATTAATTTTCACAAATAGGAAAGCTTTTTGTTGACAACTAGTTTCGTTTACTTGCATTTTTTCGCCCGACAAACTTTCTCTCTCGCGTGTCTTACTAGACCAGGTAAATAAAATAAAAAAGTTAAACATACGAGACAGCTCTATTTAATTTTCTATAGATTGCGGTCAACGAACGTCAGACACCCACGTCATCTATCTTTAGTTTATTTCAGCCGCGCTTATATTATATTATTATTATTATTATTATTATAAATAAAATAATCATACAAGGCCACTGTTTTATTTTTGTTTTAATCTATCAACGGCTATAATTAAATTAATCGAGTAAATAAAATGTTTATCGCCTGATGCAGTTATCTGAAGATGAAGAATAATTTTTTTCAACTCTGACGTCAATAAGTGATCCGAGGTTGCGTCATGCTGTCTATTACAGTGTAAATAAAATTTTGAACCTGGACTAAAGTACCAGTTTTTATTTTTTTTGATCTTGCGCGTGTCTGGGCACTCGTTATTGCTCATAAACCCTCATCAACTTGGTCTTGCTCTTGAAGGTCTTGCCATTTCATCTTATTCTTTTTTTTGCTAGACTTACACTCAATATAACTTGAGTGTCCATGTACTATACTGCTTAAACTCTTCAGTACAGACTGAATAATAATAATAATAATAATAATAATAATAATAATAATAATAATAATCATAATAATTGCTGCTTCTCAATGAGGTTTACAGTTTATTGATCGATCTTCCGACTGTGTGCTTTGCTCTGCAGTTTCATCCTACCTAATATATAAATATACAAACCATTCTACAACTATATATCTTAATGTTTTATCTATATATATTTCTATTGTAATTTAATAGATTTGCTAGCTTCATTGAACGAGTGCTCTATCGATAAAAATGTACTATTTATTTTTATGAAATAATTATTTTTTTCTTAAAAAAATTATAAGATTGAAAGGATAGAATTTTTTTTAACAAAAAAAAAATTTTTTTTTGTAATTTAAAAATATTATTTTACTTGAATTTATTTTGATAAATAGTTTATCTATAAAGTTATCTTAATTTTAAAGTTTAAAAATATTTTTATGATACTGATAAGTAGCACAAATTAATGATGAATAATTATTTCTAAATTTAATTACTATTAATAGATTTTGTAATAATAAATAAATTTTTTTGTGTTACAGAAATGACAGCAAAGAAGACGTATTTGTTCATCAAGTGAGTAATAAATAAATAAATAAAATATTTTTATAAAAAAAAAAAATGAATTTATGTTTAATGTTTGTTTATAAATTTATTTTTCAGTCGGCTATTGTGAAGAACAATCCAAAAAAAGCCGTACGAAGTGTTGGGGACGGAGAAGTTGTCGAATTTGACGTAGTGATCGGTGAGAAAGGTCATGAAGCTGCAAATGTAACAGGACCTGAGGGCGAACCAGTCAAAGGTTCTCCTTACGCCGCCGACAAACGTCGTGGTTACCGTACGTGGTACAACAGACCCCGCGGGGGTGGCTCAAGACCTCAACGCCGACCAAGAGAAGGCCAGGAGGGTTACGAGTCAGGTAAATCACTGTCACTTTCTCACTGAATTGATTTTAATTAATTCTCGGAACTCCAAAAAATTTTTATAGTTAAAAAAGAAAACAATCTCTATTATTAAGAGAATAAGAAAAATTTTTATTGAAAAAAGGTTGCATTTAAAAATGCTCTATTTCTAGATACATAATTAAGAAATTACCTTGTATCTCGTGAACTATTGACATTTTTAAAGATATAAGCTCATCCCGATGTTACACTCATCGAGACCTTTCATTTGAGTACCCACATCAATTTTTCATATATTTATATATATATTATATATATGTATATATGAAAAATATATCAAAAATGCATGTGGGTCTCAAATGAAAACTCTTGATAAGTGTAAGATCAGGATGAGCTTATATCTTTGAAAA
>CAJNRD030001123.1:22126671-22176552 GCA_905319865.3 Cotesia congregata | reverse complement strand
TGCATTTTTGATATATTTCTCATATATACATATATATATATAATATATATAAATGTATATGAAAAATTGATGTTGGTACTCAAATGAAAGCTCTTGATGAGCATAACATCGGGATGAGCTAATATCTTTAAAAACGTCAATATTTAAGAACGTACAGTGCAATTTAACAAAAGTAATTATTTAATTAATTATATATTTAATTATTTCATAGGAGACGGTAAACAAGTAGAAGACAACAACATCGGCGATGGTAATCAGAGACGTTACAGACCTCGTCGTAACTATGACAATTACTACCGCGGTGGTCGTCGATCAGGCCCACCAAACCAACAGCACGGTGAAAACGGCGGCGAAGGAGGCGGCGCAGCTCGCTACGACAAAGGCGAGCAAGGCGGCGAGGGCGGAAACGAAGGAGGTGGCCCACCTCGCAGCAGCGGACGTGGACGTGGATCCGCACCACGTCGGTTCTACCGCCGCAATTTCCGCGGAGGTAGAGGCGGCGGTGGCCCACCAAGACGGCCAAGAAGCCAAGACAATCAAGTAAGTTGGATTTTTTATTAATTTACATCTATGGCTTTCACTCTATTGCATCGCTTCACTGTAACTTTATTTTCTTTTATCACAAGTAGACTTTACTGCAAAAAAAAAAAAAAACTTTAATAAATTAAACAAAACACTATATATAACAGGTGAGTGGACAAGATAATGATTTCGGTAGAAATTCAAATAGATCTTTGCATCCACACTTTAGACGACGTATTACACGTAATTCACGTTACGGCAATCCTCAATTTGCAAATAAAGAAAATATCCAACCATTTGTTGATCCTATTTCCTCTTCACACTCTAAGATTCTTCCTGAAGCAGGTGATAATGCTATTAAGGTTTCAATTTCACTTTTTTAATACAATTTTTTTTTTTTAAATTAATAAATATTTAATACAAAAATTTTTGATAAATTATTAAATATTTAATATTTTTAAAAATTACTAAATATTTAATCCAAAATTTTTTTATAAAACTACCAAATAATTATCCACACAAAAGAAATTTTATTTAAAGCGATTATTAATAATAATAATAAAAAATAAATTAGCTAACGTAACGAGTGTAATACTTAGCTGTGCACGTTCTTTTTTCTTTCTTGACGAAATCAATAGGAGCCGAAATCTCAGGTTTCAATGAAGCTGCATGAACAGGATGTATGTAAAAAACAAGATACACCCGATGTTACTTCTTCGCAGGTAATTCTTCATTTTCATCTTCCTCGTTAACCCTCAAGCATTAAAAATAACTACCCTTACCACAGTCTCTATCTATAAAATAATAACAACAATAATTATTAATTAGTAGTAAACATTTAACAAACCTTGCTTGCTTTTTTTTATTACTCATCATCTCTACTGCATCATGCACTCTAAAGAATAAAAAATAAATTATTTTATTTCCAGTGAAACGTTATTTGAATAACAAGCTACGTTTTATAAAAACTAAATTAGCTATTTACTCTTGTGTTTATTAAAACATAATAAACTTATTGTTCCAGGACAGCCAGGCTGTGCAAAACACCACCACCGAGAGCAACGCTTAATTAATAACTGAAAAAAAAAAGAATAATAATAAATAAAAAATAATTAAAGCGCTACCACCATTCAACACTCCTATTATGTAACACCACAATCCCATAAAACACACAGATGAATCTGAACAGCAGCGGTAATTAATGTCACCAACTACTTAACAAGTACATCAATCAATATTCAATTCAACAACAACCACAACATCAACAACAACATATTTAAAAATATATAACAATTAATTAAAAATATCAAGACAAAAATTTATTTAACACTTTCCACAAATTGAGAAAGAAAAAAAATCTTCATCGTGAATCACTGAGATATTTAATTACACATAAATGTACACGCTGATTATTATTATTATTTTTTTTTTTGGCTAAGCGGGAACTGTCGGAAAAATTGTAATTGCGCTTAATTTAATATTGAATAAGTATTGAAATTCCAATGCTTGGTTTAATTGTGTACTAAATATTTTTGCTAGCGTTGCGTTCAATTATTTGCATTTTTTTTTTTTATTTTTCGTACTACGAGTACAAATGTTAAATCAAGATTATATTATATTGATTATAATTAATTGGTATTTCTTAATTGAAAAATTGTTTATTTTTTCTCAGTAAAAAGTTTTTTTTTTTGCTATTATAATCATTGACATTTAAAGTGATACACGATTCTGATGAAGAATAATAAATATTTGTTTAAATTTGTAATGACAAATTGTAATTTACTTATTCTTTAATTGACTAAAATTTATAAATAAGTAATTGAGTTACTGATAAGTATAAAGAGTTAAATAATAACATCTAAAAATTATACAGCTTTGCATGAACATCTTTAAATAGGTTGTAGTATTATCACAAAATAAATATCAATTTTTCTTTTTACATTTATATTATTTGTCTTTATTCATTTTTTTTCAGCCTCTAAATAATTTTCTCTGAAAAAAATAATTATGTATTTTGTATGGTGGAAGTTGATAAATTATTATTATTATTATTGTAATAATTACAATTATAAATTATAATTATAATTGGAAATCTCATTACGCATAATATAATTGTACCCTTGTAATTTTTTTTAAATTCGAGATTATTTAATTAAGATCAAATATTAAGTAACAACTCAATGCATAATATCTAGATGCATTTAATAAGAGCTAAGTTAAAACCCGCGGTCATGTTACTCAATTGTCAAATTAATGATGATGATAATTATTATTATTGTTGTAATAATTATTGGAATTTTGAAGGATTTTTATGAAGTTAATTACGTTTAAAATAACGTACGAGAACAATTGATTATTCAGTTAACCGGACCGCGAGGTTAAAATGCACCGTAGAAAAAATTCAATGGAAAATATTAATAAAAGCAAAAATATAATAATGTTTATTCGAAAAATAATCGTGTTAAATAAAGCAGAGATTATTGAATAATTTTTAAAATAATACCGACTGCTAATTAAAAGTACAATGCATGTGTTGACTGAAATAGACGATTAATGATTAACTAATTGATTATTGATAAAAAAAAAAAAAGGTAATTATTCACAAGTGGGGTCTTTTTTTTTTTGAAAAATTTATAAAAAAATGAGCAGTTAAAAAAAAATTGATTATTACAATTTTAATAATTAAAAAAAATTTTTAATTCGTTTTTTTATCTACTTTTCAAAAAAACATCAAAAAAAAGATAAAATGGAAATTTTATCCAAAAAAATAAGAACCAAAATTTTTTCCAACTTTTCAAGGCAAAAAAGCTATCAAAATATTAATTTTTTAATAACTTAAAAATAGAATTAAAAAAAATTAATTTTTTCCCATTTGTAAATAATTACCAAAAAAAAACACGAACATTAAAAAAAATAAAGTGAGCCATAATAGCCCGATCAGACCCGCGGGACTCCCAGCGGCTCTGTAACATTTTTTAAGATAAATAATTAACGATTTAAAACACCAGTAAGTCGATGCCCAAGGTGTGATGTTTGCAATTGAAAAATAATTACGAGAAGAAACGAGAGTTTTTTTTATTTGCATTTGTAAAAAATAAGCACGCCGTGCGTTATTTCTCTCGTTTCTTATCTTATCATTCAAAACACTCATTGATTAATTGAACATCTTTTTTTTTTTATGAAGTAATGAGTGTTGGAAAAATTGTAATTTGTATGTTTGTACAATAATTGAAATTGACGAAATTACGGACAGGTGAAAAATAATTTTTTTTTGTAATTAATTGTAGAATTAAATATAAAAATTGCCATGTTTTAGAAGATCGACGGGCTGGTGATGTTTGCCGGGCTATAACTATTGACGCTTTTGTGGTTTTTGTATTAATATAAAATATAACATAACTCGATATATAATTATAAAATTGATAGAACCACTCTACTACTCGATATCTCAGTTAAGTGTTTATAAAATAGATATAGTCGGCTGATACGTCGACTGCTCAGTAAATTTTGTACCGATATTTGAGCTCTTTAATAATATTTCATATGGAATATAATTTTTTCACGAAACATGTGCATTATAAAAAATAAATACCACAAAAAAATTGTAAAAATTTCGTTTAATTATTTAATGTTCCCTTTAGTGCTTATTTTATTTTCACTTCTATTTTATTTTATTTTTTGCTGCTCATATTGGTTCATAAAAAATTTATTGCCGCTCGGTTGTATTGTTTTACTGTATGCCATTCACTGGAGATCAAATTTATCAAATATTTTATTTTCATCCATTAAAAGACAAATAAAAGCAATAATGATGATAAAAGCGCTTCCGTTACAACACCGAGTATTATATATTGAATTTACTTTGAACTCGTGCTTCATATTTATTTTTATTTTGGTGTGTTGAAAAATAATTGGTGAATTTATATCAATTTATATCAACAATCCATTATTTTGTTCTGATAAAATTATTAAAAAAAAGGATAAAAATTATTTAATATTGAAATTTTTTAAAAATCAATTATTAAATATAAATGCATAATATTATTACACTGCAAATAATATTAATAAACACATCTAGGTAAATGTCGGTCTCCATCTATTGCCGGAATCAGCCATACAAGCAGCTAACGCGATTTCAGCTAAATGAGTCTCACGATGGGGCGCTGAAGCTATTCTATGAAATTTGTCAAGTGCTTTTGTGATTTTCTCTATTGCTTCATCGGGATTTTCTTGTTCCATACTTGCTAGTCCTTGACTGTAATTCTCTTCGCAATGGCTTAAGCTCATTATACTGCTTTCAAGATTTATCTTTTTTTTACAAGACATACACTTTACTAAATTACTCGAGTGGATTCCTTGGAGCAGTAATCCCTTACAGTTTTCTGTTGTACACCTTTAAATAAAATTATTATTATTATTATTGTTATTATTATTATTAGTTATTATTATTATTGCACTGTATTTTCTTAACTATTGACATTTTAAAAGATATAAGCTCATCACGATATTAGACGCATCAAGAGCTTTCATTTAAGTACCCACATGCATTTTCATATATTTTTCATATATATATATATATATATATATAATATATATAAATATATGGAAAATTGATGTGGGTACTCAAATGAAAGGTCTCGATGAGTGTAACATCAAGATGAGCTTATATCTTTAAAAATGTCAATAGTTCACAAGATACAAGATCATTTCTTAATTATTGACATTTTTTAAGATATAAACTCATCCAGATGTTACACTCATCAAGACCTTTCATTTAAGTACCCACATGCATTTTTGATATATTTTTCATATATACATATATATTATATATATTTTAAAGATATAAGCTCATCCCGATGTTATACTCATCAAGAGCTTTCATTTGAGTACCAACATGAATTTTTATATATTTTTCATATATACATATATATAATATATATAAATATATGGAAAATTGATGTGGGTACTCAAATGAAAGGTCTCGATGAGTGTAACATCAAGATGAGATTGCAGCGGTTACTTTTTAATAAACATGGTGTTCAACCGTGCTTAATAAATACATAGTTGTTTGTAAACACAAATTAGATTTACCTAATTTTAGGAGAACAATTAATCAACTCCTCAAACTTAAGCCAATCTTGCTTACAAGGATCACAGGTACACTTAAACCAGTACCGTCCTTCAAGGTTTCTTTGGCGTTCCTTAAAGCTTCTCTTTGTGAATATCGGGCCGTAATTTTCAGCAATAACTTGCCCCTTTGTCAAAGGTCGCGTCGCTCTTATAACTATATCACGACCGCTGAAGTATCTGCAATACAAAAGGTAAAACAATAAATTAAATTAGCTGTCAGTGCATGAGAATTAAATTTGTTTAATTAGTCTGACATTTGTTTTACATCATTCGTATTCAATTTATAAACGCTTTTGAACCCGAATATTTTAAATAATTTTTTTATCTTACAAAGAATATTTATTTTATTTTTTTCTTCATTTTTTTTACTTTACAAGCTTAATAATTAATTAGTCGTTATAAAAAAAATAATTATTTGTATTATATAGCAATACTAATGTTGTTCTATAAACATAAAAATAAAAAACTAAAACATTGTTTTCACCCGAAAGAATTTTACAGCAGCTAATTAATTACAAATATTTTTTTTTTTTAAATAAATTCTATTCCGTCATAAATATAATTAAATAATTCACAACAAACGATCGACAAGACAAAAAATCACCAAGAACGCAAACAAATGGAGCTATTTAAAGAGCGAGTCAACATGAGAAAACAGAGAGTGTAGTAGTAACTAATTAGCAGACATTAAATTAAAAACAGTTACCTAGTTACGGCTGGATAACAATCGTGATTGAAACGAGCAACTCCTGGATAAATTGCAACCCCAAGATAAACTGTTTTGCTCCCACGAAATCGATGCTCGTTACTAACACGTGTTTCGAAAATTTCGTGGGCATTGAATTGCAATAATTGGAGGTTTCGTAACAATAACGCCGCAACAGCTACCTCATTTCCAGTCGGTGAATCTGTTACAAATAACAATGATATAAATTATAATAAAAGCATTCAAAATAGAAATTACATTCATTCGATAAACAAACAAGGAAAAAATCCCGTGAAAAAATATGTAAGCAAATATATAAAAAATTTATATGAATTTTTTCTGAAAAAGTGTATAAAAATATTTTTTTAGATTTTCATAGATGAAATAAATAAATTATTGCTAAAGAAAAATTCTAGAAAATAATTTTATAGAATTGCATTGTCTTGAATCGGAACAAAAAATTCTTAAATTTAATAAAATTTTCTCAAACCAAGAAAAATTTCTTAATTTAAAAAATTTTTTACTCAAATCAAGATAAAGTTCTTCAAAATTAAGTACTTGATAATAGAGATTTTTGAGATTGTTATACACAGAAAAAAAAATTTACTTAAATCAAGTAAATATTTTTAAAGAGTTTTTTCTTCTTGATTTAAGCAGAAAATTTGTTAAACTTAGAAATTTTCTTGCTTTAAGTAAATTTTATTTAATTAAAAAATATTTCGTCTTGATTCAAGGCAATGAGACTCTTCAAAATTATTTATTTGGTTCAAGAATTTTTCTCTTGATTCAAGTTAATTTTTTTTTTCAGTGCAATGTTGTGAAGAGTTAATACAATAACAATTTTTATTATTATGATATTAATTGTTAATTATCATGTTGTATTATCTATAATTAATCAATTCTATTATGTTCTATTATTCCAATATTACATTAATTTTAATATGTAATTATGATAGTCTTTAGAGAGCGCTTGCTCTATGGTAAAAATTGAATAAATACACTGATAGAAGGATTTGTTTGTATTTAATAAATCAATTTATTAAAATCTTTTTCAGATATTTTTTTGGGTGGAAAAAATATTTTTTTACTATTAACAATATTCGTTAGTATTAACTAAATCAATTTTTTATGAGAACAAAATTTTTGTAACTATTAAGAAGCTTTTGTGTATTGAAAAAAGTATTTATTTCCACCAAATAAGATTTGTTAATAGTTAACAAATATTTTGTTGGTGGTCGGTGTTGGTAGATGGCTCTACGTTAACGCGTAGTTGTAAATAAGTATATATATATATATGTAAACTTCTAATTGTAATTTATCTTTTTATTATTTGTATTTTTTAATTTCAATTTTCTTTTACTTCATTAAATATCTAATTCTCTGTAATTTTTACAATTAAAATAAAACATTGAAACACGTTTTTGAGGAATTTTTTAAATATTCATAATCCTATTAATAAATCATTTTTTATATGTTAATAAATCGTTTATTAAATAGTAATAAATGTTTGGTTAGCACAAAAAAAATAGCTCCTAATAAATGATTTATTAACTGTTAATAAATATTTGTTAAGGACCTATCCTCTAATAAACCATTTATTAAATATTAACAAATCTTTTTAAATACAAAAAAATCCTTCTATCAGTGTAAATAAAAAAAAAAAAAAATTTTTTTTAATGTAAATATTAATTAAATGGATAAATACGCGGAGCAGAAAATAAAATACCTTGAGAAGTATTTTCTAAAAATTCAACCCGCTGGAGACATTTGACGAGGAATATTGCCATTAATGTGCGCTCGAAAAAGTCCAAGTTAGTCCGCTTTGAGTCCAAAGTCACCAAATCGTAAGCTCGGTCATCTACATTTTCCCTTTTACTGAACTCTTTTTCAGTTTTGACCGAGAAATGGTTGTCGGGTGAAGCTTGCTGAGAACTTTCTTTGAGCTTTTTTTTTCTCAGCCGACGTTTCGATGATTTACTCAAGTTGCCCTGGCACTTTTCAGAGTTAACATTATTTACGGCACTGTCTTTCTCACACACCCGCTGGAACAATTGCAGACACCCTTGCAGCCCCACTTGTGTAACCATTCTCAGTGCCAGCATACTGAGGATGCTCATTCCCGATCCTAGAAAATAATTTTTTATTTTTTCGTTTTATGAAAGTATAAATTTAAATATAAATTTACCAATAAGCAAAACAAGGAGTTTACACTCGTATTTATGATAAGTTTGTAAAGCTTCATCCCGGCAGTTTTTCCCGCAAAAGGCCACACTGCTGCACACTGAACATCCCAGTGGAGCTCTCAACCTTTATTTAAATAAAAAAAAAAAGTTAGTAATGGAAAAATGTCAGAAGTTTAAAATTTTAAATACATGACAAGTCTTAAATTTATTCTGTCTAATATCAAAAAATTAAAACTTTTAAAGTTTCTTCAGCTGAACTCAACATTAAATTACTCAGTTATCAAGTAGTTTAAAACTTTGGAATTAATATACTCTGTTTGATTCTCAGTACTGTACTTTGAGTTATTATTTCACTTACACGCGTAAACGGTTTAACATTTAGAAATTGTTTTTAAAATTTAATTTTCTTATAGAAGATTTTCTTATTAAGAAAATTTATAATGAAAAATTGAAATAATAAAATTATTTTTTCAATTAAAATAAAAGACTAAGTTTTATAAAAATATAAAAATTGTTGACAATTGTCGTTATTAATACTATTAATAAATTGATAAAAATATATTTTTTTTCCAAAAAAAAAAAATGTATTTATTTAATTACCGAAATTGAATTTGATTTTAAGTTAATTGACTGTAAGCATGATACCATTACTGTAATTACCTACCAATTTTATCTAATATCAACTTCTATCCCGATGGTCGTACTAAGATATCAAGAGTGAAATTAATTAATTAATTAACGAAGTAGTTTTTAACTGAACTAATAAGTAACTGATAAAAAAAAGTTGATAATCAGTAATAGCAACTTTGCAGTCACTATGTGACTGCCGTGACTTTTGAGCTATAAATAAATAAAATTTTGCTTTATAAAAATAATGACTTTTGTTAAATTGCACTGTACTTTCTTAAATATTGACGTTTTTAAAGATATAAGCTCATCCTGATGTTACACTCATAAAGAGCTTTCATTTGAGTACCCACATGCATTTTCATATATTTTTCATATATACATATATATATAATATATATAAATATATGAAAAATTTGATGTGGGTACTCAAATGAAAGGTCTTAATGAGTGTAACATCGGAATGAGCTTATATCTTTAGAAATGTCAATAGTTCACAAAATACAAGGTCATTTCTTAATTATTGACATTTTTTAAGATATAAACTCATTTCGATGTTACACTCATCGAGACCTTTCATTTAAGTACCCACATGGCATTTTTTATATATTTTATATATATGGTATTTGTGAAATATATAAATATATAAAATATATGAAAAATTGATGTGGGTACTCAAATGAAAAGTCTCGATGAGTGTGACATCGGGATGAGCTTATGTCCTTAGAAATGTCAATATTTCACTAAATGAAAATATTGCAGTAGAAAAATTACTTAGAAGTAAATAAAAAAAAAAAAATTATTCTCGTTGTGCGACTTATGTTTAAAAATTGAATTTAAATAAATGTTAGAAAACTTACAAGTTTGCATAAAATTTTGCTATTACGATATTATGATGTATGTCTTAGTGATGCACTTCTAGTAAATCATGTTCTGGTAATACTCTAAGGTAGAATATATTCATAACAGCTTAGTTATAAGTGATGAGCCTTGCAAGTATTACACACGCATATGCAATACAAAATCGCTTGTTTATCAAAATAATATTCATCTCTCCGCAGATTTTGTATTTATATAGTTTGATTCCATCATTAAAATTAATCTATTTTTAAGTAGATATATTTAGTATTCTCATCGGAGTAACTATGACTTTTGAACATCGATAAACCAGGGCATTACAGAAATAGAATCAATAGATAGCTAATTAACGTGGTTTGTAATCAGCTCATGAAGTTATTATAATCTTCTCAAAGTCGTACAAAATCTCTGAATCTACGTTGATTTATCCAACGAACTGTGGCCATTATCAAAAACTTTACAAAGTAAATATTGTACTTTAATTCAAGAGTTATTAGCGGTTGATTAATGAAAATACTCAGAAAAAAAAATTATTTGATAATAATAATTATAATAATTAATACTTGAAACAGATTTTTATAAGCATTTGAATAGAATAAATTTTTTTTTTAAGGAGAAATTTTTTACATTGAGCTTATAAGTCACTTTTAAAAGTAAGCTTATGGACTAAAAAGCTTTAAATCGGAAGCGAATATTTGGACTGGAATAAATTCAGCGAAAATAAGATATATTGAAGCTCTACTTAAAAGCTTACATATGTTAAAAGGTATTATAACTTTTCTCTCTTTCAGCAGATGAGACCATTAATTCGTGAATATTTTTGACTTTTAATATTTCCAGCGACTCAATGGCCGATTCAAACTTTTATTCGCGATAAGAAGAATGAAAAGTTCTTGGATTGTAATAAAATTTACAGAGCTTGATGTTGGAGACTATAAGTAATCCTTGAGGACACTAGGTCTCTTTGTTGGGATAGAAAGTAACTGAAGTTGAAATGTTAAATGCTGAACGTAAAATGTGAATAATGCTCTCGGAAGATAAGTAACTTTAGATGGGTGAGTGTGTGACAGAAATAACTGAAAGTGAGGGGCTGAAGTTGTGATGAATAAAAACAGAAAACAGAATACTTGCCTTACAAAACAATGATGACAATGTGTACCGTAATACTCGGGTAAGAGACACGATGCCAGAGGCGCTTCGTGTGCTAATACATCTCCAATTCTAACATCATCAGCAGCAACTGCATGCTTGCCGGCTTCTATTGTCTCCTGGATTTCGACGAGCTTCGAAATACCTGGTAACGATCGATGTAAGCCCCCAGTCAGCTCCGGGAAAACCGCTGTCAAAAAGTATCAACAAATTATTATTATTTTTATTATTGATATCTTTCTATACGTTATTTCTATTTTAATGTTTTGGATTTTCATTAAAAAATTGTTTGTTGATTGAAAAAATAAAACTATTTCAATCATAGCTACGTATTTGTTATCTTTTATTATTATTATTTGTTATTTTTTTTTTTAATTTAAAACTAGCAATCTTGAAGTCACTATATGACTGCCGTGACTAGTGAACTGTATTAAGTGAATGAAATTTTACTTTATAAAATAATGACTTTTGTTAATTTGCACTGTACTTTTTTAACAATTGACGTTTTTAAAGATATAAGCTCATCCCGATGTTACACTCATCAAGAGCTTTCATTTGAGTACCCACATGCATTTTTATATATTTTTCATATATTTATATATATAAATATCTAAAATATATGAAAAATTCATGTGGGTACTCAAATGAAAGGTCTGGATGAGTGTAACCTCAGGATGAGCTTATATCTTTAAAAATGTCATTAGTTGACAAAATACAATGTCATTTCTTAATTATTGACATTTTTTAAGATATAAACTCATTTCGATGTTAGACTCATCGAGACCTTTCATTTAAGTACCCACATGGCATTTTTTATATATTTTATATATATGATATTTGTGAAATATATAAATATATAAAATATATGAAAAATTGATGTGGGTACTCAAATGAAAGATCTTGATGAGTGTAACATAGGTATGAGCTTATATCTTTAAAAATGTTAATAGTTCACAAGATATATACAAGGTTATTTCTTAATTATTGACATTTTTTAAGATATAAACTCATCCAGATGTTACACTCATCAAGACCTTTCATTTAAGTACCCACATGCATTTTTCATATATTTTATATATATGATATTTGTGAAATATATAAAATATATGAAAAATTGATGTGGGTACTCAAATGAAAGGTCTCGATGAGTGTAAAATCGGGGTGAGCTTATATCTTTAAAAATGTCAATAGTTCCCAAGATATAAGGTCATTTCTTAATTATGTATCTAGAGATAGAGTATTATTAATATTAATATAACAGTTTTAATATTAAAAAAATAAAACTGTTTCAATCATCGCTACGTATTTGTTATCTTCCATTACCGTTATAATAATAATAATTATTATTATTATTGATTATTTTTTTAAATTTAAAATTATTTCACCCAAGAGACTCATTTTGCATTTCTCTTTCATTTCATTTTTAAAAACAATAACCCGTGATAAGGTAATTGCAAGATAATAATAATTATGCATAGTATTGAAAAAAATTTATTATTCAACAATGAAAAATATTTTGTACAACTAATTTTTTTATTTTCTCTCAAAATACATGACTTTTCACAGAAACTTTTCAATAAAAATTCCTGTTCTCAATTTCTCTGTATGATTACAGAAGAAAACTTTATTTTTATATTTTTCTTGTCATTCATCGGAAGGAAGTATTTCTACAAAGCCTTCGACATCTATAACGCAATAAAGTAATGTATATATTTTACTATTCAAATTTTCTAGACTTTATCCAGCATACATAAGAGTTTTCATAGAATGAAACGTGAGTTGGAAAATTGTCTGAATTCAATACAAACCTACTATTATTTTTAAATTCATCATTTACTTAATTAATGGCCATTATTTGTAAATTTAATTAATATTTCATTGAAGTTTATTAAAATTGATGGACTACATTTAATTATCCCAAGCATTAAAATTATTTAAATAAATGGTAAATTTAAATTCTGGATAAAATGTCATTTAAAATAGTATTTTTTTTAAATTACATGTATTATACATGACATAATATGATTGATAATTATAATAAATGTCATACATCAGGTAATTTTTCATTTTCGTTCTCACTCAGTGATTTTCCGCCGCAAAGAAAGCAGATTATTCTTTATCACAATGACACTTGATCTAACATTCAAATTACATGTCGGGATTACATTTAGAGCCTTGAAAGCAAGGTAAAAAAAATAATTTATTCAAGCACTATCTTAAATTCACCTCCTCTCTTCATTTTGTAAAGTATTATTACCCTAATTAACACCATAAAAAAATTCTCATCAAATTATTTTTTTATAAAATTTATTCCTGATTCTCTTCACGATTTATTTTTTCAAAAGAAACAATAAAGCTTACAAGTGCACCACGCGAACTAAATAATGGAACTCTGAAGATTCTGATCCTCACAAAGCTGGCCACTTTTAAAAGGAACGTTAAGTACCGTAGTGAAATATTTAAGCTATTGAAAGGGAAAAATCTTAGAAAAGTTTATACATTTTTTTTTATTCCGAGCATTTCAATCTTGAACCCATTAATTAAGACTATAAATTAATTTTAGTAGTAATGCGCAATGATAAAATACATTTCTACATTTAATGTGTTATCTTATTCAAGTACTTTATGATCTTCATTAATGTCGCCTGAAGTTAGGTTGAATGTATAAGTTATTTCAAACTTTGTATGCATGTCTTATTTAGACATCTTATTATCAGTTTTAATTAATGGCTGTAGAATTCATTATTAAATAAATAAATAAAGAAACAATCTTTGAATCTGGTAGTTTAGGTAGCAAAACACCTAACTTGTAATCAAAAGATCCAGGTTCGAATCCTGGCTTGGTATAGTCCTTTATATTTTAAAAAAATTTTTTAAAATGATTTTAGCTTCCAAAAATTCAGTGAAATTAATTAATTAATAATTTTAAATGCAAGTAAAGTTTTAAAAAATTAAAAATTTTTTAACATCAATTGAAAAATTTTTAAACTACACAAAAAAAAAATTAACTTAAATCAGAAGAAAATTTTTTGAATCAAGTGAAATTTACTTAAACCAAAAACAAATTTCTTAGTTTAAAAATTTTTATACTCAAATTAAGAAGGTATTGTTCTTCAAAATTATTTACTCGATTCAAGTAAATTTTTTTTTCTGTGTAACAAATTTTTAAATAAATTTAATTAAGAATTTTTGGTTTTAATTCAAGACCAAAAAACTCTTCAAAATTATTTTTCTTGTTCAAATTAATTTTTTTTTCAGAGTAGCTATCAAAACAAAGAACAAAATTTCAGCCTGTCAGTTAAATTTCTTCCATCCAAAAATTTCCAGCTTCTCTTATTATTTCCTTACGTCAATCTCGATAATTAACACCCGTCAAAATAATAACCAAGCTATCAAAATACCGAATCATCCACCCATTAATTAAATCAAACACAAAATTAACATCTCGACGGATTATTTTGCCTGCACAGTCCGAATATTAATGCCGTCGGTGATCAAATAAGCTCGAGAATATTTCAAGTGCTCATGTAAACATGTTTATGAGCATTACTATCAGTGTAATTAAATTAACAGCTCATCAAACAAACTTTTAGTAACCGCATCTGAACAAACTTTCGCTGCCCTCTTATTTTGTGTGCTTTTGTATGAAATTACAGCAACTTGCGCTGCAGTTACTGGCTTCTCGCGGTATCTATTATCGAATGCAATTCCATTGTGATGGAGTTGTTAAATGATAGCAAGTTACGTATCATATTATATATTATATAATGTACCGAATTCAGCGGTATGTAATTTATATCTTTCATGATGAATGTAAATAACTCTTTGTTCGCGTTTATACTGCTCTGGCATTTGTCTTACAAAAAATCGATCTCCCCTTCTTTGTCTCTACGTGATAAGAATCGATTACAGCTCTTTTTACTGAGTATAAACATTTTTTTTTTACATCTTATTCTACTCTGGATACTTTTAAACAGGGTGATAATAATGAATCTACAAAGTTTCTTATTTGTTTCAGATAACATAAATAATTCAAATGAAACTTTGGAATGAATTTATGTACAAGTTAGTCCATTTTGTAATTAATTTTTTTTTGTATCGCACTTGCCAAGACATTAACTTGAATTTTACGGAAAATTTTTAATTAAATGTATTTTTAAAACAGTGACACTTAGATAGTGGCAAGATTATTTTCAAATAAATTTAATAATTCATTATTTATAAAGAAATTTGATCGTGTTCAAAAATATATTAATATAAATAACCATTTAATAAACAGATTTTTTAGACTTTTGATGAGTGTGCTTCTAGAAAATAGAGTTTTTTACATACTCTAGTAGAAAACAAAACTAAATAAATAGTAGACTGCACACCGCATCGAACAAAAGAAAACTAGGGCAAAACTATGCTTGTAATTGCTCACTCGAGTTGAAGAAAACGTGGAAATTGAAATTTCCTACTTCTGTACGTGCGAAAAAATTATGTTTTTTATTTCGTGTTGCATCAACTAATAATTTGAAAAAAAAAAAAAACATTTAATTGAAAATTTTTGTTGTAAATAAATTTAAAAAAATTAAATAGAAGATAATTCAGTCTTTTGTTTTTTTTTTGGCGGTCAAAATTAAAAAAAAGTTTGGAAAATCCAAAAGTGCACGCCTCATAACGCTCATTCATTTTTTAAGAAAAAAATTAATTGTGCAATTGATTAAAAAATAAATTATAATTAAGTATTTTCTTACATGAGTATTTTTATTTTTTTTTTTAAATATCGGATAATTCAGTCTTTTGTTTTTTTTTTGGCGGTCAAAATTAAAAAAAAGTTTGGAAAATCCAAAAGTGCACGCCTCATAACGCTCATTCATTTTTTAAGAAAAAAATTAATTGTGCAATTGATTAAAAAATAAATTATAATTAAGTATTTTCTTACAGAGTATTTTTTATTTTTTTTTTAAATATCGGCGCTCTTTTTTCTTGTCATATGCGCAAGCAGTCTAAAAAAATCTAGCTTGATCAAGTGGCGCCATAGTTTTCACGTGACAAATGAGAAAAGTTCATTTGGCTTTGTACGGATGTATCGTAGTGAATTTTAATAAAAATTTAATTAAAAAAAAAAATACATAAATTAGGCCACTGATATGAAATACGGACCCAGTTAATCGAATTCTTAAACTAATAAAAAAGGTCCGGTCTTGAAATATCAATTTGTTCGGGAGTAATCGTTGGTACATCCAAAATGGGGTGACATCCGAACGTCCACGTCAAATTTTTTTCAAAACTTTTTTTTTTCAAAATAGCAACATGAAATGATTTTAGAAAGTAAAAGATGGTTTAATTCAAGTGTTTTTTCGGTGTACATCTACTTATATCATTGTATAAGTGTAATATGGTTGCGTTAGAGGCATTTAAAGATCACAAAATTGCTTGACCTTGACGAGCCGAGTATAAAGCACAACCTCACGCGCTTCGTGCTCTGAGGCGTGCAATTAAATTACTATTCAATCTACAAATTCTTGTTCATTTTTACTCACCTCATTATTATTGATTGAAATTAGTTGATTTAATTGTTCAAATTTTAAATCGTATGCTTTGTTCGATTAGTTATAATCCTTACTTTGTCAATTTATTAATGTAGATCTGTTTATATTCTTACATGTCGACGTTCTAATCAGCAAATTGTCTAACTCCATTTTTGAGATTCTTCTATTTGTACGAAAAAAACAGTTCAAAATTTATTATCACTTTGGAAAACCATTTAATATTATTATTATCTAATAGAGATATAGTATTTAGATTTGAATCATTCAAATAATTTATAATTGGATTATTGCTACATCAAAATGTTAAAAAAAAAAATACCCTCTAAAAAATAAAAAGTTAGACAAATTGCTAATTAGACCGTCGATGTATTTTTTTACTTGTTTTTTGTACCATTTACCATTCAGCCATTGCCTTGGCATTTAAGTTAAATAAATAAATAAATGAATAATTAAATAAATAAATAAATAAATAAATAAAAAAATAAAGGATCCACTTTTAAGATGTGGAACAATATTGAAGTTGTTGTTAGCAGTATAGCGAGTTAACAAGAATATTCATCATCTTGGTGTTGGAAATGATTAACGTTATGATAATTTATCGATTTTTAGCAGACGTATGCATAACATGTAAATATACTGCATTAATACGATGTGGGTGAAATTAGGGTTCGTTGCAATTTGCATAGATACATTTGAATGTACCTCAATGTAATTGTATCCGTAATTCAATAAGACAATAAGGTATTAATTTCAGCTTCTTGTGATATTATTTCCATTGTTGGTTTGTTTGTTATTAATTATTATTAATTGCTTTATTGAATTAAAGTATTGTTTATAAATAAATGTCAATATTGAATCTGTAAATGAAATTGATGTGAATGAATTTCAGAGTAATTAAAAATTTATTTTATTTTACGTTTAAAATTGAAGGATATTCGATTTGGAATAAAAATATACACGTGAAGACTATTTTATTAAATCAGTACATTCCAAGATTGTATTTTTAACGAGATTACTTTTCTGGTTTTATACCTGATTCAAGTCGATAAAAATTAGTTTTTCTATTCCCGTTCAATCAGATTGATATTATGAAGGAAATTGTTTTTGAAATGATAAAGGTTACTTACATTTAATATTTTTTAGGGAATTATTTTTATTCAATAATCCGTAAGTTTATTAAAATAGAAAATTTCAATAAAAATAACAATAATATTTCCACGCTCCATTAAAGCAATAGAGGAGATAATAAACATATATTTTACACCCGATATTGTGGGCGTAAAAGCTCCGTGTCGATTTGAATTGAAATAACATTTTAAATTAAAAGATCATTTATACTTGTTCATATTTAATCCACGTTCATTTTTCATCTCTATTTGCGTAAGTACCACAAAGGAAAAATTCTCGTTGAAAGTTCTCCATTAATGAATAATATTTTTATAACAAAGAATTACAATTCAAATCCCCTGAAGCTGTGTTTAATTCGCAACAAATAATTAAAGTTGTAATCAAGCATTGTACATCTTTTCATCCGGTTAATTCTATTGTTTTATTGAATGTTAAATAAAAAAATAACCGCGAGATACGGATGAGTACCTTCAGATAATAATTCAAAATGTATTTGATCGACATATTGTAGAATAATTTTATTTATCTATGAATTTTTTCTCCGGAAATTTTTTATCTAAATATTCGTATAATATTGACACAGAAAGATTACTTCTGTAACGTCACTCAACTCAATAGAGCTTAAAAAACTTCGTTGTCACCTGCTGTGAGCAAAAAAAAAATTTTATAATAAGTTTGAATCAAATGATCGAATAATGTATGCAGATTTTTGTATGATTCTTTTTCGTATTTGCAATTAACATTTGTGGATATTATTATTATTATTATTACTATTATTATCTATATTATTAAGAGAATAAACAAAATTTGTGGCCAGCGTATTTATATGATAAAATGGGTTTTTATGGTTAAATTTGGTATCGTTAGAAGAAAGATCTTGACCTGAAGTTGTGCATTTTCAGTGTTTTATATCATTCTCACCAATAGTCAATTTGTTATGATAAGTATTTAGGCTGCATTCGAAAATGCTCTATCTCTAGATGCATAATTAAGAAATGACCTTGTATCTCGTGAACTATTAACATTTTTAAAGATATAAGCTCATCCCGATGTTACACTCATCAAGAGCTTTAATTTATATATATGAAAATGCATGTGGGTACTCAAATGAAAGCTCTTGATGAGTGTAACATCGGGATGAGCTTATATCTTTAAAAACGTCAATATTTAAGAAAGTACAGTGCAATTTCACAAAAGTCATTATTTAATAAAGCAAAATTTTATTTACTTATAGTTCACAAGTCTCGAAAGTCACATAGTGACTAAAAAGTTGCTAGTTATTATTATTTATGAATTTTAATAATATTAATAATGACAACGAGAATTTATGAAGTGACTTCGCGAATCAGTGTAGGAACGGGCAGCTAATGATATCCGTCCATTATCAGAGATACTGTAATTAGACGAGCCAAATCATCAATAGCATAATTGTTCAGTACTGAGATATTATCTAACAGATGTAATAGTATGTACACGATGTTGTAGATATATCTGGTACGCATCGGATTCAAATAATCAATATACTAAATTTCGAAATTGTTCCCGTCACAATTAATTAACAAGGGCGTTTGAAGCTTATATCGGAATTTTTAATAAACTCTAAAAGCGATGTGAAGAAGGTATTATAAGCGAGGAGGCGGAGGGGTGTCGTGAGCGACGAGAGACGGGACTCATCGACGGACCGAGCGAGCCATCGCTACCACGACCGCGTTGACTACCCGTGCCACGGCATTTATGTATATAAGTTTATTTTTGTTTATGAGTCTAATTATTTTTGTTAATTGTTTAAAGGTATTAATTGTTAAATTATCGAAACGTCGTTTAGAATAATTATTTGAACTAATTACTTTAACGAGTTTCGTTTTGAGTTTCGTTTATTTTTTGTTTCTGACGATTATTATTATAAATAATAATAATTTGTATATGATTTTATTTGTTTAATTATTTCTTTATTTAAAATTATTTTAAACGACGTCTTAAAGAAAAATGAATTTAGTAGTTCGCCACCGAGCGATAGATGGCGTCGACGGTTCGCTTACAGATCAAACTCGCCGAGCTAAGATAACCGAATCCGCGTCACGATAATTTTTGTTCTTTGAAAGAACAAAAATTTACTTTATCTGAAATAATTAAGTGATTAAAATATTTCGAATAAATTCGAAATATCCAATTAATTATTTTTCTAAGTCCCAGAAATTTAATTAGTGTGGGAAATAATTTTGGTAAAATATTTATTTTTGTATGAAATTATTTTTCTAAGTCGAATTTGGAAGAAAATGTAATTTGATGAAATTAATGTAATCTGATGAATTGTTTGAATGAATTTGATATTTAATTTTGAAAATTAAATTAAAAACTTATAAATTTTCGGGGATTTCCCGAAGTTCGACGGCGAGCGACAGGTGGCGATAATTTGCCAATACTTTTCGCTTTTATTAATAATTTTTGGGTTGATAAAGCCCAAAAATTATCCGCTGTTGAGCAACCTTTCTCTGGGTTTAATTTCTCTTCTGGAGACTTCTGGAAGAGGAATTAAAAGGGAGTTCTCTCTACCTGGTGCGGACTACCACAGGTAAGTGAACTTATCTACCTACGAGTAAAGGCGACTCTCCACCTGGAGGCCTTCAGCCAAAGGGTGGCAACCCCAGCCGAGTAGGTGGGGGAGAGGTGGATTCTATTCACTCTTCCCTTGGGAATCGCGAAGTAGGGCCTGCGGGGCGGCTCTAGTCACCCGTCAGGAGCTGGGCACCAGAGGGCCGACGGAAGGGAATTAGCGACGCGATTTTGTAAGCGACGAGAGTATGATCTTACCGACGACGGTAATAGAAATTGTAAACGCCGTGTATATATGGGTTTAGTTTGATTATTCGCCGTTTTTCTTTGTATAATGTTTAATGTTTTGGTTTATTGAAATAAAGAGGTTTTGTTTTGTTAATATTAATTAAATATCTAGTTTGATTAATTTAGAAATTACCCTGGTTAGAATCCTGGACTCCGGCGAGCTTAAAATCGAGCCGGGGGTAAAATTTGGTCACAAAGTACCCGTTACAGCGAATATTCTTGATCCTAAAAATCCACTATTTTATTAACAAAATTCAACATGCTGAATTGATTCAATATTTAAAAAAACATGAGATTTATTCTAAGCAAATTAAATTGGAATTATTTGTTGCCTTGAATAAATTTTCTTCCCTCCCATCAACCGATGAAATGTCAATTATCGAGAGCCTTTTAAATTATATCAAAGTTCGCGGCTTTGTAAAAAATTCAATAGTTATCGACTGTTCTTCCCTACAGGTTCAGTTTTTATTTTTCATTTAAATTTGAATACAGCAATCGCTTTTCGTTAACAGAAACAGAGTTTTGAAGTTATTGATTCTCTGAGCACCTATGACGCTAAGCTTTTTGCGAGTTGCAAGCGTAAAGACCCCCATTCTACCCATTTTTACGTCTATAAAAATCGTGCAGCAAAAGACCTACAGTATTTTAGCAATTCAAATTATTCAAATAGTTCATTCGCGCCCGGCTTTTGCTGTCAATAAATACTGTATACCCATTTTATAAAATTTATCGCATCAAATTTTAGTAAACAATTCATTCAAAATGTCTGAGACATTCATATCTTTCTGTTTAACACAGGTCATACATTTTCTATTACATAAATATTGCTCTGACGTATTAAGTACTGGAATAAAAATTTTTATGGTCTTTGGCCGAATTCCAGTTTGTTAACTCATGTCTTCCGGCTTCAGTACAAAAGCTTTATTTTTTTTTTTCTTTTAATTTTTGGAGGTAACTAAACACAATGCTAAAAAAATTGACTCACTACTTACCGAACAAAAAGCTTAAAATGTAGAATTAAAGAAATTCAATATTCTTCAAAGCAAAAATAAATGTAAATTTCTTGAGCAATAACAAAAGTTATCGTTCTTTAATTTTATTAATTAAAAAAAAAACTTACGTTTCTTGTAATTATTTTTCACTTCTCCGCCATTAGATTTGTAAGTGTCTATTGATTTTTTTGACTCTTCTACAAGACGGTAACACTCTTGCAATTTCCGCTCCAGTTGTTCTCTGAAAGTAATATCATTCAAATAGTTTTTTAGTTAATAAAAATTCTTCCAAAAGAACAAATAGATAAACTGACAGCTAAAGTTACTAACTGTATTTATAGTGTCAGTTTTAATCAAAAGTTTATAAATTTATACAGCTTAGAGAGGAAAACTATTTGCGAATCGTGTTATAACTGAGTATGGTGCGTAGTATGTCAGCGTCAAAGAGAATTCCTCTGTAACGTTAGTTAATTTTCAGAAATTACAAAATTAAAATTAAACACATTATTACTGCAGTTATCTTTCACTTTAATGTTTCATCAATAAAACAAAATTTTACATGAGCTATTTAGTGCTCATTGCAATTACGCGGGCCATCTAATTCTAACTAACCCCGCTAGCAGTGATATCATTATAGCCCTTGCAAAATATCGCAATGTTCAGCGCAAAAGACATTTCCCTGGTGTATGGCACTGCAAAGCCTTCTCATTTCTCTGTTAAATAATTTGATAAAGTAATAATATAATTGTTTTACTCCTTTAATATTTTTTTTTGTTTTTAAATTAAATTTTGAAGCATTTCAAGCATTTTATTTTTCACTTTAGTCATTTTTTACAACAGTTAAAGATTATTGCCAATTTTTGTTAATAAAAAACTAGCAACCTTGCAGTCACTATGTGACTTCCGTGGCTTGTAAACTATAAATAAATGAAATTTTGCTTGATTAAATAATGACTTTTGTTAAATTGCACTGTACTTTTTTAACTATTGACGTTTTTAAAGATATAAGCTCATCCTGATGTTACACACTCATCAAGAGCTTTCATTTGAGTACCCACATGCATTTTTGATATATTTTTCATAGATACATATATATATATATATATATAATATATATAAATATATGAAAAACTGATGTGGGTACTCAAATGAAAGGTCTTGATGAGTGTAACATCAGGATGAGTTTATATCTTTTAAAATGTCAATAGTTTACAAGACAAAAGGTCTTTTTTTAATTATGTATCTAGAGATAGAACATTTTCGAATGCAGCCTAAATACTTATCATCATAAATTGACTATTGGTGAAAATGATATGAAACCTTTAAAAGGCACAAATTTAAGTCAAGACCTTTCCAACGATACCCAATTTAACTATAAAAACCCATTTTATTATATAAATACAATGACCACAAAATTTCATTTATTCTCTTAATAATATAGATAAATTACGGCTTTTTAAGACTTTATAATTTTTTTTAGCAACTTCAGGTCATCCCAACTTTCGTCTTTTCTATTCTTAAAATTTTGACATTTAATTGCAGTGTTATGAACTTTAATATTTGATCGCAAGCACTCCAAACCGCTTTAAATGCATTGATTATGCACTCGTTCTCTCGATTAGATAATCGATAGTTCCGCATTAATGCTGACGTCTTTCCGTGACTCCTACAGTAATATTAATCATCTAAACAGTACATTCGTGCAGATTTAGGATAATAAAAGTGCAAATGATGTTGAGCTTGAACGTATTTCCATTCGTTTTATCGAAAAATTTATTTATTCCAAATAAATTTATGGCTATTTGATAAAAAACATTCATTATCGCGGTTATTTATTTGGTACCTACTATTGTTTCGGAAAAATAATTTCGTTTATAATTAAATACTTTCTTTATAGAGTTTCATTGTTTTCTTAAATTTACTACTGCATTGTTTGTTCTAATCTGAACGTGCCGTTGACTCCACTCGAGTGAAAAGTAAACAATACGCACATGGGCAATGTACTTAGATTCTGAGACGGTAATCACCTGGATAAACAAGATATGTGAGAAAAAAAATTGGTTTATTTTTTGTACTCGGTTTTTTTGTCAAGATGGCTTTTTCTAATTTGAGAAAATACTAACGAAAGAAGAGAGAAAATTATAAGTATAAAAAATACATTTTTTACGACCTTTAAGACGGTTAATTTGTGCTAGAGAACTAGACGATCGATAAAATCCGGTAAAAATTTTTTATTTTATTTAAAAAGAATTTCTTATAATTTTATTTAAAAAATTTTTTTTTAATTTTATTTTTAAAAAATTTTGTTATGAAAAATTGATTTTGAAAATAAAACAAAGATTTAAATTATTAAAAAACTAGTCATGACTCTAAAAATAAATAAAAAAATATTATACTGTTTTTAAATGCCACAAGAATAAATTATTTGGTGGGTATCTCGTTGGCTGGATCTTGGCTGGAAAATGCAAGTTTCTGGAAATGTAAATAATGTAAGAACAGCTTGACATTATGAAGGAAAATTTTGTTGAATCAAAATGGGATGTCATTTTCAAGGGAATTGTTATTATTTTAATGAAATTCAGACTCATTGTTCTACTGCAGTATTAAAATAAATTTTTTCATGCAGTTTTTTTTTTTGTAACATATCAACTAAACTAACCTTAAGCATACTTGAAAAAATTTAAATCTCACTCCACCTATTAGGTCTCGGTTGTTTTATTTATTACTTTTCCGGTAAGCGTTGCGTGAGTGAAAAGACTTAACTTTAGTCAAAATCTTTAACAGATGTGCGTGTTTATAATCGATCTAGCTCTGCATGTTTACTCGCTATTTAAAAACAAAATGATACGAAAGATAAAAATTTTCGCAGGAGATGCTTTCGATCAGCACGGCATCAACTTCCTAACATTTTAGCCTCATAAAAAAGTAAATAAAAAATATCGAGATTTTCGCGCTCGGGTAAGCGGTTAATTCGATAAATTTTTTTTTTTACTTCAGTAAACTAAGGATCATAAGAATTATTATTACCAAAACCTTCCTCTCAATTTACGTCCTACTATGGAAGCAACTATGAGCGTTACTTTTTTTATTATTAATAACAAGATTATTTGTACTACCGCGCAAAAGAGAATAAAATATAACTTGTGTACAAAAGACAGGGTTGTTTTTACGCAAGCGAAAACAATTGAGTTCGACGAGCGGGTTCGTAATTCAAACTACCGATTTAACAGAGCAAACATTTCCATATACGAATTCACGTTTAACTTGCTCTAACTTTGGATATTAATTCCCTGGGCGGTCATATTACTGTATCCTTCAGCTCTACATGTCACTCCTATATGTCATACATATATATTCCATGAACCTAATGTATACCTATCCGATTACGTTCGCTCGAAACGTACCAGCAAAAATATATACCCCCCGGAATTATTATACCTCAAAATGGTTTTGCAATATTCATTTTTTAATGGACTATAAATCATCACTGTCTGCATGAAAGTTTTTTTTTCGATTTATAATTTATAATTTACGTATGAAATGTATGTACACAAAAAAAAGGGTTTAGGTTGTTGCGTTTACTGCGTAAAATTTTTTATTAACAGTAACGACTGTTTACTCTATAAAATTTTAATCTATATTATAAAGAGAATAAGCAAAATTTTGTGGCCAGTGTATTTATATGATAAAATGGGTTTTCATAGTTAAATTTGGTATCATTGAGAGGGTCTTGACCTGGAGTTGTGCCTTTTCAATGTTTCATATCATTCTCGCACTAATTGTCAATTTATGATGATAAGTATTTAGGCTGCATTTGAAGATGCTCTATCTCTAGATACATAATTAAGAAATGACCTTGTATCTTGTGAACTATTGACATTTTTAAAGATATAAGCTCATCCTGATGTTAGACTTATCAAGACCTTTCATTTGAGTACCCACATCAATTTTTCATATATTTTATATATTTATATATTTCTCAAATACCATATATATATATAAATATACCAAAATTCATGTGGGTACTTAAATGAAAGCTCTTGATGAGTGTAACATAGGGATAAGCTTATATCTTTAAAAATGTCAATAATTAAGAAATGACCTTGTATCTTGTGAACTATTGACATTTTTAAAGATATAAGCTCATCCCGATGTTACACTCATCAAGACCTTTCATTTGAGTACCTACATCAATTTTTCATATATTTATGTATATATTATATATATATGTATATATGAAAAATATATGAAAATGCATGTGGGTACTCAAAGGAAAGCTCTTGATGAGTGTAACATCAGGATGAGCTTATATCTTTAAAAACATCAATATTTAAGAAAGTACAGTGTAATTTAACAAAAGTCATTGTTTAATAAAGCAAAATTTTATTTATTTCAAGTTCACATAGTGACTGCAAGATTGCTGGTTAAAATAAATTAGAAAAGATTTATACTAAAATTTTATCACTAAAGATAATTATTATTATTATTATTAAATATTTATACATTACCTCAAATTTTTTGGTAAGTCAAAATCAATAGCTTCTAGGTCACTAATTGCAAATTCATACTCTCTTAAAACCATTAAAGCTTCGGCTCTGGCTAGTAAAGCAAGCCCGAGATTTAAATCCTCTTTCGAAGGTTTAATTTTCCCTGTAAATTCAGGTCCATTAAGTATTATCAATAATTAATTGAATCTATATTTTTCTATTGCGCAAATAAAACTGCTCTTTAGTAAATAGAAAATTAAATTATTAAAATTAAATGTACCAGCATAAGGTGCTCTGAGCACTGCCTGACTGAAACACAGCAGCGCTCTCTCATAATCATTCGCATTAATTAATTTACAACCTTCGAGTCGTTTACTGGTCGAAATTTTATCATCCTTGTCCCTAAACAGAGGTTTTACTCTGCTAAGGATTCCCGAGACAATGTGTTTTATTTTTGGGTCATTAAGGACGCAGCGTACCCGCTCGTCATCTTGACTCAATGCGCCAAAGACATTGTCAATCCACGAGTCATGAACACTGTTGCGTATTGACTCGACAAAATCCTTAAAGAAGCCTCGCTTGCCGGAGTAAATCGTTTCCAATGAACAGACTCTTCGGTAAACTTCTATTTCATTAGACTTTTCCATTTTGCACTAAAATAAAAACGTCACATCGGTAATACAACTACAAATTAAATTCTATCTCTGGGATCCGGATTTCAACAACTCGGATAATAATTCTCCCTGTCGATATTCGGATTAAATTACTTGACAGATCATTAAACTATTTTTAGAGTTTTCACATTTTTTAAAATGACAAGTATGAATAATTCATATTTATGGCTTTAATTAACAGCATTACAGTTCTCGATAACTTTCAATCCCAAAATATACCTTTTACATTAATAATTTAATACTTTACAGATTAAACATTTATTTGAACTGAAAAACATTTATGTCATTTTGAAATATATATCCATATTTTGGTTTCAAGCAATTATTTTTCAAATTAATGCATGAAATTTCTGTTGAACATTTAATCCTGTCAATTAGTAGAATATTGCCGTTCTGTCAAGGTGCAATTAAATGAGTATTTACTATATTCAGTAATATTCCAAATATTTGCTTTTACAATTTAAATTAATTTTTTATCAAACTTCAGGTATATTAATTATTATTTTCTTCTGTAAATATTACTCGATCAATTTGATATTATGACATTTAAAGCCTTTTATATAATTACACATAAAGTACAAACTTAATAACTTATTCCAATCACTTAAAAAAAGTTAATTTGATTAATTATAAAATTTTAATCCTAAATTTTTCTATCAATTATTAAAAAATAATTTTTGTAGTTTAAAAATTTTTTTTTCTTACACAATATTTATGAAAATTAAGTTAGCTGACATTTAAAAATTTTTATAATTTTTTTTTATTAAGAAAATTATCATAAAAAAAAATTCCATTTGTAAAAAACTCGAAAAACTTTAAGTGTAATTTTTTAAAAAATATATTTTTGGTCCAATTTAATAAATAAAAAAACTAGAAATATATTTTTATGGTTATTACACCGCAAAACTCGTAATGAGTAAAAATAAAGTAATTGTTTTTTTAATAAGACTAAAAAAAATCAGAAATAACTTTAAACAATAAACCTTTTGATTTTATAGACACCAACTTGGCACAAACTTACTTCTGTTGGTTATTAAATTAACTTTCGTGCAAAATCCGTCAAGAATTTATTTTAAAACCCGAGCTTCGTAATTTTCTCCATATTCCGTGTGAGGAAAAACAATTAAAAAGAAATAAAATGTAAGATAATCGGCATACAACCTTTGTGATGCATAAGCCGGGTTAATACTAACTGCTAAATACGGATAGAAGCTCCAGAGCCAAAGCGTCGTTCTAACATAAGTACCTATTTTCATCCGAGTTATTTTTGTTTACTACGAGCTGTAACGAACCTTTGCGGGGCTTTAACTAAAACGCTGAGCCGTTAATGGAAAAAAATTCTAAAGTTTATCTCAATTGTTACAATCTTTTAGTTGAACAATAATTCATTGTACTGCTAAATTTTCCCGAGCGACTTTAATACCTGAAAAGAATCAAAGTAAACAAAGTATTTCTCGACTTTATATAGACTCTAAATGTTGAAACGATATAATTGTGGATTAAAGGATTTGTAGAAGTTATTCCAAGGATTAAGAATTTAAATTGTATACTATGTGTTAGTTTTTTTTTATTTTTATATATAAGGACTAAATTTACCCAGAAAAATTTCAAATTGTTGCGCGGTGTGACTAACGAGAATACGTGATACTATCGACCATTACTAGGTGCTCGATTTAAGATTAATCGCCCGTTAAATTTCCGCAGGCAAGATTAATTTGTCAATTATTATATAGTACGAATTTAAAGCCATTTAATCATAGAGAAGATTATTTTTTCTTCAATTTTTAATAGAAATATTGCCTCCTTTTTATTTAGCTCTGATGACGATTTTTATTACTGAAGAAACGTGGCGAATCGTCAAACTCGTGCGATTTATGTTTTTTTTTTTATTATGATATCGAGATGAAAGGATGAAATAAATGAAATTCTTGAACGTTTACTCTATTCGAATTTCCTTTGAAGTTGAATGGCTTTTTCAAAGCGTATAGAAAAATGAAATTGTTAAAAATAATAAAATATTTATATAACAAAATTGAATTTTACAAAAATAACAAATTAAATTAGCAAAAAATCTCTATTTTTTATCTTTGATGATTATATTCAAGTATGTTGATATTAATTACATACATTAATTCTGATGTAATCCTCCAGCAATTTAAATAATTATAACTACGGATTTATCGAGTGATCGTAATAATTTTAAAATGTTATTCTGGATTACAAAATTTAAATCTGCTTTCGGATACTAATTTTATCAAAGAACATAAAAGTATCACTGAGAGAAAATTTTATTTAATATTAATAAAAAAGTTTATTTGGACTTGAAAAGAAAACTTAGTTAATAGAAATAAAATTATATTCCCTATGAATAAAATTTTATTAGTATTTAATAAAAATTTTATTACTATTGAATAAAATTTTCTCTCAGTTACATCTAATGTTTATCGACTTGATCAACAAGTTTATCGTCGCAAGGCCTGTAGACATTACAGCATGCCGTACATAATTTTTTTTCTACTTAATACGCATTCACCCGTTAAGTTTTATCAGCAATGTTGAGATAGAAAGTGTAGGTTACTTATTTATGGAGTTGAGTAGAAAATAAAAAAAAAAAAAAAATACTAGACTAAAATTTTTACTGGAAAGTCTTCTATAAAATGTCTTTTTGAAGTTCCTTTTTGTTTAAATCCATAAAGATTTCACTACTCTAAGTACACTTATTAGTAAAATACAACAAATCTTTGATGTTCCTTTTTCAGAAAAAGATTACTTTGTTTCCACTAAAATAAAATATAAATAAAAATCCTTTTCTTTAAAAATATTCGAATAAAATATTATTCTTGATATTTTTTTAATTAAAAACGAATTTATATCTAAAAAATTATTCTGCTTTTTCACATAAATTTTCCTTGTGTGACTTTGTAGATTAATTTAATAAGAAATTAATTATTCAATATGCTGCTATTTAAATACGCTTAGGCATTCTTATTAGAAATATGTAGATTTATCATTAAAAGATCAAATTTACTTACAAACGACAAATTAGTCTTTAAAATTAATGCCATTATTTTGTATTAATTGTTAATTATAATCTGGGTTATGAATAAAAAAATGTACCAGCCATTGGACTGTTGAATTTTAACAGCGAATTAAATAATAAATCTAGTGACAACTGGACACACATGACAAATCCGAATGAGTTTAATAAAGCGCTCTCCATGAAATATAATTAACGGGAGCAATAACACGACAATGAAACTTTTTAGACGAGTTGACGATCAAATTTGTACCTGTACCTATTATTATCACAACTGCGGTGTTTCACTCTATGCAGACTAATAACTTTAGCTGTATATTTATACACAATTTGAAATATGCGGTTTAATTTAAAAATTTATTTTAAAGACAGATTTTAAAAATTGCTTTTAATATTTAAATAAAATTTTTTTCATGCGACGAATTTAATGCAAAAATTTTAAGAATGTCTGCGTCAATTTTATATTTTTACTGAAATTTCCATAAAATTACGCTCGAATTGTACGAACATTTTATGCAAAATTAATTATGCAGATGACACTGACAAAAAAAAAGCAGTAATGATTAGTAAATTTACAAACTTTTTATATTAAATTATTGATTAATTTTTTATCTTACAATAGGAAATTAATTTCAGATTTGTCGGTAAAAAAAAGAACGTCTCACTAAATACACCAGTTTTTTATTTTATCCTTCGTTTAAAATTTTCAATGAATTTCCCTCAGTAAATTATAATCCACAAAATACATTATATTTACAGAATAAGACCTAAAAAATTATAAATAATTCACTAGAGATAGTAATGATAATTCTAAGAATACATATTCTCTCCGTGAATAGTGCAAAAAATTCAAAGCAGCCTTTTAATATTTTAATGAAGTGAACTCGGTTTGATTCGCTATCACAAGCATGTAAAAGCTGTCTAACAAAAGGAAGAATGACACACTGGCGTGCGAGAACAACTTACATTTATTCAACTAATCTGTCTGGGTTTATTTTGCGCGCGAACTGCAACGATCGATCCTCGCCTCCCATTGGCGGTCTGTGCACACCGAGTCGAGCGGTAAAGCTCCAACCTGAGCCTCGAGCTTTCCAGTTTTTCTTGCGATCTCGTACCATTCACATCGCACCAGCCAGTCTGGTACTACGACAACCACTTAATTGTTGTCATCTGTTATCACTCTGTTTCCGTATCCTTCCGATCTTGTTATCGTAATTAAATTAAATTCATCGAATTAATTTATTCCAATCACTTAATTGCTATTCTGGGCGTCAGTGTTCGATAATTGCAATAATTTCTGGTAAACAATCAATTTATCAAATCACAAAAGTAATTTCATTACTCCAAATTTAATTTTATACTAAATGGTTAATAAATTTAATTACCAGTTCGTTGTTTCTAACTCGTTTTATTTATCTATGTCAACTTTGATTGATTTCGGAAGTAACGTTGTGAATAGTCGCAAAATAAAAAATACTCCACGGGTTGACATTTTCAATAGACTGGAGATAGATCCGCTGGAATTGACCGGGAATGTTTACAAACATCGGTTCCCACATGACTTTGATGTCGACGCTGTGTTCAAAATAACCTGACCCGTCAGCTGCTCTTACTTTGACAATTTTTATTTTATTAACAAATATTAGAAATATCTTTTTAATTTTTTATTTCATTTAATCAATTTCTTCTTATTAATTAATTTTTCCCAGTAATTTTTTCATTTTTTTTTTAAGACCTGACAGTAACTTCTTAATTACCACTAAGAGTTTTAATGATAAAATTAAATTTTTCGCTTTTTGAGTGACACTTTAATTCAATTTAATTTTTCAACTTATTTCGGCCTTAAAATAATTAATTTGGATACATAAATTTCGGATGGCTTCAACTGGAGTGACAGTGAGAGAAAATGGATATAATAGATGACCGATGTAGTGATTGACGTAATGCAAAATTCAACATCATTTAATCAAGAATCATTGTGTGGATATTGAGTGAATAGCTGTTTCTAAGCGGTAAAAATCACTGGATAACAGTCTCGCTGGATTACTGTGAGTGCTGGTTTTTAAATCCTTGAAAAGTAGTGTCTCGTCAAGTTCATTATACAAAGTGAAAGCTCACAGCTGAGGAGGATCAAAACCAGTTTTGCTCTTCTTAAACTTTAAGGTATTTTTATCTGTTTTTTTTTTTTACGGACTTTAATGCAATTCATGTCAACACACATGCTCGTATCTATTTTTATTTAGTGCGAACGGTTAAAATTAATAAGATTAAACCCGGTCGTTTGTGATATCGAATAACAGGTTTTATTTACTTTATAATAAGAGTTACTTTATTTGTTTACAAGCGCTGCCAGCTGTGAAATAGCAGATTAACTTCCGTGATATTTTTTATAACTTTAAACATTTTTTTAAACCAGATTTTATTTTTTTTCAAGTCAATTTATTTTTACTTTTTATTTAGAAAATATATTAAAGCAAACAAGTTTTACAAAATTCTAAAAAAATTTTTTTTTTTTTCTAAAGAAAATTTACTAAAAAGTTTCCGGATTGCAATCAAAGTAAAGGTGTTAATTTTGAGAGCTTTAAATTTTTGCTCTACTTGTTCTAACAAGCCGTATATGTATCACCTACAATAGTTAATTTTGCTGGAACAATTTCAAGTACTTCAGTGGAAAAAAATTTTGTTTTCTCAGCAATTACGGGCGATAAAAATTTACAAGGGTACTTAAGTGGCGGTTTTATTTTTTCGGGTTTTCCGCTCTTGGTATGTAATACGTTATTCATCAACTTGATTCGATCCTCAACGGTAAATAATGATTTAATTATTGTAAAAACAAAGGTAGTTTATTTTTTATCGGTATCAATGACGCGGAGAAATTTTCACTGAAAGTTTATTAAGAAAACCAGCTGCAACATAACTCTACAATGTTTTTGTTACATAATTGCCAAAAAAGTTGAACGTTGGCATAAACATTTGCCACATAGTAGCATCTATCATTTCGCCAAAACTTGGCGAATGTTGACTGTACAATCACTAGCGCAATGGAAGGGGTTATAGAGTAAATATCACCCGCTAACATGCAGTAGAATTATTCAGTAGCACTAGATAAATTATAACCACAATAGAATGAATTTTTTATGACAAACTGACGGAAATTTTGATAAGTTTCCAATACAGCATTAAATATTCTTTCTTAGCTTCATTTATAATTTATTAAATAAAAATAAGTTTGCTCTTCTTGATTGCCAAAAGGTTTTTCCTAAAAAAATCTCAATAAATTTTAATAGCGCTAATTCTAATTTACGAAAGAATCGCAAAGCGAAGTTGTCTTATTGCAGCTCCAGCGAGACGTACGCTTTCTTATAAATTGATCTTACGAAATTTTGCAGTTGAATAGACGTGACTAGGTTATTGAAATCTTTGTATGCTCTCACTACACATCGTGGCTTTCTATTTACTTTACAACCAACTTCATTTATGTAATCTTTAAATTAGATCAGCTGTCAATTTTTACTTAAAAGCTCCCAGGAGTATAGCTTATGTCACGTCACTCGTCTGTCAATAAAAAGTAGACTTCTATTTTTTACTTCTTCACGTGAGGTGATCTCATTACTGCCGCCTTTTTGACATCGAGCTTTGAATTATCGATAGTCCATCATTTCCAGAAGCCGTCTGGGTTTAAAGTGATATGTTGAAGACTACAGAAATTTATTAAAATTTAAAAGTTAATTTATTATCATATTATAAATTACTAGCAACCCTGCAGTTGCTATGTGAACTATAAATAAATAAAATTTTGCTTTATTAAATAATAATTTTTGTTAAATTGCACTGTACTTTTTTAACTATTGACGTTTTTAAAGATATAAGCTCATCCTGATGTTACACTCATCAAGAGCTTTCATTTGAGTACCCACATGCATTTTGATATATTTTTCATATATACATATATATAATATATATAAATATATGAAAAATTGATGTGGGTACTCAAATGAAAGGTCTTGACGAATGTAACATCGGGACGAGCTTATATCTTTAAAAATGTCAATAGATCACAAGATACAAGGTCATTTCTTAATTATTGACATTTTTTAAGATATAAACTCATTTCGATGTTACACTCATCAAGACCTTTCATTTAAGTACCCACATGGTACTTTTTATATATTTTATATATATGGTATTTGTGAAATATATAAATATATAAAATATATGAAAAATTGATGTGGGTACTCAAATGAAAGGTCTCGATGAGTGTAATAACCAGGTGAGCTTATATCTTTAAAAATGTCAATAGTTCACAAGATATAAGGTCATTTCTTAATAATGAATCTAGAGATAGAGGATTTTCGAATGCAGCTTAAATACTTATCATAATAAGTTGACTATCGGTGAGAATGATATGAAACCTTGAAAAGGCACAAATTCTAATAATAATAATAATTATAATAATAACAGTAATAATAAAACTTTTCAAATTACCAGAATTTTTTTGTTGCTTTGAATGAAGCTATCAATCTCATTATCACATACATTTATTCGTGTAATTCAAGTTTACTGAAATGAATATCAGGTTTGCTTTAAATTATCGCTAATTCTAGTATAATTTACTAATTATGCTGTCGAAAACCTCCGTCGAATTTGTAAACACATAAATTTGTTTATTGATGTTATTGATGTACTCCGGAATGCAAGCAAATATTTACTACCTGTACACGTAACTTGTTATGATAATCCATAGCTTCAGGAAAAGAATTTTGTTATTTAAAGATCAGAGTTTAGCATGATAGAGATGATAATAAATAATAAATGGAATTTTATAATATCTTTCATTTAATTTTTTACACTAATAAATTCTTCATGCTTTGCGAATATCGGAAACGCTATTTCAACAAAATTTAGTCTCTGTAAACTGATAAAAAATAACTTTTTGGAAGAGTAGACATTCCTCGGATAAAAAAAATATTTTATTGGAGATTTTCAATGAAATTTTCCGATGCTACAATCACTCTTTTAGTAAAAAAAAATTCCACTGTCGAATACTGTAATAGTGAATAACTCAACGCCCCAAAAAACGGTCTCGATATAAACTAAAAACATGTTAGAGCAGTTTATATCAACCCATTGATCGGGAGTGAGGTTCTCTAACCACCTCAGGTGATTTGCGGTGCTACTGAGCTATTTTTGTTTACTCTACTTATTTTTATCCCGTTGAACAAATTAAATTTACCTCATTGCAATTAAAAGTCTTAAATTCTTCTGATGAAGTAACCTTCGAGTAATATGGAATAATTAGTGAAATAAGTAATGTTTTGTTCCCTATCGCAAGCCTCTATAAAGCTAATAAAGATGTCTAATTATAACTTAAGAAGCTAAGTGTCTTTAGCTTAAAGAAAGTAATTTGCTTTGAAAGGATTTTTTTTCTTTACTTTTTAATAAAATAAGAATCTATATATAATTTTATAGAGTAAAAAAATAGTTGGGTTAGTTACATAAAATTATTTTTAAAAATGGAATTATTAATTAATCTAATTTTTCTCTAGCTTATAAATTGTAGAAAAAAAAATGAAATTGGAAACTTTTTGATTAAATTTCTAGAAAGATCGCAGTATAGATTTCAATTGCGATAAAAGATTCCAAATATTAACAATCTCCGTTTGCCTTAAATTGTAAACACTTTGATTTTTACGGATGGAAGAAAATGCTCTAGTCTCTTGTAAACTTAAGCTCAGATTTTCAAACGAAATGAAGCTCTTTATCTATTTCCACTTGCTGCTGAACGAAATCTTTAGCTGGCAATGGCACAACTCACGTATTTTACTTTTTTTTTAATCAATAATACGACAGCAAAGTTGTGATTGATGGAACATAGGATTACATAATGTATCAAGAGCTATTCATCTTTATTAGAGTCTTTTTCGTCTAGAAGTTCCAGAACTCGCTCAATTTAAATTAAACCCAAATTTGACATCAAGTAATTTCATTAACGATTTATTTAATTACAAAGGTAATGATAATAACATTAACATAAATAGAAAGTGAACATTTATAATTGAGCTGTAATAGGACGTGTTCTGTACTGTTCCCAATGTTTTCGAAGTCGAAATGTTCCATTGCCAATTAATTACTCAATTCAATTTTATCGTGGTCCTGTTTACTATTCGTTTGTTTACAGTTATGAAAATTAAATGAAAACATTGGTGTTTACTCGATTGGGTAATTACATGGAAGTGGAGCAGCTTCTATTTGTCAATACGTCAATTTAAAAATTTTTTGCAGTTTTCTTAATCAAGTAAAATCGTGAATGTTCCAGTTTTTCAATATATTCGTTCAAAATTCGAATAATTGACATATCGACAGTTGTTATTTTTTTTCGTCAATTTATTCTACATTTGATGACGTAAAAAAATGTATTAATGTCGCAAAATGAATAGATCACTTGTAAATTGTCTATCAAAATTCAAATTCAAATTGAAAGCCTTTTAAAATTGATAAATGTTCAATTTTTTTAATTATTTTTTTATTTTTTATGGATGAGCTCTACTTTTATATAATTATCTACGATTGACTTTAAAATGAAATTTAATAACAAAAAATGTACATTCAAATTTTTGATCCCGTCTGTTTGGTCCCTAAAATACATAGTAGGCAAAACAATTCCATACCTTTGATAATTGTGGTCATGGTCGGTCACAAAGTGGCTTTCTGGAGATACGGAGGTAACCCAAAGTGCATTGGATGCTTTGCTCCTGATTCGGGTGGTGAATAGCGAGACTAAGATCGAACTGAAATCTATCATGGTACTTTGGGCTCATGAATAGGATATTTGACTTTAAAATCACCTGAATAAAAGCTAGTCATCGGGAATAATCAATTCTATTGTCGATCATTTCTTAAAATTGAATTTTCTTCGAGTAATTTAAAACATTGTAACATATTTTGGTACGAAAAAAAATGACCGATTGTTGGTGAAACTTATGCTACGTAACCCTATGGCTTATAACCTTTTTATGGTAACACAATGTGCAAGAAGTTTGACAAACTGTTAACACGCGACCCGCATACAATAATTCGTCACTGAAATAGGGTTTCGTACCAGGAAGATAATACGCTATAATATATATATATATATATATATATAATGATGGAGCATTTTTCTTGTAAATTTTGATCTTCTAGGTAAGATATTTTTCTTTTATAAAATAACTTCTGTGACGTGGAGTGACGGACTGGAGCGTTTGTATCTTAAAGTATTAATGCAGCTGTCAGGGCTTAAAGGACACTTTAATTATTTTTAGCTTCTGAGCAAGTCTAGACAAGATATACCTTTTCGTAAACATGGAGCTAATTAAATTTAGACCGGAGATAAGCATATGTCTTTTATAAATATCTTGTGAGATAGCCATTGAGATTTGTGTCGTTGATTTTTAATTAAAGTCGGTAGTATGTCGAGGTGGATGTGGTTATAATATCGTTGAAGGTTTAATACTAATATCTTTGGTTAAGTAATTCTATCATTGAGTGTTAAATTTACATAGTTAGCGCAATTATTCATGTCTCACTGAAATTCATGAGCTTGTCAACTAAACTCGATTATGGTGAATGTATTTGAATATACTTGTTTCAATCGGTCAGAATAATTTTAAAAAGATTATAAATGTTCATTGAATTTTTTTTAAATTGTTAAAAATTATTAAATGCAATCGAACATTAATTATTACTACTCCAATGCTTTAATAATCCGAACGCAGTATTACTACAATAAAAATTCTATAACTCAAATAATTCAATAGTGAATTGCTATGTACATTCTCCCGCGTAAATATGATAAATTTCTCAAGCTGAAGCAGTGAGTACGCGAAAGGTTTCCATACTTTTGTTAAGCTTGCATTAGTATGGCGGATCTAGTAATGGTTGATCAGTATTTTGCGGTTTTCTGGTAACATTCCATCCAAGATTCTGTATTTACTGACAACACTATAAGTTTGAAGTATTTCGTGAAATCAATAACTAGTTGACATCAATAATTGACATCACGTACGACAGTTATTTCTTTCATTTACCACCATCATTTCTAGTTTAGAAATAAAATAACAGTATTGGATGAATTATCACATAGTATTGCTTTGCAATCAATTTTTAGAGATTTTAACTCTATGTTGTTTTGTTAATAATTTTTTTTATTAAATAAACTTCTTTTTTTTGTAATTAGAAATCAATTAGCTTGAGGTTAAATATTTAAGCTTCCAAACCTTTGATCATTTAAAGTTAACAGTTTTGTTTGTATTTAATCCGAAATTAATGATAATCATCAAGTACTTGTTAATTCTTTTTCTATCATTAAAAAAAAATAATAATAATAATAAAGAAAAAATCTAAAAAAAATTGATATTACAGTTGAGTGCATTATGAAAAAAGAACAGAACAAGTTGTATAGAAATAAATTTGTAAATATACAATAGCAGTGCTTTTTTCGATGATTTTCGGGTAAAAAGCTTTATATTCGATAAGCCCGAAGTTCTATAGATAGAAATTTCTTTATGTCTCTAAGCACATCTAAAGCCGTATAAGCAGAAGTCACCCGGATGAAATACAACGCTTTAGAATAAAATCTACTTTTCGCCTTTGTCAATCCGATTTTTGATATCAAATAAGCAGTATAAAAATATTATTGCTCTCTCATAGAGGATGCAGAAAATATCCCGAATACCAATCTTATAAAGTTGATAGAGTTTCTTGGGAGCGACTTTTTGGAATGACAGAAAATATCAACGTCAAATATTTTGAACGAATTGTGGATCATGTCTTCAGTGAGGAAAATATCTACTTAATACGCTTGATGTAGTTCTTTCCATCTTCAATTGTTGGAAATGACTTCAGTTATTAAATTAATCCGACCTCATTATTCTATTTTTGTGCACGTAACATTTCATCTTCATCAAAAGTCACTTATTAATAATGAAGCGCATTAATCAATGCCATTATTTTTTTATTAATATCTTAATTATCACGTTTCAATTTCCTGACATTTATCAATTTCTTAAAATAATACACGGTAAAAAAGTAAAAAGCCAAATTTTTCGATCTATAAATAAAATTTATAAAGTTTCAAAATATATTTTAGCATTACCAAAAATAAGGATTAGTTGTCCAAAGTGTTTGAAAATTGGTTTCATTTCTCGACACTTGGCTCAACGAAAAGATCCATCTTAAAGTAATAAAAAGTGAATTATTTCCTCAGTTCTTCCGTTCGGTTTTGCTCAAGCAGTATAGTCCAATTGAATATTTATATTGATACGAGCTTCGAATATTATACATAAGTACATTATTCATAAATGGTACACCTAAAGCTTACTGCTGTTATCTATTACGACAACAATAACAATAACGAATCCCAACAAACATGTAATAAATATTATTGAGCGAGCTCAATAAGTTTCCTCTACTAGTCTGAAGCCGGAACATGATTGGATGAGTACCTACAATGTACATTAGTAACTTCTGAGAACTACATCCGCATAAACTTTCAATCCGCTGGATAATCTGAAGAACTGTTTTCGAATTTAACTGAACTGGAGTTTGAGTTTTGGGCTGTGAATCCTAACGTTTGCATTTACCTGTTAGGTAAACTTCAATAACATGGTCTTTTGCTAACCTCATCAAGATTGATGGCTATTCATAGATGCCTAATCCCTTAGCTTCAAGAAACCTGCTCTTGAATCGTAGAAATTGATAACAAACTTTGCAGAAAATTAACGAGTTGTTCAATTTTTTATTGGATAAAATAATTTTGAATAAGTTCATTTATTTTGAAAAATGTTTCAGCGCAAAACATGGATAGAAATTGTTTCAAAAAAAAAATGTTTGGGGTTATGAATAACATACATTCATGAATCTTTATAGAATGTCATAGAGGTAAATCTTTTGAAAAGCGGATTTAGTTTGAAGTGCATTTAAATTCGCGGCATCAAATACAAATATATGGTCAACGTATGAGCGTGACGCCACGCTCAATTTAATTTTTTTTATTACATCTTCAATAATAACTAAAATTATTCAAAAAAATTTGACTTTGTTCCTTGAACATTTTAGGATATATTAATAATTTTCCAAACATCTTCGAAAACGTTAAATTGCTGAAAAAAATTACTTAAAAAAATTCGCGGGGCTTTCCTCGTTGCTTGACCAGAGCCGTAAGTAGTTTTTTGTCCGCGGCGTTGCCAAAAACACCTTTAGTCTCTGCCTGTCAAACGTGTATGAACTGGCAAAACTGTACGCTCTAAAAGCATTACGGTAAATCCCTCATCACTTGACCAAAGTTGTTAGGTCGCGCTTGTCAGTCTAGGCTTAAAAAATTTTCAAGGAATAATAAATAAGAATAAAATTATTTAACGTAAACACATTAAAAATGATCAATGTCCTACTATGAAAAACCTTAAAAATAAAATTTAAAACTTGTAATGGAGCTTATCCTTTTGCAGCTACAAAACTAGGCCTGTAGCTGCTACAGGCTTTTCCTGTTGCTGCTACAGGCCTAACCTGTTGCTGCTACAGGCCTAAGACCTGTAGCAGCTACAGTTCTTTTTTTTCCGTGTACGACCTATTTGTTGTTGCGATGACCAAAAAAAAATAAATTCTGGTATTACGGCGGTTTGACAGTGTAAAGATTAAAACACGAGTAGATATTTCTGGGTACTGCAAGTAGGAAAGTAAATATGCATTTACTAATACGAATTTATGGTCCGCTCATTATTTGAATATTTATATTTTTCTTGATAAAGAGCACTTTCATGTTACGGACTAAAAAAAATTTTAAATACGCTCTTTTTCAATTTCTACAGATTTAGGAATTACGTGAATTTATTTTCTCGTTATTAAAATTTGTCGGCTTTTTTTTTTCTTCTATTGTACGAGCCACTTTCATCAAAGAATAAAAAATGTATTTTACTCCCTCGCGAATTATCAAGGTTTCAACTCTTTGAGAGAATATGCAATTGCTGGGAAAAAAAACTAGCACTCATCACGTAGAGCTCTGATGTGATTTACAGCAGTTCAAAAGAAGAATTAATTCAACCACAGAACTTAAAAGTTTTAATAGCAAACAGTGTAGAAAGTTGGTGAAATTAACCACCCGAAATTTATCTCTGTCATTTTATTTTTTTACAAGTTAAGCAAGTACTTGTTTGGAAAGCAAACAGAATCACTCAAATATATATGATGCATATTTACTGTGCACACTAACAATATAGAAGCGTTATCATTAGAAGCATCAGACCGACATCTCAAGTCCCCCTTATATCGATTTGTATAGAGGCTTGCGGTAATATTATGCACAATAAATTGCGGGTTTCTCTTTATTATTACAGTGAATAGTATTCCAACTCTTCCAGCAATCTATTCTATTTCTGTCGATGAACTTCAGGGTATTCACAGTTTCTCGTATTTAAAACGTATCAACCTATTTCAGTAACAATACATGCTAACGCGTTCAATAGCCCGCGTAACATTTAACTGATGTAAAACAAAGTTTGCGGAAGTATCCAAATATTGATTATGCTGATAAAATTATGCTTTTTGACGTGAAGAGTATCAAACTTATGAAGCTTCATAAAAGTTACAGAATTGTCAGCATTCTAATTGTTCCTTAATGTCTCCAATTAGCATCACACCTTCATTTATATTTGAGCATCAATTATTTCTTCTAAGCTGTAATGGAAATTGACTAGGTGAAATTCGATGAATTTTTAAACGGGTTCAATTTATGATTTCACTGTCTAAAGTTGTCTTGCAGTCGTGAATTATTGAAACATTTATGTCAAGCCGATTGTAAAACTACACTGAAAAAAAAATTAACTTGAATCAAGAGGAAAATTCTTGAACCAAGAAAATAATTTTGAAGAGTTTCATTGTCTTGAATCAAGATGAAAAATTCTTGAATTAAGTAAAATTTACTTAGACTAAGAAAAATTTCTTAGTGTAAGAATTTTTTTACTCAAATCAAGAAAATGAAATTCTTCAAAATTATTTACTTGATTCAAGTAAAATTTTTTTTCTGTGTATGGATATAAATAGAATTTTATCAGGAGAAGTGAAGAAGCGAGTTATTTTACGGTTAGATAACATTTGGTCAGAGTCACATAAACTAATGGGTGGCATAAAAAATTCACCGAGATCGATCGAAAGTCAATTTCCATAAAGAACGACCAAAGAATTGTTTATCTACTCTTTTTGAGGTCATTGTGAAAACGACTTCTGAGCGCTGTGATAAAATAATATTTATCTATAAATAAATTTAGATTAAATTAAAAATAATGCTAATGAAAAAATACGTCTGTATAATACGAAATGAGTTTGATAGCCTTAAACATCAAGGTACTCGTAAGTGGTTGCACAAAAAGGATCAAATGTAATCTGTGGAGTTTGAAATTCAATCCGGTTGGAGAGCGAAAAACTTTTGTGGTTAAATGTGGTACTGCTGTTTGTCATGAGCATAACCTTCTATTCTCAATTTGTCAAAGAGAAAAACAACTTTGATTACCACTCAAAGCATTTCGTTTTAATCCTGTGACTAAAACCGAAATTCTGATTAAATAACCTCGATAACGAAAATATTTTTACCCCTTTTGCTATCTCCAAATTCAAACACGCATTGCACTGCTGTGTTTGGCAAAAATTATCTTAATTAGATTCAAGTTTATTGATCGCTGGCGCATTCCCTTATTTTTTGCGACATTATCGTGACTAGAAAACATTTGGCTTTTTTAGACGAATTTTAGATTCCCCCTTGTGTAAAATAATTATCATGCAGTGTGCCGTATGTTGTACAACACGCGAATTTCTAAAATAAACCCTCTTAAGTTTATAATTCAATTTCCATAATTTATTATTAGCATTATTATGATTAAATTGCAATTTGACATTGATTTCTGTTCACAAATCATCTTACCAATCTTCCTTGATGATTTATCAGGTAGCGAAGCGACAAGTCAATTGTTTGGAAATCAAACGTCAATCCAATCGCCCCGGGGGTGGCTATATTCATCATCCAACTAGATTAGTTAACATCCCGATGATGAACCAGTCAATCCAATCCTATCAGCTATCATTCTCTGTTCCGTTCGAAGACTGATATTATTTTGATGTAATTTATTTTCAAAGACGACTTAATTCCAATTTCGCTTTGTTATTGATCAGCTTCTGTCTTCTATCTGATCACAATTGATAGCAACTTCAACCCTAGCGGAATTATTGTGATCACTGGATTAAAATAAAAGCATTGAACTTTGCTAACTAATTGATTTTCTTTGTTCTGTCAACTACTTTGATAAGAGATAAGAAAATTGCTAGGGTAGATACAATGTATTCCTTTTGAGTAAATTAAACCTAGGATTTATATAAACTAATATGACGATAATTGGTATTGTCATCGTTTCTGAACAAACTTCTCGATCAAATGATGATTCAATTTATCGCCAATTAAAATCGTTGATATTCCGTCTTCAATATCTGGCACTAGATCATTGTGCAAGAACAAATTTATCATTTCCGACTTCTTTGGGCGAGACACTCTTGGCAAAGCACCCTCGAATAGAATTCACGGTCGTAATTTAAATGCAGTTCCATTCACTACCTTGATTTACAATTCCATTTATAAGCTTTCGTCAAAAATATCTTTAATCAGTTGTTTGTCAACATCCAACTGTTGATATCCTCGCTAACTTTGATGTAAAACTAAAGAAAAAATCTCCCTTCATTTTTTACTTGTACATAATTTGTTTTTGGTTGAAAAAAGTGCAAAGCAGAAGCTTCAACAGCAACTTACACGGAGAGAAAAGAATAGTAATTATTACCATTCTACATGGTAACCAGGCTCATTTTCAGTAAAATGGTAAATGATGCTATGTAGAATAGGATACATTACCATTTTTCTGGTAATGATTACTATGCTACATTGAAACGAGTGAAATGGTAAATATTGCTAGTCTGCACGGGAATCAGAGCTATGTAGACTGGTAATGAGTCCCATGCTAGAATAGCTGTCCCTACAGTTTAATAAATATACATGCTATAGTATGCGCGAAAGTTTGCGCAGTAACATGCGTGTATGTGTTTATGTATGTGCGAAAGTTGGCGTCATCTCCTTTGTTTATGATTTTATTATTTTGTGTAAAAAATTTATTAAATCTACAAACTAAATTAATTTAAGAAATTGATTTTAATAAAAAGTAAATAATGGTTGATCGAAGTGTAAGTATTTGAACATTTAAATAATAATTGGCCAAAATGTAATTCTAATAAATAAATTATTGATTGTTTATTGCAAAGCATTTTAATTAATTGAATTATTATTAATTTTCAATCAGGAAATTATATTTCATTATAAGTGCTCATTTAATTATTTCAATGAATTAATTTAATTTATGTATGTGTATTTTAAATAACCTGATTTACGGATTCTATCATAACCTTATTCACTAAATGTTACATAAATAACATAGCAAATATTGCTAGGTAAAATTGTAATCTCGTCCATTTACATAGTCCGCTCGTCAATGAAGAATGGTAATTATTCCTATGCTAGCATAGCCAACGTTACCATTTAGAATGGGGGGGATTACTTTGCCACTTGACTCTCATCGCTAAAAAATCCTCGTTTCTATGTAACATAGGAATGATTACCATTCTACATTGGAATCAGATCTATTCTTTTCTCTCCGTGTAGAAAGATAAAAAAAGCCCTGATCTTTTTAACCCCTTTTTCGTGATCAAAAGTTTTATCTTTTAAATATACCTAACACTACCGTAGCTTTTTCTCCTACGAAAAGTATCGAACCAAAAAAGATAATAAAAGATGTATTATTTAAATTTTTTTTGTACCAAATCGTCAGTGGAAAACTTTTTTACCATGTTTAAGAATAGAGATAATATTAAACTTTTTGAAAATGTCTAATTTAGTTAATTGGCAGGAATATTGAGCCACAAGCCTTTCAAATTTAGTTAATCTAAAGCATAAAGTTAGTTAGGAATGAATATAAATTTTCCATTCATGGAAACACAAAGCTTATGGCAAGTTTTAGTAGACAGAGGATTGAACTAATAATTTAAGTTTATCTCTTAGTACTGGATTTCTAGTCTATTAAATATTTATCATTACTTTGAAGTTATGGAAACTATACCGATGACCAGTGAGAGTGCAGTCTATTTTCTTACATATTATATGTACTTATTCTCAGTATATAAATCGATGAAGCAAACTGAACAATTTAAATTATTGATTGTTTTATAAGTAAAATAAATTCTACGTAAAAAATTTTTCAATTTTTATATTTATTTTGGTGCTAAATAACAGTGTCATTTTTAAAAACCATTGAACAGTAAGCTTTTTAACGAACAAGTTCAATACAATGAAAACTGATAAATTTTTGTTTGAAACAGTTGAAAAAACTCTTTTCAAAAGACCTTTTGTCGTAGTTCTATTTAATGTCTCTTTGCAGTGGAGCTTTTGACAGTTAAAAAAATTAAAACACCTGAGAAAAAAATAAGTCATTGTGTTTATGTTAAAAAAAGTTATTTTGTAACTTTTGATTTATTTAATAAATACTAAAAACACTGGACATTCCAATCGGTAAACTAGGCATTTCATTTTCTGTTGCAGTTAATTGCGAGCACCAGCTGATACAGCAGACTATTATCGAGCTACAGTAGAGCGAATTCGCTGGGGTAAAAAATCAACAAGAAATATACCAAGATGTGATCCAACTTTCCAATAGTTTCTCAAGAATTTAAAAATAATGTCTAAGAAAATTTGAAGAAAAAAAAGCGGAGGATTAAATCTGACGAGTTAAAAATGGATTGGCGGTTCCGACGGAAAAAATTCATCAAAGCCATCTTCAGTAAGTAATTATTCCACATGTTTGCTATTTATAAACAAAATGATACGAAGAATCAACAGGATCGCGAGTGGTGGACTCGTGTTGTCCATCTGTCGGCGTCAAGATTCCGACAATGACAACAACGCCTGCATTGTCTGTTAGTTTACTGCTCGATGATCCTCGGCTTCTTCTGGAAGTTGTTTTTCCACTCCTTGCCATCGCAACAGGTACTTTAAAAAATATTTAATTCACTATGTAATTCTTTCTAGCTTCCTCAATTATTTTGTTCAACTTTTGAAGATTTGCTGAGCCGCTTGTTTTAATGAAATTTAAATTATCTCACTTTTAGCTTCCGACTTTTATTATCCAAATTAACGTGAAAAGGTCGATCGATTGCGTTAACAAGCACTCATAAAAATTACATGAAATATTCTCTGATATGAATTATTATTTTGTATAGTATGTATAAAATACATTGTAGTATAATGTATTGTTATTTAATGGATACTTAGATAGAGTATCTAAAGTAGTTATAGAACTGTTGTCATGTACTTAATATAATTGAATATAAGCTTTTTTTATAAGCCTATAGGTCTTTGCTTCGTGATGTATGTTAATCGATTAGGAATGCATTTTTTCTTTTCAATTAGAGATTTTTAAATTTTTTATACAAAATATGAAGAAATAATTAATTTTTACACAGAAAAAAAGGTTCAATTGAACGATAAAATTTTTTAGAAGATTTCAAAGTCAATAAAATTAATTCTCCAATGAAATTTATTTTATAGTACACAAAAAATAATATGTTTAAAATTTTTAAGTACTAACAAGATCAATAAAATTTTGTTCCAACCACAATTTTACGACGGGAAGTCCAAAATTTGAGACCAACATACCTCTGGTTCTAAAAATCAGTCAGCCGGCATAACTGTATTTATTTAATACAATAGATTGAAATAATAAAACACGCAAAGTTATTGGATTCGGTTAAACACAATGTACAATGTTGCAGTTGTGGTGAAGCCGAATAAAACCAAATTGCCCGAATACAACCGCTGCACAGTAATCATTATGAGCATAATAATATCCTGAAATACCAACTACAAAAGGAATTTCAGGCTCCCCAAGTTATGGTGTCATCCTTGAAATTATTGGGCACTAATGTTAGGCTTTGCAACAAAGTAATCTCCCATGCAATTTTTATCCTACACTCATTTCTCAGAGCTAAATCACTGTATGTGCTCAATCTCTCATCGAGTTTCTTGATTGTGAGAATAAATGATAGATTAAACTCCTCAGACTGACACAAATTGCCAGCTAATGAGTAAATTGATCCTCTTCCCTCTTTATCAGCCAACAAAATAATTTTTTTATCACTAATAGATCTAACATTCTGCAAATACTTTCTAACCCATCACTTGGTATTTGAAAGCTGAGGTTTATTTTTATTCAAATAAAATGTCACACCAAATACTTTGAATTCCTCCTTTTTTTCTTGCTTGCTTTAATACAGCCATCAGGCTTTTTTATAAACCCATTTGCACTTGAATAATTTTCCAAGTTTATATTTATCTACTCACCAGCCATCCCGGCGTTAATTTTCCACCAGCTTATTTCTGACCTTAAATTGATCGTCAATTTGAAGTAACATTTTCAAGTATGCATCAACCTTTGGTATTTCGAAAATTTATCGACAAAATATTACCCTATTTTGCGTCTTTTCACCAGTCGCACTTGTCCATAACTGAACAAACTTCCGTCTAGCTCTATACTATAGTGTCCATTGACATTTAGAGCGTCCTTACACTCTAGGTGTGCAAAGACCAGAGTATTGTCTGCATAGTTAATACAAAACATAACATGTAACACACTTCAGATACTTCCTGTTTACTATCGGCAAGTAGTCCATGACTTTCTTGAATGCTCAGCCGACAGATGCTCCAATGATTGTCATTTAAAATTCAACCAACGTTAAATTTACTTCATTAAACTCAAAGTTTGTTTTGGTCTTAAGTTAGGTCAGGTTTCAGGGGTTGATAAATCCCCCACCAATACACCGATGACTGACGCATCGATTCTTGATTTCCGGCGGCCCAGTTTTCAGCTACCGGTGCTTCACTGAAAATCAATATTCAGAGCATCTCAATGCTTTTAATTAAAAGTTATCTCCCATACCAAATCCTTGCATTGCGGTCTATAGTTTCACTTAATTATTATTTAGCTTCCATTTGCATACGAATTTAATAAAAAAAATCACCAACAATCAACCGAAGATTGCCGATATTAAAAATCGTAATTTAATTCTCTGGTTCATTATTGCTTTAACGGGCCGAACCGATCATTAAGTTGAAGTTGATCTTCTTCCATTAAAAATAATCTTCATCTCTGCTCATAAAATGAAGACGGTCTCGATTATTTTCAAGGTTTTTTTTTGTTTCCTTAATTAAACTACCTCTGAATTATTATATTAATCAGTATAATTTGTGTTAATGTGTGTGTTTATTATCCTCGTAAATGGATGAACGTTCAATCGTAAATATCACTGCGAAACATTCGTGCAAAAAATTTATAAAGGACTGACAATTTTAACAAATCATTTTCAATTTTTTTTTCTTTAGAATAATTTATTTATTCTATTTCTATTATTATTAATTATTAATTTCTGAAGAGAAGAACATCAATATTTATCTTTAGATAATAGATAAACAAAAGAATAGCTTTATTTAAATTAAGTAAAAATTATTTCAATCAATTTAACAATTTCTTGAGCTAAAAATATATATTTTTCTCAGTGTAGGAATTTTATTTTTAAAAAATATTCTTCGAAATTGTAATTTAGCAATTGCTCTTTTTTCGTGCAGAATAAATTCAAAAAAACTGAGAAAAATAAATAAAAAAGTAACATGAAGAGATATCGGTGAAGAAAAGGAGTATCCCGACAGCTTAAGCTCGGTAATGAGTGCCGGAGAATAATAATAAATAATAATGGCGGGTATGTATGGCCTTACAGTTGTATGGTTGTATAGTTGTAACCATCCAAGTGAATAAGAGACACACACCATACAGGGGACAAAGACCTCATATGTATATAGAATAGAAGGGGGAGACATGAATGGATTGAGTTTCTAGTTTCCTGTGGCTCTTCGTATTCGCATGCGGTGAACGATCGAAAATGTGAGTTGAGTTGTTGGAGTAGAGTGTTATGTAGCCTCTCGTGGCTCGTGGTATGGTGCGCGCGACGAGTTGTGTAGGGTCTTCGAACCGGTACCGGACCTTCCCTAACTGTGTTCACGTAGAGAATCAACATTCGCTCTTACTCTGTTGCTCTACGTCCTGGGTCCTGGCGCAAACTTGACGCAAATTCACTTGACTGGTGGTTCTCATCAGATCTGGTGTAATGGCTTCTGTTAGGTTTGCATACTGACGACATATCACTCCCCTTAGCACACAGGACCAGCGGGGTAGGCTCCTTCCTTTCTTATAGTCGATACCAGTAAGATCGACTACGTCTAGGTCTATTGTACTCAAGGTTGAGAGTCGAGATGCTCTGCTTGCCACTGTTCTGTTGTGTGCGGCATTGTGCACAATACCATCCAGTTGAGTGCAGAATTCAAGATAAGGGTGAATGTATCTATCATATACATATGCATTTGTATTTATATTTGCATGGATGTTATGTAGATGAAGAATATAAAAGCAGGGAGCCGAAGATAATCGATGTCGCGTGCATTGCAGAGTGGGGTACGGCTGCATACGGACCCCACTCTGATACCACTGCAGCTGACTCTTGGAAAATAATATAAATTGCCTATTGATTTATTTCGAGGGATTTTTTGTCACACATATGCATCGTTCTATAATAAATAAATAATAATATCGATAAAAAATTATCTATATTATTAAGAGAATAAGAAAAATTTTGTCTCCAGGATAGTCATATGATAAAATCGGTTTTTTTAAATGAAATTTAGTGTCATTGCAAAGGTCTTCACTTGAATCTATCTCTAGATCCGTAATTAAAAAATGACCTTGAATCTTGTGAACTATTTACATTTTTAAAGATATAAGCTCATCCCGATGTTATACTCATCGAGACCTTTCATTTGAGTACCCACATGCATTTTTCATATATTTT
>CAJNRD030001123.1:22113855-22126653 GCA_905319865.3 Cotesia congregata | reverse complement strand
TTAGTGAAATTTAGTGTCATTGCAAAGGTCTTCACTTGAATCTATCTCTAGATCCGTAATTAAAAAATGACCTTGAATCTTGTGAACTATTTACATTTTTAAAGATATAAGCTCATCCCGATGTTATACTCATCGAGACCTTTCATTTGAGTACCCACATGCATTTTTCATATATTTTATATATTTATATATTTCACAAATACCATATATATAAAATATATAAAAAATACCATGTGGGTACTTAAATGAAAGGTCTCGATGAGTCTAACATCGAAATGAGTTTATATCTTAAAAAATGTCAATAATTAAGGAATAACCTTGTATCTTGTGAACTATTGACATTTTTACAGATATAAGCTCATCCCGATGTTACAATTATCGAGACCTTTCATTTGAGTACCCACATCAATTTTTCATATATTTATATATATTATATATATATGTATATATGAAAAATATATGAAAATGTATGTGGGTACTCAAATGAAAGCTCTTGATGATTGTAACATCGGGATGAGCTTATATATTAAAAAAAGACAATATATTGTTAAGAAACTATAGTTAAGAAAGTACAGTGCAATTTAACAAAAGTCTTTATTTAATAAAGCAAAATTTTATTTATTTATAGTGCACAAGTCACGGCTAGTTATTATTATTATCTTACAATTGTTTAATGAATTAATTAGCATAAAAAAATTATTTTTAGTATCAATTTATATAAATAGAATGAAATTATTTAAATTTATATTTATAAATAAAATACTTGTGGGACGTTAAAAGGTTTGTGCGTATAAATGGTAGTGGATTGCTCGTATGTTGTCTGGGCAACACACAGCGTTTACGGTCGATGGTTCTTGTTATCATTCCATTCTCTCTTTATCCATTCTACTGTCTTTGTCTTTTCTCGTTTCATCCTCTAGCGCCGGCGTCCGTAGAAACAGGCGTGGCACGTTAAACAACATCCTAAAAGCTTCGTTCACTGGCATCTAGCCCTGGCTCCTAACTTTAGACCCCCATCATCATCATCATCATCTTAGTCACCATCTTGTACTTTATAAATTTAATACATTAACAATGATAATAAATAAAATATCCAAGGACTGAAAGTCTGACTAGTTATATTTCGCACTACTGAGAATTAATATTCAAAAAACTAAACTAAAAATTTTTTAATTGATAATTATGATGAAAGAGTGAGTTTAAAATATGGGAAAATTTTTGGAGTAAATAGTTTTTGCAAACAGACGACGCATCTCAGTGCTTACTGCAGGGTGTGTCATTTGGGAGGAGTCCCAGACATCACGCATAGAACTGCTATGCGACTACTACGACGATGCGAGAGGCTGCAGCTGGATCTCAGAAGCGAGAGAGAGAATGTTATAGTAATGGAAGGAACTGGTCAATATTATCCTCCAGCTTCTATTCTATTCACCTCGAAAGCGAAATCCTCTCTTACGAAAATGGCGGTACTTCGAAGGATTTTGTACTAAAATTAAGTTCATATTTTCCTTTAAAATTTATTGTATCATTATCATATGATTTTTTTCTTCTAAGATAAATTTTTAATTAAAAAAAATTTTTTAGACCTAAATGCGCGTGTACTTGCAAGTTTGTGATGAAAGTAAGATAAATGGAGGGAAAAATAGTACAGAGAGATTTAAATGTTAATTACCGTATAAAAAATTATTTTTTAAATAAATATATTTTTAAACAAAAATAAATTTATTTTATAAAAATATTTTTATTTTTAAGAATTTCATATATTTTTATAATAAATTTATTACAATTTTATATTTATTCCAAAATATGTATTTAAGGATTAAATTTATCATAAAATTAATTATTTTTTGTACGAAAAATTAACCCAATTTTTTTTAAAATAAATTTTGAAAAGAAAATAAAAATACAGAGTAACAATTATTACAAAAAAAAATATAAATTTAAGAATGAAATTTTTTGCGTGATATCTTTACTGGTACACACCGTTATTATCTTTATACCAAAATATAAATTAAAGGATTAAATTTATCCTAAGATTAATTATTTTTTATACAAAAAATTAACCCAATTTTTTTTAAAATAAATTTTAAAAAGAAAATAAAAATGCAAAGTAACAATTATTGCAAAAAAAAAAATCAATTTAAGAATGAAATTTTTTGCGTAATATCTCTACTGGTACACAACATTATTATCATCATCATCAATGCGTAGCAGAGTACGAAGCAAGTAAAGTAAATAAAAGCCAAACACGAAAGTAAAGCCGGAGTTTGTGAAATTCATACTGAGACTGAACTCTGCGTAGTATAGTACTACACCGAGACCGGGTGAACGCTCAATATCAACATTATATATTACACCAACCCACGTTGCATTGTTATCACTCTGTCTCTCTCTCGGTACGGGAGTTATCGATCGCCGCGAGCACTACGACAACGTGTCTTACTCTGTTGCACGTGTGCCCGATTCACCGGCAGCCGTCGCGCTCTTATCGTCTGGCGGCGTTCTCTCTCTCGCGAGCAAGTCCCGCATGGCTCTGGCTTCCTCGGGAGCCGCGATTCACACGGCTCGGCCTCCCCCTGTCTTCCCTCCTGCTGCTCTCGCTCTGTCGCGGGTCTACTCTACTACTGGGACTGTAACTAGACTTAAATTAACTGGAAGTACTGATACGGGCTGAGTCTACGGTCGGCTGTAAGCTGTATAGTAGGCATTACTACTGTACTATTATATATATTTGTATATATAGCATACTGAAGCCCCCACGTGGCGCAGGCGTGGGTTTGTTGTCGCTCGGTCTCGCTTCGCGGTTTCCGCGCCGCCTGTTTCCCTCTCGCTTCCTCCAATCAACCTCTCTCGCTTCCTCCCACTCCCGTCTCCCGGCTTCGTACTCACTATCAGTAGTAGTATACTAATACGCCGTTCGGGTCTTGTATATATGTGTGCATATATATATTAGTAGTAGCTAGTAGCTCGGGCAACGGCCGCGGCATTTATTGAACCGACTCTCTGAGATATATATGTATATGAGTCTACTCAGTACTCTCTTGTATGCTGCCAGAGATAGAGGATGAATATGCCCCGCCAGCTTCTTTGCTCCTCGTCATTCGGATGCCTCTTATTACTCACATATCACATATGGAAATACGTATTATAATCTATCGGATATCCCCAATTGAAATTTTATTTAAAATTAGCAACCTTGCAGTCACTATGTAACTTCTGTGACTTGTAAAATATAAATAAATAAAATTTTGCTTATTAAATAATGATTTTTGTTAAATTGCACTGTACTGTCTTAAATATTGACATTCTTAAAGATATAAGCTCATCCCGATGTTATACTCATCAAGAGCTTTCATTTGAGTACCCACATGCACTTTTGTATATTTTTCATATACACATATATATATAATATATATAAATATATGAAAAATTGATGTGGGTACTCAAATGAAAGGTCTTGATGAGTGTAACATTGGGATGAGTTTATATCTTTAAAAACGTCAATAGTTCACAAGATACAAGGCCATTCCTTAATTATTGACATTTTTTAAGATATAAACTCATTTCGATGTTACACTCATCGAGACCTTTCATTTAAGTACCCACATGGCATTTTTTATACATTTTATATATAAAGGTATTTGTGAAATATATAAATATATAAAATATATGAAAAATTGATGTGGGTACTCAAATGAAAGGTCTTGATGAGTGTAATATTGGGATGAGTTTATATCTTTAAAAATGTTAATAGTTCATAAAATACAAGGTCATTAGCTGACTGTAGTTCTAATTTGTCTTGTAAGACAAAAATTTACACAATTATTTGTTAAAATTTTGACAAAAAATATCATAAAAAGCACTCCATAATTTTTTTACATTAAATTAAATTTTTTTGTTCATTACTCTATTGTTATTTTAATTGAAAATCATTCAAAATTATTTTCTACTTTTTAGTTTAGTCTGTTATTGAGTTAAAGTATGTTTTTTCACTATTTCGAACTGTAATTTATTTAAAAATCAAATTAAAAAAAGAAAAATTTATGTGTATTATGTTTAAATAAAATAAAACTTTTATAAGTTAGTTTTTTGGTTCAAAAGTTAATTTTTTCCCGGTATAAAATTTTTTTCTATTCACTAGTTTCAATCAAATGATTATTACTATTATTCCTTGATCTATTTCTTCTCAGTAAAATGTAACACAGGGACAGATAACGCACCATCTGCTTTTTTGTTCTTTCTTCCTAGCCGTCAGATCCTCTATCTTACTGTTGTTAGCTGTTGGGTCTCCTCTCCTCGGTACTCTATATACATAATACTGGTACTTTAAGCTCGTTTGTTATTTGCTACCGCACTCTACACTACTATCTTTCTACCCTATATAATACTATTGTCGACTCTATTGTGACATACATGTGTGTATATTTACACTCGTGCACTGTACGCTCGCAAATATACTGCTCACAGTTGCTGTTTTGGTACTTCTGGTTTCGGCGATGACTGCAGATGCAAACTAGCTACCTTTATGTCCAACAAACTTATTCTATTGTGTGCTTAACTCTATTACTTCAATAATTATTCTCGTCTTACTGTCATACATAATAAAAATTATCTCTTACCTTAAATAAAAATTATTAAAAATAATGCAATTGTAAAATTTCATAAAATAATAATTTTTTTGGCTCATTTTTAAATTTGAAATCAAAAATTGTCTATAAAAAAAGTATTTAAAAAATTTTTTAAAGTTTCTTTATGAGAAAAAAAAATTTCTATGAAATTTAAAAAAAAATCGCAAGTAAAAATATTATTTACTTTTCCTCCGCATCAACATTACCGGTATGGTCTATTAATAACTACAAAAGATAGTTATTTATAAATATTCCTAGAATTACGTCAGCATCAAGCATGCATATATGCATTACCGTGACACGGAATCCTTTTTATAATTTATTTATCAGCGTTGCGCCGTAAACATGTGTCAGTGTGTTGAGTGTAATGTAAGAATGAACATGTGCTGTAAAATACTAATATAACAATGATAGGACAATTTAATTCTCGTCCCCTTGAAATTTCTGAGAATTGTCCACTTAACTCTGTATTACTTGGCCATAATAACGTGGGTTAGATTTATACATGGATGGTACGTATAGTATGCAATGAGGTGCTTTTTCCCGGCATACAAATGTGGATGGACGGTGAGCTACATGATAGCAATAAGAACATGCTTGGTGTTTGAAGCGCGTGCGCTTTATCACGTTTACAGTCCATGAAATCTACTATAGACATATAGTAACCGTTATTTTACAACCAGCTAACGAAAATCCCCCTGATTCTCAGCCCCCTTAACGTCATCGGCGCAAACTCATCCAAAGTCTGCACTTACTGCGCACACCCGACATTACCCACCCTTTGGATGTTTATATCGTATCCAGGACCTACGCCACCAACCATTTGTTATTACTCTCTTCAGATATTAATTTTTAATTTCATTTTTCATTGTTAATTTAACTTCTTTTTTTATTTTTGTACAAAAGCTCTTAGATTTTTAAATAATTTGCAAGAGAAATTTTTATTGAATTTTTTTTTTTTTTAATAATAATAATAACTTTAAAATTTATTATTATTATTAATAAGGTCTCATAAAAAAATTTTTTAGTCAAATAAACTTCTGAAAATTATGCATAAATTTTTATAACTTAATATTTGGAGTTTAAATTAAAATTTTAGACAAAAGATGAGAGATAAAAACTAATTTTGATGCAATAATAGTAAGAATAATAATAATAATAATAAATTATAGCAGAGACAATTATTGTCGGCAATAAAATTTAAATTTGTCGCGGTATTTAATAACGTCAAAGATTTGTCGGATTAATAACATAAACTAAATTGAAATAAAAATAAAAAGTAAAAGCCAGACACCCAAGCACCGTTTGTTTAACAGAAAGTTATTATATAGGATACAGATAGCCCGGGAAAAAGGATCAAGTCGTTATGCCTCACCGGCAGGATCGAGGATATATATGCCTATAAAACGTACATGTACTGAAGACAAGCCTACGCCTTTGCGTCGGCGTCGTGGTGGGCCTACTAGTGTGTAGTCTACTCTCTTTATATGTCTGTGTTTAATATAATATAACATATATGTGATATAAAGACGACGGCCGGGAATGCGGAGGAAGTGAGTGAGGGGCGTAAGAAGAAAGGGGTTAACAACGCAAAAAGAAACGAGCTCATGATAAAGAGAACAAGATAGTAAAATGGAAAATACTATAAGACGATAAGGACAGATAGAGATCCAAGGCGTCGCCCAAACACGATATTTTCCCTCGCCTTTACTCTACTCAGATATCCTCAACATTTTTTTATATAATATGACGAAATTATTAATGCTTGCGTTAAAAAAAAATTTTTTTCAGGATCAAATTTTTTCACTTTTAATAAATAATTTCATAATTTTTTTGTAAAAATAATTTTGACTGAAAAAAAATTTGTTTTAACCAAGGATATTTTTTTAAAGAGTTTGATTATTTTTAATCAAGTTAATTATTTTTTCAATTATTTCAATTAATTTTTTTTTTCCAAATTACTCCATTTTGAAATTTAGGATAAAAATTCTTTCACTTTTAATGAATAATTTCAAAATTTTATTATAAAAATAATTTTGACTCGATAAATAAAATTTTTTAACCAAGGATATTTTTTTGAAGAGTTTAATCTTTTTTAATTAAGTCAATTTTTTTTAATTACTCCAATTAATTTTTATTTCTAAATTACTCCATTTTGAAATTCAGGATAAAATTTTTTAACTTTTAATGAATAATTTCAAAATTTTTTTGTAAAAATAACTTTGACAATAAAAATTCTCAAAATTTTTTTCTTCTTATTCAAACAAAATAAATTTTTCCACAATATTTTTTCTTAAAAAAATTTTCTCAAAGCTAAAAACAAACATGAGCTCCAAAATAATTTGTTCTCTTCTAACCAGAACATACCACAGTGCGTATTTAGCAGCAAAGATCGACATGCAGTAAATGAATATTATATGTGATCATTGGCCCTGCGCGGTTACCGGTGACTGTGATCCTCCTTGACTTGACTGGACGTATGAGTGTGTGTGTGTGTGGCAAGCAGGAGAGTATTGGAGCACACGGTTTTGAATAAATGTGTGTGTGTGTGTGTGTGTGTGTGTGTGTGTGTGTGTGTGTGTGTGTGTGTGTGTGTGTGTGTGTGTGTGTGTGTGTGTGTGTGTGTGTGTGCATGTAGATGTGTATGGAAGTGAGTAGCTAGCCTGGTGTTGAGTTTGCCTGTGAGCGCTCGATGACTGGATGTGAGGTGGCGGGAATCGTCGGGTTAGTACTACGCGAGACTCCACGTGAGAAGTACGCTCGTTGTTCGTGAAGTTGACGCCAGGTGTCCGGAGCAGAGGTTCACCGTTCGTGACTGTTGCTTTTATTTTGTTTACAATCTATTCCCAGTCCACAGTCGTTACTACGCGATAACAGTGCTCCAGTGTTATTGTTCCTACGCAGTACCTTTCTCGTTACATTTTCAGTTTTATTTCCCCAATTATCTCGAGTAATTTATTTTAATAATAATATTCCCCAAATAATTAATCCTAAATTTATTATCGCTCCGAAATCTGCGACACTTTGTTGTCATTTAATTATGAGCATCTCGCTCCATTTACTTGAGCTCTATGTCAGTTACTGGCTCTGTACCTTTATTCACTCTTTTTCGGGTCGTGTCGGGCTCTGCTAAGAAAGTGATGCAATTGTGAGAGGTTAGATTATCGATTACTAGTACGTATATACCTTTAAACGTTTTTGCGCAGTTTGCGTTTTTTAGTTTTTTTTTAACGTGTTTTCATTTTTTTATCTTTGGAGTTTTCAAGTGCTCTCAAGTGTTTTTTAGTGAATTTTTTAGTTTAGTTTAAGTGTCAGTGGATTTATATTGAATTATCCTCGTTATGGTAATAATTTATTTAATATTTCTATCATAAAACTGGATTACTTGATGATAATTTGCTTAAAAAACCAGAAAGAGCTTAAAAAATTCGATTTTAGGAGCAACGCGCTCTAAAACTCTTTAAAACTCAATGAAAATAAAGTTAGCTGACATCTAAAAAATTTTATGATTTTTTATATTAAAGAATTATTAGAAAAAAAGTAAAAAAAATTTTTTTCATTTGTTAAAAACTTAAAAAACTATAAGCGCAATTTTTTAAAAAAATTTTTTAGTTATAATTTGATAAATTAAGCAAAATAAAAAAATCAAAAATTTCCGCTAACTTTATTATTATTAAAATTCATATACTACTAAAGTTAGAACAAAAAAATATTTTTTAAAAATTGCACTTACAATTTTTAAAGTTTTTTACAAGTGAAAATTTTTTTTTCTTTATCATTTCTTCAAAAAAAAAAAAAAATTCTGAAAATTTTTAAATGTCGACTAACTTAATTTTCATTAAAATTCACTTTTAAAGTAAAAAAGTTTTCTATTGAGAGAAGAAATAATTTTGATCTTAAAGTCCGCGAAAATATTTTTGTTTATATTTAAAAACTGCAGAATTAAATCCTACGGAATTATTAAAGATTAGTTGGGCCAAAAAAAAAATAAATTGAGCTATTAAAAATTAACTTATTTAGATTATTGAGTCACTGGTTGCGTATTAAATGCCTTAATAATTTAGCAAGTAGTCAGCAATTTATATATTTAAGATTTGAGATTAATAATTGTTAATTTATCATTGAGTTAAATCATTAAAAAAAAAAGAAATTAAATAGACTGATCTTGTGGGAAGAAAATTCCCTCGCTTGGATTTAAATTTTAATTATCGATAGTATTTAATAATTGTTGATTAAACCCGCTGACACAGCTGAACAGTAGACTTAGCATTTCACGTGCATCAGTATGTGTTATTATATCGTCATCTAACTTAATCTTTTAACGTCGTACGTCACACTTGACGCGCCGAAGAATAAATGGATCGAGTACCTGAACGCTTATTTATATTTTTTATTTAATCATTATTATTTTCAATTAGAATAAAAATAAAATAAAATTTGAATGAATGGTAATGTTTAATTATTATCCACAATTTCTGTTTATTATTTTATAAATATGTGTTAAAAGCCGGCTTAATGGAAGCATTTATTTATATTATGAATGTCGCTTACTCAGAGTAAAAAATAAATAAGAGATGAAATTAACGTTTGATATTTGGAAAAAATCCTCGGTACGGGTGATCGTAAAAGCTTTCTAGTTTTTATCTATTTCCTTTTCTCGTTCCATTCTCTTATTCGAGTTCTTTCTCCTCGGAATCTGTCAAGTTCCATCTTCAATTGTATATATATATATATAAAATTGTATCGGATTGTCTGTAAGTATATAAGAATGCAATTGAAAAAGGTCGTGACTTTTATTCTTAAACTTTTTTCATTTCACACCATTTCTATTTTCTTCGCCGTTTTATCATCGATTCTCTCTGATATTTTTTTTTTGTATTGCGAAATAATATTTATAGTAATATTCACTAGACTGAGCCAAAAAAATCGACTGAATTTTTTTTTAATCCCAAAAATATTCAGGGAAAAAAATAAAAAATTTCAATAAATCCTTTAATAATATTTTTGATAAATAAAAAAAAGAAATTAAATTTTAGTAAAAAATTAAATTTTAAATGACTGACAAATCTCGAATAAATTTTTTTTAAATTGTCAATTGGCTTGATTATTAAATTCCGACTAAACCTTTTATTGAAAATTAAATTTGAATGTCAACTTATTAAATTCCTCATGTAACTTTAAGCTGCGTACTAACTTTGATGACTCACTTTTATTTAACTATTTTATTTGTGTATTTATGACGCAATGCTTTTTTGGAGCTCATAATCGTAGTAGTAGAAGTAAACAAAAGTTGTGATTTCCGGGTAAAAATGATCATTAAATACATAATCTCCTCCGAGAGTCAGATAAGAGCAAAAATATCCGTAATTAATCATCAAAACAATATTAATATTAATATTAAAAAAATAAAAAAGAGTGATAAGTCTGTCGAAACTTTTCTCAATATTTGGAACGTCTACACAGAGAAAGGCTTTGAAATTCTCAAGGACTGAATGGCTTTCATACTTTCAAATAAATGATCACCTTTCCTTTCTCTCAGCTTTCGTCCTTAATACTTTCCTCGTCTTCGTCTTCGTCTTCTTCGATCCGTCGAGTCGAATACTTAGTAGTTTTAATGAATAAAATAATTTATTTTGTTCAGGGCTATTAAATTCCGCGGATTTATGCCGTGGAAAATAATAAAAATAAATGAAAATGTATATGACAATAAAGATCAACCATACGAGTTTAATTAATTTTGTTATTTTAGTTTCAGCTATATTATATTATCGAGGATAGCGCAGTATAGCATTGAAGTTGCCTCGTAATTTAAAGTATCACGATACCGCGAACAATTTGCTTGATTGTCTGACGTGATTCGCGATTCGCGACGTATAAATTATGCGTTTGAGAGCCAAAGCCTGTGTCGAGTGTGTGGGCGTCCAAGTTAAAATAGTAGTCTAGTGAATAGTACACGTGATAGTAATAGTAATGGTAATAGTTATAGTACCAGTCCAGTCATCGTCACAGTTAATCGTATCTCTTGTACTCTTGTACCGCTCCATATACTCTCATCTGTTGTGTGTATCGCCCATACTACATATTCCCGCTCTGTTCTGTGCTGTTCTGTTCTGTTCGGTGTATGAAGAATTGAAATAAATAGCGCCAGAGTCAGTACTTGCAGTTTTGCTGGTGCTGTTCTACCTGATACATTGAACGGGTCAAAATGAGTAGTGGAAATGGATATCCAATCCGATTAGTCGTTTCAAATTCTATGGTTACGTTATAAACCTTTTCCGTGTGACATCCCAATAAAATTCTAAATATTAAATCTTTCCTCCTATCAATCATCTTTCTTTCGTCAAGCTGATTGTTTTTGTAAATTATTTTTGCTATAAACAAAAAAAAAAAATACACGGAAAAAAGTAAACTGTAAAATTCACTCGGATTCCGATTAATTTTTAGAGTTTCAAATAGTACACCAAACATCGGGGTGGCAAAAATATAAATATTACAGAACTTAATGTAGAAAGTGTAAAAGTCACAATTTATAATTTAATATCGAAAATAAGTGATTAGTAGCAGTCATTATAGTAAATAACGACTCTCTTATCTTAAAAAATTACAGTTTCAAACAGTAAAAATTGCCATTTTAATATATAGTTCGTACTATGGGGAGAAAGAGATCATTTTTTAGATATCAAATGATAAATATCAAAGTCAAAATTCTTAATTATTATACTTTAAGATTTTCAACATTCACATAGCAAATATTTCTGTTTGAAATGGTATTTTCTTTCATGTAAAAAATAAATTGTAACGTTTAAATGATAAATATTATAAAGTCAATAGTAAAATCACGATTTTACTGTTTGAAATGGTAATTTTTAGCAGTTGATCATTAGTAATGATTCATTACTTATTATAAATCGACTATTATTTATTACAGTTTAAATTTTGGATAAAATTTTGAAGAAAATTCATCATTTTTAGTTTAAATTTTAATTTTTTGGTTGATTTTACTCAATAACAAGTCAAAAATTGATAATTGTCAAGTAAAATAAAAAAAAATTTTTTTCTGCCATTCGAGGCTTGTCCACCGAATGTAACAAGGACCTCCTGCTTGTTTACGGTTCTTCGCGGCGCCTTTTGTTACGCGACGCGAGCCTGCACCAGCTTCTCCTTGTCTTAGTTTTTTTAATCTATTTATTTATTTTATTGTTTTGTTATTTTTTGCGTAGCTCGTAGTATATAGTAACAATGTACACACGCGAAATGTTGATCCTTGTGTAGTGAGACAAGAAAAGTATAAAAGGATTAGCAAATAAAAATAAACAAAAATGAAATTAAATAACAACAAAAATTAAAAAATAAAAAAATAAAAAAATAAAAAAAAAAAACGGGAAGAAAAAGGCCGTAGAAAAGAGAGAAAGGATAACTCGCGGTGTGGTCTTTCTTGTATGTGCGTTCATGTATGAAAGGGTGGGGAACCCTATACATAGGTAGAAGAGGAGGAAGGGGTGATCGGCGAGCGGCCGGGAGTAATACTAAAAAATAAATAAATAACAAAAATAATAATAAAAAATTTAAAGTTGCTGGTAAACAGACGCCACCGCGTGGCTATGCGTATGTTCATTCCGATACATACGTACATATTTATATATTTATAGTGGTATGCTATGCTATGCTATGGTATGGTATGATGTTGTTGTTCAGCCCCGAAACCAAATGAAACCAAGCCAGACACTCAACTCGACTTATATTAACTCTACCGTATCGTGTTGTTATACGTGTTCAGTTATTTTATATTTATACACTAGTAGTGGTGATATAAGTAGTAGTAAGTAGTATAGGACACGACACACTACATATAAAGACTCCTTTGGCTTTTCTTCGTCACATCATCTCGGCTCTCTTCTTGTCATACGTATGCAGACGCACACAAAACAGAGTTATAGCCTCAGATATAGATATATAGACAATATATGTAATATTGCTATGCAGCTCTACTCTGAAAAGCCGCCCACGCCGTCTATTTTCGTACCGACTCGATTAGAATAACAACATAACAGACTTTGTATGTTGTTCAGTTCCTAGAAATGCTTTTATGATCTTAAGTATGTGCGTATCTACACGAATATATATATATATATATATATATATATATATATATATATATATATATATATAT
>CAJNRD030001123.1:22008415-22112619 GCA_905319865.3 Cotesia congregata | reverse complement strand
ATGAGCTTATATCTTTAAAAATGTCAATAGTTCACAAGATACAAGGTAATTTCTTAATTATTGATATTTTTTAAGATATAAACTCATTTTGATGTTAGACTCATTGAGACCTTTCATTTAAGTACCCACACGGCATTATTTATATATTTTATATATATGGTATTTGTGAAATATATAAATATATAAAATATATGAAAAATTGATGTGGGTACTCAAATGAAAGGTCTTGATGAGTGTAACATCGGGATGAGCTTATATCTTTAAAAATGTCATTAATGAAGAAATTGTATCTTGTCAACTTATAAAGATAATCGGTTTAATTAAATTAATAATTTGTAAAGAAAATATTTGAAAACGTATATTTTAAAAAATAATTAAAATTATATCAAGTACATGAAGTAATCCAGTTATAAAAGCAATCCAATTGATTTTATTAAAGATAAATGATTTTTTTAGATATGTAATTCGAAATCGGAAGTGACTTAAAAAGTGGATTGTCCAATAGTCGATCGATCTTTTCAAACACGACTGAAGATATAAATCAACAAATTGTTACTCTTTAAATAATATTTATAATTAATAGTTAATGATTAATAATGTCGCGTACTGGCAATATTAATTTTTGAACGTGAAGTGCTTCTTGAAGAAGCGAGTGCCAACATGGATTATAAAGTTATGTCGAATAACAACAATAATTATCCTACACACCATCGTGAGTATTTGATAATTATTAAATATTTTTTTTCACAGTTTCAATATCTATTTAAATGCTTAATATTTTTAGCTATTTTATTGTATTTATCGCACACTTCAAACGCTTGATAAATTTAGAATTTTCATTCAATCTTTCTGGACAATAATATCCTACTGAGCATTAAAACTATTTTCATAACCATCATTATATATTTTTGACTGGCTAAAAAAATTCTTGAGCGTTCGAGGTGTGCATTTGTTTTTATATTTCCTAATTATTACTGAATAAATTAATCAGAATTTCATATAATATGTTTTCGTATAAAATCGGCTTTTTTAAATAAATAAATAAAAACAAACATTTGAATGCCCTCCAATAAAATTCAAATTTTGTTTATTTTAAATACCGACGAGACTTAATAAATAACACAAAATATATCTCAATATCCCTCAATCAAATTAGTTGAAAATTTTTCATGATAAACCGAGGTTCTTTTTGAACAATCTGGTCGACAATTATCCAGACATAAACAACCGCGTTGTAGCATTGTACATACGCGATAAATTATCCTCGTTGGTTTTATTTGTCCGATAGATATATCAACCTCCTATTCTATTATATTTGATACACAAAAATATGTAGATGTGTATTTATTTATCGTCCACTTGTTCAGTATTCCCTCGAGTTTATCAGCGTACACAGAAAATATTTGTCAAATTGCTATGCGTACCTCTCGATACCGGGTATAATAGACAGTATATATACAATGACGTACTTCACCAAAACGGTCAATAAATATTTTGTTTCCGGGCACTTCGTCACGGCTTGTAGATCCAATATTTTATTCATTTTTTATTATCTCATATAATTGTTGTTATTATACACATACTCTGTCAATGATTTCATTCAATTATCTTCCGTTTAAACTTCCAATAAATAAATAAATAAATAAATAAATTTATTTATCCAATAATTATTCAGTTGCGACAAGCTGTAGATTTAAATTTACCGAGCACAGCTTTCGTTTATTTTTTTGTTACAATTATTCACGGCGTAAAACTCTTGAGAAAATTACTTAATGGTCCTTGAGTCGCCCTTATAATTTTTGTTTATTTTTATTGAATTTATCCCGTTACGTCATTTCTATTAATTGACGCACGATCAAAGGTTATCTTGACTCGAAAAAAATAATCGTTAACTTGGAAAATATTTACTAGAAAAATTTTTTTGATAAACAAAATTTTAATATTTAAAGACTTTAATTTTTTTGATTTATGTTAACCTTTTGTTCTATTATTTTAAATGATGAAATGATTGAAAAAGTATAGCAATAATAAATCAATAAAATAAAAAATGAATAATACTTTCATCATACCTTTTGTCAAAGAAAACATTTAAACATTAATATCACATCTAACGTCTATAAATAGGATAAACTTTCTCTCGCGTGTACATCACCAGGTAAATTGATTCTTAGAAATATTATAAAATAATACAAATAGTGGTATGCTAATTTACCAGGATTATCTTTCCAAATCAATTGAGTCATCAGCGGTCTGACGAAATTTATAAATTCTCGGTCTATAGCGTTCAAACCATGGAAAAACCAAACGATAAATAATTATAAGTTTGTTTTTTATTGAACGACAATTTATTCTATTTAAAAAAAAAATAGAATTTACTGGTTACTATAATAGTGACTAATTACGTGTTCAGTCTTGTTAGTTGATGATTATACCGCAGAATTAATTAAAGCTGGCAGTTGGCCAGACCTCTGTGTTTTCTTTGCTAAAAATTTGCTTACAGTCACGCGTACCCATTTATACACACCCCCTTAGCTCCTTCCTCGGGCTTTTTTTGATTCTCCCAGTGTACTCTCCGAAAAATAAACTACTGTCATTGCTCCCTTTAGCGTCAGACGCGTTAATCTCTCCTTTTAAATAAAACTCAACACTATAAATAATTATATTCAATTTAAATATTGTATTTATGAAAAACAACTTAACTTGACTTATTTATTCAAATTTGAATTTTTTTCAACTATTTATAATTTATTATATAGTTCTCAGAATATTTATAAATATTTTATGTGATATTAAAGAGCTACATTATAAATCTTCTGAAAAACATCATTAATCTTTTTATATTTACAATAATATTAAAATTAACTCACTTTTGTTTATACAATAGACATATTTATATTGAATTACGAAATAGTGAGTATCAAATTTCAAATTTAAATAAAAACCTAACAAATTTTTATTGACAGTAGTCCGAAAAATTAATTAAAAAATTTAAACATTCATTCTTTTATTTCATGCTTTATTAAATTCAACAGTTGATGTTAAAAAATAAAAACATTTAACCATAAAATAAAGAGAATAATTTAACGGTTGAAGAAAACAGCATTGCGGATACAACTTTAAATATAACGTCTTTGATCTCGAGATCAGTGATCAGTCATGTTTGTATCATATCAATTTTATCGATTATTATAATTTATAATATTGATTGAAATATTTAAGCCCGTGAGATCAGATAATTGAATTGTAACTCGAGTTAGTTCAAATAAATGGGAAAAGGGTAAAAAGGGTCAAAAGGTAACAATTTAAGCTGGTAGTATATAATCATACTTGTTTGATTCATTAACTTTATATACATACTCAGCTACACGCCAGTGGTTATTGATTGTGATCGAGCGTAAACATTTATTTTACATCAACTTACTATCCGTGTACGATTTTATTCAATATACTTTCATTTAATATTTACTTGTTATTTTTATTTATAAAAATAAACTATATTTATTTTTCTTTAGAACAAATTGAACTTATAATACACACGTGTGTGGCGGACATCAGCGTAAGAGCTATGTTTATTATTATATTGGAGACCAATGTACTTGTTTGTAAATACATACCCAGTTATATAACGCGCTATATTTATAAACTCACTCATAGTAATAATAATAATAATAATAATAATAATAATAATAATACTATACCTACCCGGCATTGTTGACAATTATTTTATTGCAATAACTATAATCATTTTTTAATACTTTGTTATTTGTTGAATTATTTATACTCGTGTAAAATTCACAAAGGTGCATGCAATCAAGATAATTCGTAATAGCCGGTAATTTAAGTGATGAAAATAGCATAATTATTACAATTATTGAAAGTTAAACAAATGAAAAAAAAAAAAGAACGAGTGTGATTCGATTGAAATAGTAGTTTGTTATGTGTTGTACAGTACGAGTGAAGACTATTTCATAAGTATGACATTTGTTATAGAGTTCTCGAGGTATAATTTAGTGTCGGAGTATGTTGTGTGTCTTGTATGTCTTTTTAAACAACTCGAGAGAGAGAGAATGACACGTGGCTGTGTGTAATTAAGGTCAGGAAACAAACAACAATGGAGGACGAGGACAAGTATTCTTGTTTTTGCAAACCTCTATCTAATATATGCAATTATCTGTCGAGATGAGCTTTTTAATGGACTTTAAATTAATAATAAACACGGAACTTTGAGAATTTAGATCTTTTAGAATATTACTCTTGTTTTCTTATAAATATTGTGCAATAACGCGGCGAGAGCAGACAAAGCTTTCGTGTTATTTCAAGGAGTTAAATTTCAAAGAAAAAATAGCAATTAAGTAGCTGAAAAAATTACCCATCATTTTAATAGCTAAAAAAAATCTTACGTAACTTAAAAAAAATTATAAGCTTACATATTTTGATATAAAAATAAAATATTCGATTTTCAGTGGCAATAAAGATAAAAATAAAAAATAAATAAGAGGTGTGGACTTGGCATTATTCAAAACTATTTAAATGAATTCTATTACCGGTATTGATGATACTATTTGTAACAAGATGTATTTTTTAAGGTATATAACATAATAGTATAGCATTATATGGTTGTCTACCTGGCAGCTGCAATTCAGGAAGAATTATACAGTGGAGCTGGTGTGTTGTACGTGTGTCTACAGTTTGCAGCCTGCAAGAGCATAGACAGATAGAGAGAGAGAGAGGAAAGTAATAATGTTGGGCGAAGTAAAACCGAGTTAAAGGCAAGTATTAGTGATGTGATGAACAACAGTAATGAGTCACGTCAGTAGGTCAAACGAGCGAGATAACGAGCCGATTCATCGATGCGAACCTTGTGCCGCTTGCTCTCGGGCCAGATCGGCCATCAGTGATATCGGATTATGGCTCATGATTATATACCGCGAGTTAAGCGTTGCACTTTATTTATGCAAGCCCCAATCGTTTGGTTCTACGCACCTCTGACTTATCATACATTGTGTCTGCTTCAATATTATAACTTAAATTTAAAGTTGATCATCCTTCTGTTCTCTTATTATATTATTATAATATTTGTTGCTTTGCTTTCTGTCATGCCGATAATCAAGATCAACACAGTCTATTTTATTATTACTGTTATTATTTTTAAACATTAAATTAAAGACAAAAATTGCCCTAAAGCTTCTTAATATTAATATTAATATTAATATTAATATTATTAAAACAGTTTAATAAAAGACTTGTTACGTGACCACTTCCTTCTATTCTGGAAAGTATAAATCGCATTGCATACAATAATAGACCGGGACGATCGATGTATCATACGAGACACGAGATGTACAGTGATTAGATTTTAATAATTAATTTAATACTGTTACATCACAAAGTAGTCGGTATTGATCCACTAAAACCCGTTGTGGTTTTCGAGCCTCTACACACACTTGACCATTACACGTCCTGGCCAGAACGACATCAGACGCCTATAGTAGTTTCCTAGCTGAGTATATATGTACATATCACCAACAGAGAGCGAGTCTGAGCCACATATCCACATATCTCTATTATATATACTCACGACATTCAGAGCAAGCCTCTAATACATTGTGGGATATCATCATCATGAAGTAGAATTAGCTACAGCGGAATGTCAACAATCTATTGGGTTTCCCGAGCTTATGGCGAGCTTTACTTAACTTTTATTTATTTATTTTTTCTTCTCTTTTATATCACACTTCACAGCTGGAAGGATCAAGCTTTTTTCTCTTCTTTTCTTTTTTTACTTGCGATTTATTAGCCAACAATCCGCGAATTTAAGGGCTTATACGGGCTTAGAATTAAAAAAAAAGTTAATTTTTTTAATATACATTCTCTAAAAAAATTTGAACGCTTTTTTTAAGTAATTTTTTATTAAAATTCATATATCTATTAATAATTAAAAAAAATAACTAATTAGTAAAGTTCAAAGTCATTAAAAAGGCCTCTTCAGAGAAAATGATCGAAAAATGGCATTTTTAAGCGTTTTAAGTACTTATAACCCCTTAAAAAACCGGTAATTACTTTAAAAATCCAAGTGAATACTTTTTAGAGTCTAAAAGTTTATTAACCTCTGGGTTTTGTTATCTCGAGCTTAGTTAATTTGTTGTTTTTAAAATTTTTTTTAATGATCGAAATGTCAACAACGTCGTCGTCGGCAATCTCACTGACCGATGACCACCCAGTTGGATAAACACGACTCCCAAACTCTCTGTCTTTGCTTATTTATTTTAACCTCCATTTAAGGATAAACTGGATACACGAATCTTGATCTCAACTGTGTTGTTATATACAAAAATTCTTCAATTAAAATTTATCTCAAGGAAGCCGAATCCCTTTAAAAAATTCTCTGATAATTTTTTCGTATCCTTCTTCGATAATAATAATAATAATTATTAATCAATAAATTAGAATATAACCAGGAATAAGGTACTAATAAAATTTTTGTAATGGTTATTAAAGAATCGCTTTCACTTGACGGTTGTAAGTCAATTTTTGCTGCGTAGTTATTTCGTTCGAGGGAACGGGCTGAAGGGTTAGGGGGGTGAACAGGACGAGGAAGAAGGGAATAGAAAATAAATAGAGAAGAAGATAGAAAAAGATAGTGTGTAGAACTAACAATATACAATACAACTAAAACTAAACGGTGAGATTGCAAGTGGTATAGGTAGACGAGTAGAGTAGGCCAAGGCTACGTGAGTTCGCGATGTCAGGTCTCTTATATTTATATTTTGTATTTTATATACGTGGTGTTTGTTCTAACTGGACTCTGTCTATAATATTGTACATAGCACACATTTTAGAGGATTCTTCACTCTACTCTTCTACTCTTCTCTGCTACTTTGTTATGTCTACACTGAATTTAATTTAACCAGATGATATTTTAAGTCTTCTTTGTTTTACTTTCTTTTTTATATTATATTTTCTAATTAATAAACCAGCCTGAAATTGTTACCGTTGCTAAAAGTTAATTTGAAATTTGATCGACTATTGATTAATCCTCGGATTATTTTGTATCAAAGAAATTAATGCGCGCTTTTTAAAAAATTTTAATTTTAGAGACAAAAAATTACACGCATTATTTTTTGTTTACTCTAAAAAAATGATAATAGTAATCGATTAATTCAACAATAATATTTATACAAACGCTCGACAGTATAATCCACACAAGACCGCAAGATAAATTAATAGAAAAAATAAAAGTAGTTAATTATAAAAGGTGTACATAATTTAATGTTTAAAAAATAAAATGCCTTGAGTTATATTACTTAATATTTTAATTTTAATAAAGAACAATACCGGATGTTAATATGGTTTCAAAAGATTTGCGATGAGTCGTTATATATTATGGATGTATGGTGTTGTATGTGTGTACGGATCATGCATTATGAGGATGAAAGAGAGAGAGGTATTAAAAATATGAGTAAGGAGTGACTTGGGGGCTTCCACGCTGTGTATCGTATATCTAGCAATTATTGGTGCTAAATTTTTACGACCTACCGGGATATAATACATGTAGATGGGGGAGGAGCCACCGTGTCTGACTTCTACCCAACCAAATTGCATCGTCATTCACGAAAGCTATTCTTCCTTCAAGAGAGATAGTTTTTAAGTCGAAGCGGAAAAAAGCATACAACAATTTATTATTTTTTATTTTTTATCTTAAATTTAATGGAATCGGATCTCAAATGAGATTTTAGCGGCTTAAAATCTACTTGAACAAAATGAATAATTTTTAGATAATAAAATATTATTATTATTATTTTAATATTTTATTACGGTCTTTTAATTTAATGGCCCAATTATTGTTAAAATTAACCGGAAATAGGATCGCGTGAAGATGATTTTCTGGATGGTAATACGTCTGGTGAAATATGTATGCTTATAGAGCGAGTGTGCTCGTAAAAATTAGCATACGTATCGTCTGCCGACGAGTTCACAGCAATTGCTGTAATGAACACTACCTGTGCTCTATTTTATTTTAACTCTCTGTATAACTATCGTATAATATGGATTTCAAAACTTGGTCGTGCTCCTGTGAAAACTATTCTATTCTATTTTTTTTTTTTTTTTTTTTTTTGTTTTTTTTTATTTTTTTTTATAAAACAAACCAACAAATTAGAGAAAGTTTTCCTGATAAAACTAAATGACAAATAAATATTCATGCTGAGTAACGTTATGCACTGTGAATTACCAAAATAAATACACGAGAAAGTTTTGCAATTCCAGAAATAGATCTTTTACATTTAATTTGTAAAAAACATAAAATTATGTCATAAATATTTTTTTAAAATATGTAGCGTATTAATAAATGTTTTTTATTTAAAACAATAATATATTGTTATTTTATATTTACGATGCGGTTTACTGGTAACCCGAGCACTTGAGTAGTGAATGAATACATTTGTGAAATGTTAAAAATTTTACTTCGCACAATTTTCCATGTCCTTGAGTAAGACCGACGTACTTTAATGTCTTTATAAGAGTAACGTAATTATTTTATTATTTTTAAAATAATTTGAAATTTAAATTAAATATTTTTTTTGTTATCTATATTATTAAGAGAATAAGAAAAATTCTGTCTCCAGAATGGTCATATGATAAAATCGGTTTTTTTTAGTGAAAAATTAGATACATAATTAAGAAATTACCTTGCATTTTGTAAACTATTGACATTTTTAAAGATATAAGCTCATCCCAATGTTACACTCATTGAGACCTTTCATTTGAGTACCCCCATCACATTTTCATATATTTATATATATTACATATATGTATATATGAAAAATATATGAAAATGCATGTGGGTACTCAAATGAAAGCTCTTGATGAATGTAACATCAAGATGAGCTTATATATCTTTAAAAACGTCAATATTTAAGAAAGTACAGTGCAGCTTAACAAAAGTCAATATTTAATAAAGCAAAATTTTATTTATTTATAGTTCACAAGTCACGGCAGTCAGATAGTGACTACAAGGTTGCTAGTAAAAAGAAATTTATGAATTATAATTAAAGTCAATAAAAAAAATTTGGGGTAATTTATAGCGAAAGATACTTTTTCAGCTCCGATAATTATTAATAATTTTTCCCTAGTTTATATTGAACCGAACCGTATAATTAAAACAGTTATGTTTATTTTCAGCTTGACTTTTAACTATTAACGTATCATCGCTTGATAAGTTAAGGATACAGACGAGGTCACGAAGAAAATCTATATAACAAAAATTTATCAACCGGTTTACTGCGGACGATATACGAGTTTCGCCACTACCGCCGGTATTATATAATATAATAGACCAGGATTTAACCTGCTCTCCGTTCTTGCAGAGAGTAATTGTGAATTGAAGTGCGCTAGAATTTGACCTTTAGGCTTTCTCGTTAACTGCTTTGACGTACGATAATGTGAGATTACGAATCGAGCGTCACAATCTCAATATAAACCATTTTATTGGTTTGTTTATTGTTCCTGAGTTGTTTTTATTATTTTTTCCACTACGTATAAGCTATTTTCAATGTCTCAACACAATAACTAAATAGTTATTAGTTATTACGTATTGCAAGAACAATCAACAGTACCTCAACAGTCACCTTGGATTTTAATATCGAGGCTCTTTTATTTACCTCTGCTTCAATGTCTTAATTAATGGACTATTTAAACGTAATAATACTTTTAATTAAAATATATTTTTTTATAACTCACCAGTCGTTGATCATTTCGGGGATGGGCACTCAACAACTTGGTTCTTTCCGGCAACCTGTGATAAATGAACAAAAATTTTTATCTAATTTTCATTTTCATTTTTAAATAATCAATTATATTTTTTAAAAATAAACTTATACTGAGAACAATAAACGATAATAAAAATAGATTCTTTGCTATGAATATTCATAAAAATTAATTTAGCCAAAATTAAAAAATTTTTAGTTTTTTTTTTACTAAAAAATTTATTACAAAAAATGAAAAAAAAAAATTTCATTTGTAAAAAATTTGAAAAACTGTAGGTCCAATTAAAAAAAAAATATTTTTTAGTTCTAATAAAATAAATGAAGCGAAATTAACAAAATTAAAACCGTCGGCTAATTTTAGTATTATTAAATTAAGTATTCAATTTTATTTGAAGATAAAAATATTCATCTGCCGATTTCATTATCTCTAAATGAAGTTTAATTTTCATTTTCTAAATATTTCACCTCACTTCACTTGTGTCTTTAACTATTGACTATTGATATATCAGAAAAAAAAAAAAATATTTAATATTTACTGATAAAAAAAAATGAAATTAATTTAGTCGAAGTCTAAAAATTTTTTATATTTAAAAAATTATTAGAAAAAAATTAATTTGTAAAAAACGAATAATTTAAAAAAATATTTTTTTGTTTCAATTTAATAAAAAGAAAATGAAATAAAAGCTTGAGTATTATATAAAAAAAATAATATAATTAGAACTGTCATTCATAATTTATATACCGGCAGTAGAACATTTGACAGAAAAATACCGAGAAATTTTCTCACATTATTTCCACGAATTTATCGATCGCCTCTACACAACGTAATATAAATACATCTCTACCGTCTCTCGAGTCACTAACCCATTTATTTATTGTTATAATATTATATCTTTATTCTTTATTCACCTCTTTACACACTTAACTACATATTGTTTTGTCTCATACCTTCACTTTGTCTCCGCAGTTGCTGCTGCGTAGCTCCTGAGGCTGTGTTTGTCTCGCGTTCTTATTTACTCCAGTCCAATAAACGTCACCCTATTTTTTTCGTCTTATTAATCTATTAGTATTTATTTTTCATCAATTCTGTAAATACATTAATTAAAATTGATTGTTATTTATTTTTTATTAATTAATTTAATTAATTTTTGAGTCACTCACCACCACAACAATGATTACACTGCAAAATTTTAATTCTCCAAAAGTCACTAGGCGTCGCTGGCGGTTGAAAAAAAAATATTTAAATTCTATTGGCTGATAATCTCAATGGTTTTTGTTTTAGTTACAAATTTTTTAATTGGTCGGATTCAAATTTTCGGCCAATCAGTGCGCGTGTCTAAAATCACACCACCAAGAAAATTCTCGAACAATTTTGCATTAGTCATTATGGCTTCCACTTCGGTAACAGTCACATCGCGGGTGTTTCGCGGGTCATTTATTATTTAATAATATTATTTAATTAATAATTTATTAAACTAACAGTATATTGACAGTTTTTAATTAAAATAAAAGAACAAGTGATATTTATTACAAAATTTAATTGAATAAAATAAAAAGCGCGAATGGAAATAAATTTAGCCATCTAAAAATTTTTATGATTTTTTTTTTATTAAAGAATTATTTTAAAAAAATTTTTTCATTTGTTAAAAACTTCCGAAACTATAAGTGCAATTTTTTAAAAATATTTTTTAGTTATAATTAAATTAATTAAGCAAAATTAAAAAATTAAAAATGTCGGCTAACTTTATTATTAATGATATTAAAGTTAACCGACATTTAATAATTTTTGATTTTTTTTTATTAAGTAAATTAAGTCTAAAACAATATTTTTAAAAAATTGCACGTGTAATTTTTGAATAAAACAAATTATAAAAATTTTAAGATGTCAGCTAATTTAATTTTCATTATTATTATAAAGTGCGAGAGAATAAAATTCGGGCGCGGGAACAATGAGTTTAGAGCGATAGTATACAAATAAAAAATAAAAGAAAGAAAAAATAAAATCCGTAAAATGTAAATATACATGTTATGACTTGCTAAATATATGGGTTAGTGACATTAGGAGATGGCTGAGTAAAGATGTTAATATTATTTTAGTCTAGAGCCGATCGATAAATTCGTGGAAAAAAACGAAGAAAAAATTTCTCGGAATTACGTTGTCAAATGTTCTTTATTTCGTTTCTACGTCTCAATTCAAATAAGAAATAAAACACATGTCAGTCTATTTGTTATTTTTATTTCATAAGCATTCAGTAATATTTGTTATTTATTTATTTTTTTTTTTTCGTAATTAATTAATTGTCGCGAGTTTATTTTTTTTTTAATGAAGAACAAAGTAATCAGTGTGAAACACGAGTGGTGAGAAGTGAAGTGAGGTAAAAATGAAACTTCAGTTAGTGAAGCTTTTAGTAATAATAAAAACAGCTGACACTCGACCATTTTTATTTTTTTTCTAAATAATTACCTTTAATATTCGAGCGATAATTCACTATTCTTATTAAAAACAAGTGTCGGGTGTCTGATATTGTCAGTATAAGTTTGATTTATAAAAATACTATTCAAGTGGTAGAGTACTTGACATTTTTTTATAAACTCTTATAATTATGTTTGTTAAGATGAAACAATCAATTTTATCAAACAATACTCAGGTTAAAAATACGAAATAGATAATTATTAATTTAATATTTAAATATTATGAGTGGCTTTTTTATCGTAAATTGTTGTCTATTTATTCACATTTGCACTTGTGTTGTCTCTTTTTTTAAAATACATACAATATAAAAGATCACCGGTGTACGTAAAAGATTTAATGTCACGTAAAGACAGTGATCGTCAAGCGTCAAGCCCAGATTGTATAAACATGTAAATATTTGGGACAAGAGGGCTCTTATTTGGCACCTGAATTATATGGCTTAATTAAATTTACTCACTCTTTTATTAAACACTTTAAATTATCAAAGCTAGTTTTAATAATTATGCTTATATATGTATTTACTTATTAATTTATCATTGTAATTTAATTTCAATAAAATCAATAAATTTTTATATTTTTCCAGATTGGATACCTAAGATGTGCGAATGTCTACAGAATGTATCGGTGACCTTTCCCATGACTACTTCAGACCTTTCCTTCAGGAATTGGAGCTATTCTTCGCTGGCAAGAAATGTATCTAGGACCAGGTTTCGAGACTTCAGAAGGAAAAGCGGCTATGAAACAATTCCCGATGATGATAGACAGGTTATTCTTTTTTTTTTTTTTTTTTCTAAATATAACTTTTCATATATAGTTTCATATCATTCTCACCAAATATTCAATTTATGATCATAAGTATTTAGGCTGCATTTGAAAATGTTCTATTTCTAGACACATAATTAAGAAATGACCTTGTATCTTGTGAACTATTGACATTTTTAAAGATATAAGCTCATCCCGATGTTACATTCATCAAGACCTTTCATTTGAATACCCACATCAATTTTTCATATATTTTATATATTTATATATTTCACAAATACTATATATATAAAATATATAAAAAAATACCATGTGGGTACTTAAATGAAAGGTCTCAATGAGTCTAATAACATTGAAATGAGTTTATATCTTAAAAAATGTCAATAATTAAGAAATGACCTTGTCTCTTATGAACTATTGATATTTTTAAAGATATAAGCTCATCCCGATGTTACATTCATCGAGACCTTTCATTTGAGTACCCACATCAATTTTTCACATATTTTATATATTTATATATATTATATATATGTATATATGAAAAATATATCAAAATTGCATGTGGGTACTCAAATGAAAGCTCTTGATGAGTGTAACATCAGGATGAGCTTATATCTTTAAAAACGTCAATATTTAAAAAAGTACAGTGCAATTCAACAAAAGTATTTATAATTCACAAATTACGGTAGTCACATAGTGACTGCAAGGTTGCTAGTAATTAACAATTTTAATAACTATTTTTTAGATTGAAATGACCTTTCACAATGTTGACGAGTCGTATTCGATTGTCGAGGTTGAGAGAAATTTGCGAGTTGACAATCTTTGCGAGTTGCTGAGGATCAAGAATCAATTCAAACCTGGCGACTGGAGAATCGTCGAAACTTGGCCAAAACTCGATATCACTATCGGTAAATTTTAATGTTTATTCATTTTTAAGAGTAACTTAATATTTATATCCGAAACTCGATATTCAATTAGCATTTTGAGTGAGCCAGTAATTAGCGATTAATAATATTTATTTTTTATTAATAAGATTATTTTTTTCATACAAATAGTTAACTTGCAAGAAGAATAATAAATCAGTAGTTTTATTGAAAGAAAAAGTATAAAAGAAAAATAATTTATTTAAGATAAATTCTGGTGTGAATAAACAAATTTGATACCGTGTGAATCTTTAAGAAAAATAGTAAAGTTTAGTACATAAAAAAGTTATAAATTCTTTAAAACAGCATCTTGACGTATTACTTCGCCGAATACTGCGCAGTATAGCTTCTACTGGAGATAAAACAGGATTGAATAGAAATAAAAGAAGCACCGATAAAGCTTTTTTGATTTAAAAACTTTTTATCAAATTTTCATGGCTAACAACTGTAATAACCATCACATTTTTGGTTTCCCCTTCAACAAAGTCTCGAGGTAGTAAAGATTACATACGCAAGTAGAGTTAAATTTATATATGAAACGAGAGTTTATTTTTTGCGATTTCAATGGAAATTTTTTTATTTCTTCTACATACCAAATGTGAGAAAATTAAAAGTCAAGTCAGGATTTTTATTAAAGAACATGAAACGAAAAAAGCTCATTTTATTATTATTTATTATTAGTCACTAAAAAAAGAAATTATTTTTAATGAATTATTGCACGGAAAACAGCTGTTGCATACTGATGCCCAATAAATAAAATCACCACGAGCTCTTAGTTGGCGTTTAAAAAAAGCTTATTGATCGAACCAAAATTTAGCCGACTAATATTTATATAATAAAATATAAATACGCCGGGTTAAAATTATGCTAAAGTGAATTTAATCACTGGAATGAATGAATAAATTAATATTATATGTTATTTTCATATTATTTCTTGAGGTCGTTGTACTTTTCGTTTTTAGAGTTGAAATTGATGTATATTCTCAAAATATTAGCAGATAGACAACTTCACCTTCAATCTGCATCAAAACAAACAATAATTATTTTTTTATTTAAAAACCGCCAATTCATCGTGATACTTGTAAATATTTCGATCGAGTTACGTCTCAATTTAGTTCAATCATAAACAGCTTATTCATTCATTAAAAAAATTTATTCAATTCGAATACAAATATTTCAATATCCACAATAATAACAGTGAATTAGTGAATGACAAACAAAATTTCCAAATCACATATGCTTCTAAGTATACAGTAAAAAATTTTGCGTCATTGCGTCAAAAAACTTAGTGTTAACAATTTTTGTGTTCAATATTGGACATTTTAATGTGTAAATTTAAAATTTATTCTATTAAATTAACACAACAAAAATTAACTTGAATTAAGATACTTTACAAAATTCAATAAATAATAATAAAACTTAAATAAATGAGTGTTGTTTAAATATCTAGATTAAATAAGTGGTCAAGAGTAAAATTCTTGAATCAAGAAAATAATTTTGAAGGTCATTATCTTGAATTAAAATGAAAAATTCTCGAATCAAGTAAAATTTATTTAAACCAAGTGAAATTTCTTGTATAAGAATTTTTTTTTCCGTGTAAAATTTTTAACTGTTCTTCGGTAAAATTATTGGTGAATAGAACACTGTCATTGAAAACGGTGCCAAAGTGGCGTATAAATCGACTAGAGTTCATGACCGCATTCTTGTTGCTCAGTTCTCGTTTGTCTTTCCTTATTTTTTATTAAAAACGGAAACTATTAACCTTGCAATTTAAAACAATCTCCAATTGTTTTTTTAAAGATTGAAAATTTATAAAAAAGGAGGAATGATTGCAGAAACTTGAGGATGATTTGTCATTTCTTATAAGTACAAGTGTCAGAATAATCGGATAACGCAGGATGTCCGGCGCATTATTACGCATTTCCTTTAGGACTTCCTCGTAATTGGTTCCTGGTCAATGCCGAGACGACTTTGACTTCCGGTGTTTTAGCGTCGTTGAGTGCAAATGTATTGCACATTACAGTATAGATGTCGAATACCAGTAAAAGTATTAAATGTATTGAGAATAATATTACGAACAGGTTTTCCTCAATATTTATTCAACGTTATCAGTAGCGACGGATGTAAGCTGTTTAATAAATTACTTCAAAGCTATTTTAGAGCAATCTTCTTCATGTTATTGCTGTTTAGCTGTTGTTATCATTATTATTTAATATTGTCCAGGTAATTGTCTTTTGAAAGTTGAGTTAATAAAATAAATTAGTACTTAGTATCGATAAACAGTGTAATTGCGTCATAAACTACAGTTTCTCTTTGCATTATATTACGGTCTGTATGCTCGTTTAGTTATAAATTGTAACAAATGCTAATTGCAATCTTGTAGCTTGAAAAATGATAATTACTTTCTTAACAGCGATAAAAAAAAGAAAGAAAGAAAATAAACATGCATGAATTTATTAATTAATAGACTGTTGATGAGAATATAAAAAAATTAAAAAGTAGGAAGTAATAGGGGTCTAATAAAGTTGTTTTTTTTTTTCCGTGGGATCTTACAAGTATGTAGAATACTCACAATGTAAGAAAAAAAATTAATAATAAAACACGGCGGTGTTATTGATGCGTTGTGTGACTCAAGCGGAAACTTAAAAAAATCGCGTGTGTTGGGTAAACTACACGCGACTCATTTATTCATTCTTGACTTGTTTTTTTTGTTACATTATTTAGTTTGCATAATTAGCGTAACATTTTAATTGGCATTCTTATAGAAAAAAATGTGATAATTAATTGAGGCATCGAGTGATGGTTATCGAGATAAATTAAGTGGTTAAATAGTAATTACAGATATAAATCCGTCTGGCGTTAATTGATTAATTATCAATAACATCAACAGATAAACGTGTTTGTTTTATTTTATTTTATATGCTCCGAGAAAATTTATGTAATTATTTTTTTTCACTGTTTCCAGAGAGAGTCCTGGAGAATCACGAAGACATTTATGTGGTCCACAGAGAAGGGGAAAGGTTCGAAGGCAGCGAGGACCGGAGATTTGTCTTCAAACTTGTATCCGATGACATTGAGGACTACGTCAACAATCCTAGGGTAAGGATATTGGATATATCTTTTCTTTTTATGAAATTTTGAAGTAGGGAAGATAAGTTTACATTACACTGTACTAACTGTTAGCTTTCTTATTGATCAAATGCAAAAGTCAGCTTTGTTATCGGTTGGTTAAAGTAGAATTCTATGCTCCAGTCGGCAATTCAGTAATCTGGGCTGCTAATTGGTAACTGTCGGTCGGTATACGCGATTTCTTCCTTTTCAATGACTAGAAATCGAGGTACCGTGTGGTAAAGAAGGATTTGGTCGGCATAGAAATTTTTATCAGACATTGCTAGGGATAAAGTAGTTCTCTGACTATCAAATTATTTTCGCTGTCGGTAACAACAGTTTCGATAAAGACATTGAAAGATATAAAGTTTCTCTTCATAAGCACAATTTATAAAAACATTTCTTGAAACTGCGAGAGATAACGCTGCGATCTTGCAAATTGAAACTAATTAACTATCCTGATCAATTAGCTCGTCTTGGTTGTCAAACTTATTAAGAAACTTCTAAAGTTTAAAAAGTTTAATGTAGAATTATTATTCATACAATCTAAGAAGAAAAAAAAATATCCATTTCTGTAATTAAATATTTCTGTAGACTAATGGGGTTTTTAATTTTTTCAATGAATTTATAATTATACTGAATAATTAATACTGGATGTTTTATTAAAACATTTGTAGAAATTTATCATTTCACAGTTTCCATTGAATATTTTTTTTTTTAATTTAAACTTTGAAAAATTTCACAGTCCAAATAATTATTTCAGCAGTCACTGTTTAAACCAACAGCATCAAATTAAGAATCACAATTTATTATTTCTTCTCTCGCTAAATTGTTTAGGAGGCTTTTCATTTTTTTTTTCATCCTCTCTTTAAAATCCCGGCTTTATTTCTATTCACTTTTTCCTTATAATCTTTTTGTCTTAAGACTGTAAGAAAGTTGTGTGCCAGTCTGATGACCGAACAAGCGTCTGAAAGAATTTTCAGTACGCGGGTGTGAGTTTTAATTTCCGTAATTGCCGCGGTATACTTCCTTCGGCGCCATTTTTTTAGTCTATCATTTCCACTCGGTGAGATGGTAAGTTTGCGGGGTGGAATGTACCTTTCGTTTTCGCTTTGTCTTTTTTACAAGTTCTTATTCGCCGCGTCCAGTGTAAGCTTGCAAGCATACCGAGCTTTGTGTGTGTGTCTTGTAGAGCAGGAATATTGCGCTCACTAAAAATGCGAATTTCCGGGGTGAACAACTTGCATGAATAATCAGCAAGATTGCCAGAGAGAAAAAGCATATACAAAGAAAGAAATAGTATACTGCTGTAGAGTAAAGGTGTCGGAAATGTGTGTAAATATTTTTAAAAAATTGCTAAAATTATATACGTATAAATAATATTTTATTCAAAAAATTTGTACCTGTCGCTTGTGAAATATCTTATTTAATTAATCACCTTTATTATTACTGTAATTTTGTAAATTAATGAACAACCGACGGACGCAAGGTAAAAAAATTCAACTGTCTGCATGAGTAATATAATTATTATTAATATATGTATGCTGCAATTATATTTAAGCAATAGTGCGTATGTGAAATTCAAGCACGAGATTACACGTCGATCATCACTGTACTGGCTATTAAAATTCGATTAGCAAGTAATATACTTTCACTGGGTTGCGCGTTAAAGTTAAACGTAATTGCTGTTTCTTTCTTTCCAAGTTAAAATGTTGATGGTTCACGTTGGGTGTGATATTAAAACGTCATAGAATATATAACATAATTTTTCATTTTTTTTTTTCGATTAAAATAATCTCTCTACTCTAAATGACCTCGTTCTTTATTTCAGACTAGTTTTCCGGAGGATATGGTCTTGAAGATAAAGGACGAAGAAGAGCTCAATAGAGGGGAACACCTCGCGGTAAGATATTTATTACTAAATAATTTAAAAAATAAAATAAAATTCTTGGGCGATAGAGTAAAAGTTGTACTAGTTTTAAAAGTTAATAAAAAGTATTCCAAATCGTTTAAATTTTTCAAATAGTTTTCAAAAGTTATAACAGTTATGAACTTCTCTAATTTTAAACATTCCGTTCTGAAATGCGCGGTTGAAATTCACGGCATTAACATTGAGTTGAATTATAATAACTCCTTTTTGTAAAACTATTTTATAATTGCAGGATCGTGATGAACGTCTTGCTCAAACACTCCCCAAATTCTGCGACACCGTGTGGGTAGCTGATAAGGATAACATAAATGTCTGGAAAGCGGTCCTGATGGTTCTGACGGATAGAAAGCTGTACCTCATCGAAAGGGTGAGTCCAATAAAATTTTTAATCTATTAATTAATATTCAATACTGGAGTTTCATTGAATTAAATTAATATTAACGGAACGATTTAACGAAAATTCAACCTGCCGTTATGAAACATAGTACTTTAAAAGTTAAAAGTATTGGTTAAAAGTAAAGGCGATACTTTTAAATAGATAATTAGTTAGTTAAATCCAATAGGCAATTAAATCTATTAAACTATCTTAAGTAGTTAACCAAACTATCTTTTTTTTACACTTTAAGCTCCGATGTAATTACTTTAACGTAAAAGTTAACGTTATATATTTTTATCCCTTGCACTGAAACTTTAGTTAAACGCTTTTATCGTCCAGTATAATGATAATTACATTTTTTCTTCAGCATTGTCATCTAAAAAAAAATGATAATGGACAAAAATAATTAAATTCACTATCAATAATTAAACAGGTTAAAGTGATTTGATTGGAATAGAGGTAGAGAACCTTTTAACGTCAAAAGCTGACTGAATAAATTATGACATTAATTTTAAATATGATATTAAAAAAAAAAAAAAAGATATTTTGATTGACAGTAAATGTTTCGAATAAATCACATGTAAAGCTTTCATATCACGCGATTTGACAGAAACTTTATTACAAGTTTACTCAGTCGATCTTGATTTTCAGATTATTGATTATAAATTTGTCATGCAATATTTTAGCCAGTACAATCGATAAAATACCGATTAATATTTAAGAGTGTACTAAACTTTGGTAAAAAATATTTATCCGATAAGTATCGTATAAATAAGTAAAATATTAAGACAATGACCAGAGTTGTGAGTAAACAATGAAACCGGCGTAGTGATTTAATATCTAATCTATGGAAATTTATTAGTAGATGCTTAGTGAAGCATGCATTTGGGCATTTAATCATTTGCATCAAGCAATAAATTCTGGACTGTTACACCACGAAGTACCTCTAGCTCTGCCTCGTGTTATTATATTCGTAGTTCTGAAATTCAACGGCAATGCAATTGTAAATCCATTAATTTACAGCCAATAGATGACCTCGCAGTGTTCACCTTTATATTCTCGATCATAGTCACATTCGGTGATTATTTTTTCACTGGGATTAAATTCTAGCTCCCGTATCTGAAAACTTGAATATTAATGCGGTAATTACGGAATCCTAGCTGGCACTGGTCACTGTTTCTCTCTTCGACTAGACGATCAGTAAATCTATTAGGTATTAGGTATTAGGTATTAGGTATAACTTTAGCTTAACATACTATTCGACAAATATATATTGATACTTTATTGTATATAGTAGTATTATTGGACGATGGAAGAGATCCTCTCTGTTGCTCACACTCTCTGTTCTGTTTCCCCGCATACGCGGTATGCCAATCGATAACTGAGCTTCCGGCAAAGCCCTGGGATATTATTGAATCGGTGGACACACACATATACATATACATATGTAGATGTACACACATGAACGACCTTTATAGTCGTCTAATTTTTTTTATTGTCTCTATCTGATTTTTCCTTTATGTTTTAAATTAAAAAATAAATTTTATAATTAAAACAACATCTCTTGATATTGATAACTTTTATCCCGAGCTTTGTGTTAAATTAAACATTTAACAATGCATAGTGGAGTTTTTTCCCCCGTTTAATTATTGAGGATTGTAATTTTTTTTAATTGTTAATTTACCGTAAAAGTATAAAGAATAACAAGCGATTGTATAGAGCGATAACGCGTGGTTTTGGTAACATCGAAACATGAAACTTGAAGCGGGGTTCGAGGTGAAGGGACTCTCAGGATGGCGGCACATTAACTCTCTTGATAATTAATATCTTGCAGACGCGCGAAAACATGTCATTACTGGTACGTAAACGTTGTCAGCAAGAGGATTATTAGGCTGTAACATGGACGTTATCCAAAATAAATTGTTTGTTAAGTGAAAAACAAGATAATGTATTAATAGTCGTTGTGTATTACCACCGCTATTATTTTTTTAAATATTATTCAATTTTATTTGCTTGAAAAAACTCGTAAATTAAAATTATTTAATAGTATTATTCAAAGCTTCGTTTAATAATAATTACAATAAATAAATTGATGCTGAAAATTATTGTGCATAAAAAATCCTATTAACTTTTTTTAAAAAATTATAATTCCACCCGGTGTATGAAATATTTATGATTGTTGGAAGGATAATTCAAAAAGAAAGTATTATTAAATTAACAAATTTTAAATTTTAAATGCAGACGTTTGTTTGATGTTAATAATAAAATTACGAGGATAAAAACAAGACTAATGAAACCCGGGTAGAGGATAATGGAGAAAAAGTAAAGTAAGATAAGGTAAAAAAGATTATTCTGTATATTTCTTGGGGTATTTTTTTATTTATATTTTTTGCCAACAGTAAGATGAAAGGGGTCAAACGTAGAAAACCTGTAGTTTTGCGAGTCGATGAAATGGAGAACATGCTGCTCGGCAGTATTTCAATGTCGAATAATATATAACTTGAGGCAATGACGCTTTATTGCCGCAGCGATAAGTCTTTTCGAGATATACAGTAGGCGGGAGTACGTGTATAACCCAGAGTGCAAATAAACCTAATAAAAAAAAATAATAAATACTACAAACGTTAGTGTTCAAACTGCTGCGTTCAAAACTCTACTTATGTTATATTAGCCAGCTCGTTTTTTAATACCTTTTAAATGTTTTTATAATAACTTAATTACATGCTTTACACCGGGATTGAGTTTTTGACGTTAAAAAAATATTACCCCGTAAAATATCTGAGAAATACAATGTTGCAGGTTTTAATAACCAATCAATTTATGAATATATTATAATAAATTTCAAACAATTTAGTTATTTACCAGCCATAAAATTATAACGTGTATTTAAATAATAAAGCTAATAATTATTTTATTTCCTGTTGTAAGAAAACTCTTAAGTGTTGCTTACGGGAATAAACTCTAATAATTTGGCTAATGGAATTTTTAATGTCCCGGAAAGTACTTTGTAATATACATAGTTAAAGTGCGTTTTTATTTTAATTATCTTTTTTATTTTAAAAAAAGTAATTTATATCCTCTCTGACGTTAAAATGTATTCAGATAAATATTTTCGGTTATTTGTAAAATAATATGTATACACGATAGCGAATAAGAATAATAGGGAGGATTTTGCGGTATAAGTGGTGGTACTATATATATATATATATATGTAGTAGGCAGTAGTCAATGCTGACGAGCATTTCTCTTGAAAGCTCAGTATTACGAATGCCACTCCCAAAGCCGGGGCTCAGAGAAACACGCGAGCATCCACACGGGACCACCATAATTTAACTAATGGAACCCGGAACGTCATAGACTTGAAACTGTGGCTCAGAGTTGTTCGAGTTGGAATTCCACTCACACTGTTTTACTATCAGAAGTATTAGTACTCGTGATGATATTCCTACACCAGGCTCTAGATAGGATTTACTTAATTGACAGCGCGTACTAGTAACGATTAATAACAATGATATACGTCACGTCCCCGTCAACCTGATCCCACTTTGTAATTACTTTGTAATTCATATTCTCATGTATATGTCTCCCGACAGCTCTGATTACGATTGACACTCTGCTCCTGCTCCATTACGGCTCTACCACCACCCGACTTTGTCATCATAATCATAAACATAATCGTAATCATAATGATCCTATCCTCATAACAGCCCAACTCTCCCGTATAGTATATATACAGCTAAATCTATATTATAGGGCATTAATAATTTAACATCTTCATTATTCACTTGCTTATAATATTATATCATATCATATAATGTCTTTTTCTCTGATATATATTCCTTTTATGATGATAACCGTATAATTTGATATCCGCTGCGATGATAAATTTTACTATCGAGACATAAATTTTCTCATTTTATAAATTACTATTATTATTGTTATAACAAAAAATAATAATATTAATAAAAAAAATTTATATTATATATTGTATGACAAATGAGATAATTACAAGCTTTAGGAATATTTTTTATTACATCATAGCGTAAACATATCTTTGCGTTAAATTAGTGAAACTTGGCACGCGCAATATAAATCCAAAAATAACGAACAAGCTTTCCATTACACTGCCGAATGACGTGTGTGTAGAGAGAAGGCCGTAAATGTGGATGTAGATTGTAGGTTGTAATGTATTTGTGGTGTATGTAAGCAAGTAAACCAACAAGCAAGAGAATGAACCCTTTTAGGTACCTACACCACGAACCAGCTGCGTCCCAGCACGAGGTTCTACGAGAGAGTCGCATTACTCGGCAAGTATCGTTCATTGTCCGTGCTATTGTCAGCTGCCCAACACAATGGCCCCCCATGATGAACACAAGCACAACTGAGCACACCCGAAAACTGGCTCATTGTCCCTTAATTGGCCAGGAGTTTGCCAGATGACCCATCAATGAATTCACATCGATTCTATCCACTGACAATATCTATCAATTATACAATACTTTTATATGCTTACACTCCATCGGCAATCTATTTTATCACGATATAAACATTTCATAATATTTTTTCCCTCCAATTACTTTCACATTTGGTAAATTTTTAAAACCAATACCGTCCATCTTCCAAGCCCAGAATTGGAATTCCCTCCTCAGCAATTATATGCGAACAACAACCGGACCGATAATTAGTCGGCGCTTTTGCTTGCTCTGTCTTCTATTTGTTCTTCCAATATCCGCCAGACTCCTTACTACTCGTTACCATCAACTCTAAATGGACTAACTTTCATCAGAATTTCATTCTTAACGAGTGTATAACACACTTGAATCACCAGAAGCCTCGAACTGAACCTAGAGATAAAAAAAAAGTACCGCGACCACCGTTTCCCGCGAGACCAATCAGATACTTTTGTTTAGTTTCTCAAAAAACTTTATTTCCTTCAATTCCAATTCCGATAATGATTCTCGCTTTAACCATTTTCCGATTGTTCTGTACATCGAAATGTCTTGATACTTTTCCTCTAAGTCGATGAATTTTTTTTTTCTCCAAAAACCATCAAAGTTTGGCTTAGTTTAGTTGATATCGTTTGGGAATCCAAGTCTCCATCTCTACCTTCATCCAAAGATATTAATTAGGAACTCGGTGATTAATTGAGATGTGTATAGACGGATTGGTTTACAGAGCTCTATGAGAAATTAATTTGGGTGCTCGTGATAGACAAAGGAACATAGGTCAATATATATACGTATATGAATATTAATATGTGCATGTATTGCACATTGTATTGATACTCTCAATAGCGACGGAGAAGTGTGTGATGGTGACATCCATCGCACGATTAAGTATCAAGACAATACCGGATATCACGACGTTGACAGCTGACGCGTGACCAACACACTCAAAACAGGACAATAAACGTTTGATCAACCACGCAGATGTTTGAGTACCCAGTAACCATTGGGTGTGAATACGTCCTGCTGTGTTTAATATTTTAGTTATAATTAATATCAAACCGTAAACAATTCCCATTATTATGTGTTCCAAGTTCCGGGTTCAATTTGAGTGGTGTTTTTGTTCTTTTTTATCAAGTTGACTGCTCAATATTCCAATCTTCTGGCAGAGTGCAAGACAGAAGCTCGTTTAATTAAATTTATTCATCATGAAAAGTTTTGATATTTTAAAAATTGAATTTTATTGGATATGAAAAGTCGAAAAAATTAATATTGACGTAACTTTTATGCTCGACTTGGTTGAATATTTATATTTTAGTTACTTTTAACGCGGTATCAATCAGAAAAGTTTATTGAGTTGAAAAAATAGTAAAAGAATTCTTGAGAATATTATATATAAAGAGCTGAAGGATGAAGACCGAGTGAAGTAGGGAGGAAAATAAAGTTTAATAAAGTTTGGTTAAAGTTTTATGTAAAAGATAACGATCTTGTCACATAACAGTTACTGGGTGAATTAGAGGAAGAGGAAGAAGTAAAGGAAGGTTATATTGTTGAAAAACAAACTAAGCGAGCTTTTATTCATCAGTAACTCATATTTTTTAACAAAATAACTTTGTACATACATACAAATATTAAGTAAGATTGATACGAAAAGTTTTCTCCTGGAGAAAATATCAATCTTACTTGTTTGCCAATAGATTCATACATCAGTTACTCAAAAAATGAGCTCAAGTTTTAGTTAAACTTTATTCACCACCACCAGATACCTTTTTTATTTGCTTCTCTAAAACATTTAGAATTTTGTTGTTATCCGAAAAGTCTACAGGATTTAGTGGTTGCTTTTTACCGATTTAATAAAATAATTTACCGAAATATATATCTATATCTATATGTATCAAGAATCGGGATCGATGGGAAGCAACTTTTCTGTGAAAAATACTTAGTGTGCGATGCGATAACTCAGCTATGAAAGTTATGTTGAAAAGATCTTTATTTTTTTTTTCTTTATTTTATTTTCTTTCTTGGGTTATTATTCTCCTCTTTTGGCTTTCTTGCTATCGCACTTATATTTTTACAGTGTTGATAAAAGCCAGCATGAATTATTATATTACCAGGGTTGAAAAAAAAAAAAAAACCCAGTCGTATAAATGATAAAACAAAAGCCAAAAGGTCAGGGTTGTAAAGCTTGTAATTTAGATACGTCTATTTATGGTTTTTAAAATGGCCATTCCCTGGTTAGATAACTTAAAGCGACTAGAAGGATATCTCAAAAATGGGTAAACTAAAAAATTTAAAATGACGCGCGCGCGCGTGTGTGTGTGTGTGTGTGAAAGACCTTTTGAAGAGTTTTCAGTGTGTGAGGCTAGTTTGTCGGAGGATCTTTGAAATAATGGTAGGAAACGCTAGCAAAATTACGAAGAAACTATGGACGTGATGAGATAAGTATCTAAAGAAGAGAAGAATCCTTTTTGGTGCAGATCTCCTTGGTTTCATTTGAGCTGATGCTGGTTTTAGTTAAAACTTCAGTACAGTTGCGGTAGTCGTAGCCAGTGGATAGTGGATAGACAGATAGAGAAGAAGACCAAAGACTGTTGAGGACCGACGGTTAGTATTTCAGGTCTCATGGACGCTACTGCTGGTTGCTCACATAAAGATTTTTATGATCGTCTAGAAACGACAAAGAATGTGGAACCGACTCATCCTCGAGTGGCTTCTATCCTTTCTTTTTTATTTTTTTATTTTCCCAGCCCCACCAGTATGTACTATTCCAGTGGTACACTATACGCTTTTGGTATAAAGTTAGTTTAACGAGTGAGATAGCGAAAAATAGATCGTCAATAGTTGAGATAAGAAAGGAGATCAACAACATAAACTAGTGCCATCATTTCCACGGTATATCATCAAAACTCCTAACTTTTTTTACTGCATTTCAATTGAATTTCATCTGCTAAGAAAAACTAGATCCATAAAAAATAACAATAATAATTTAATGCCTTTACTTATACTACTTTTGCTCAACTCAAAAATTATTATTCAATATAAATAGTCTTAACTTGGCATTTAAATAACCTCATTTTAATTTATACTTTCTTATCTTATAAACCGAGAAAATAAAACAGTATTATTTACTGTTCTATAAAATAACCAGCTTTATTTTTAATAGAGCAAAAATTTAAATTAATATCAGTTGAATTCTTATTATCTACCACTAAAATCTAAAATTATTTTCATCTTCAATAAATAGTAATAAAAAAGCATCGCGATGTGTTAGTACTAATGATTAAACACCGCGGATGTTGAAATGGAAAGGAGATAACAAAAATAACTCTGGGAAAACTGATGAGTGAGGGTAGAGGAGTAGCAACGGGTGAAAGGTGAAGGGTTGAAATTTTAGTTGATGTTCCGTAGCAATCAATGGGTTATATGATCAAAGCGAAGAGAAAAAATGCTTTAAATATATAACTAGGAGGTTGAGGCTGATCCTGATCCTGATCCTCATCATGCATGTATGTATGTATATATCCATATTTTAGTTGGATGTTGAAATAGCAAGCAGTAGCACCATGGAGCCGATGAATTGTATTTGCTCGCAGGATTTCCGCGCTCTCTAACTCTCTACGGAGTATCCGTTCTCGTCGTTCATTTGCAAATCGCACGAAGCCATTCGAGATCGGCTTCCACCCGTAGCCGACAATTCCCTTCCGCTTTTAACCCCTTTGCTTTTCATGCCCTCGGCCTTCCCTCTCTGGTTCTTCGTCATCCATAATTCTCGACGCTCTCACGGATTATCGACCGGTTAATATCAAGGCCCCCCCCTCTCTCTCTCTTCCCTCTGCTTCTTGTGAAACAAGATCCTACGGTTTTTCGTTGGCTTTAATTTTTTAGCTGAAAATTATCTCGACTATCAAGGTGACCCTGCGGTTGCTAAGCAGTCCGCATATTCCAGAATTAATCTCACCAACAAAATCACTGATGCCTCATCTCGCGGTTCGCTTCGTCAACTTCATTCGATTTTGTCATTGCATTTCGAAAAAAGGTTTCACGGATCACCTCTGAACTCTAGCTGGCCCGTCTAACGTCTTACCGATACGATTCCTTCATCCAATTCCGTCTCCATCATCTTGATAAATTTTTCGCCTCTTTTACTTTTCCTTCAGTCTCTCTTTCTCTTTCAATATTTCGGTCTCTGTATTGAAGCAACGGCAGTAAACCCACCAGCTCTGAATATTTCATCGACGCCAACCAACGGACCGTCGTCTCTGGTTCTAACGGAGAACGGAGAATCAGCGCTCGCTTCATCGGCGATTTTCGAGGTAAATTAAGGACAGGGAATGCTTGCTTGGAGGGTCTTTTGGCCATTCGCACGGAAGAGATGGAAGGGTAGTTGCTTCCAGTTGAAACCCATCCCCCTTTAAATTTTTTATCTTCCCTACTCTTTCTCCAATACATTTTAGCCTTTTTTTATTTTTATTATTATTTTTTTCGCTGACTCGACAATATCGTTTCTCATCTACCGTCTTTCCTCTTTCGTCTTGAGTCTTTCGTACAGCTATTTCAATCTGCCTAGTGTATGTCTATAAATATGGATATTTACTTCCATTCCACACATCCACACATCCTCACACCCGTCTAACAAACATAAACATATTTTTACCTACACATTTACGAGGGTCCTATTTTGCTTTTTTTCTTAAAAAGTCTCCACTAAGTGCACATAAATATTCTATTGGCTCAAGTATATCTACATATTTCTTCTCTTATTCTCTTTTTTCCGTCCGTTGTGTAGCACATTTATGAAAATTCCATCAAATTATCATGACCGTATATATTTTCCTGTCCATTCAAGTAATCAGTCTTGATCTTGCACTCTCTCTTGCTCACCGCCATCTGTGATAAATAGTTGAGCTTAAACTCAAAATAACAATCGATACTCATACTATCTAGAGGAGAAATCGATAGACAGGTCATGCCCCTCTCGGTACTGAGTAAAGTAACCTAGGGCTTAATTTAAAGTCGAAAAATAAAAATAACAGAGGAAAAACCGTAGACTTTTAGGTATAGTAACATAAAGGACCATCAGCAGTTGAGTCGACTGATAGCGACATCGCGTACCTAATCTCTTTTATTCACAATGTCTTTTACAAGAATTATTTATAGGGTATTCATGAATGGTTGATTGCTTTGAACAATTAATTAGCCCAATATCGATTCTTCTTCTTCATCTTCTTCTGCTTCTTCTGGCTCTTGTTCTCCTTTTTGTTCTTATTCTTTCTTGTTGGTCTTGTTAATCTCAAACCAGAAGCAGAACTATCGGCTCAGCAGCTTTAGTCTTTACTTGACGCTCTTAATGGGTTTGGTTTTTCGAGACGAGTGAAATTATCAGAGGGCAAGTAAATTATTCAGCATAATTTAGATTTTAAAATAACCCCTCGAATAATGAGATAAAAATAATATCATTCTTACTTTGAGACTGAAACAGTTTCTACCTTAACAATGTTTTATTCTGCACAAAAAAGAATTATACGTTAGTTCAAAATGATTTAAAAAAAAAAAGACGAAACTTTTTATGCAATTAATATTTTTTTTAGAATATATTACTGCTATCACTATCACTATTACTATAATTAATTAATTAATCAGCAGTCTGGTATCGTTTCTGTTCGAACGAGTAGATGTAGACGTAGACGAACGTTGTTAAAGTCTTTAGTTGTTAGTACCAGCTCCCTCTATAGACAGCGTCCTATAACTAGAGGACTAGACTCCGGCCGAATATTCAGCCGGTGGGTTTTACACCGAGCGTAAAATTGCATTAGGCGTTGGCATGGCACAAAAAGGGCCGTCCGTGTTTTAGATCCCAGAGCCAGAGAGTAGAGCTTCATCGTGGTAACCAGTGCAAATGATTGGACGCCGTCGTTGGGTTAGTTACTAACGGTCAAACTTCGTTACAACAAGATATCCGTCGACTCAATTAAAGCTTAAATATTCACGGTAGTAGTAGTGCCTCCCTACTATTACTGTTGATAAAAAAAATTTAATCCTCGTTGTTTAATCACCGATCTTGATTTGTTATTATCTTCATTCTCTTTTTCATCGAAAAAATTATAGCAAAATTTAGTTTCCCTTTTCAAACAATTATTTTTGTTTTCAATATCTAGTCTAGTGAAATAAAAAAAATTAACGGAAGTAAACTAGGGAGCTAAAAAAAATATATAATGGAATCAATTGAAAGTGGTACGGTTTAAAATTAAAAAAAAATGTTTAACCAGCTATTATCTTGGCGGATATTGTGCTGCCGGCACTTAATGGAGAATTTTTTATATTTTTTATTATTCAGTACTCTCTCGATTCCAGACAACTAACAGTTATATTTTTTCACTCAATGACCATTCAATGTTAAAAAAAATCCACTTGCTTCTATTTCTATTTCCAAATATTATTTTATAAAAATTAAATCTACCAGAAATTCTATTATATTTTATTTTTTATCTCTTTAATTAATTATCGCCACACTTTTCAATAATATTCCATTAAAAAGTGTTTTTATTGGTTGTTATAATTATTATAAATAAAAATAGTGGTATAAATAGCCTCGGTTGTCGGCATAAATGTTTTTACCGCTTTTAACTACTGCTATGATAATATTGAATTGAAAATATCCATATAAATAATTATAAATTTATTTATGATACGAGAGTAATTAATTTAACCGTGGATGGTTGTATACATCAGCATCTGATTGCGAATAATTAAATGTGTAACGTTGCAGCGAGGGAATAAATATAATATCGAGAAAAGAGAAACTAGGTATACGTATATGTATGTAATGTTTAATGTTTAATGTGGGTAGGTCTACTTGGGCGTTCGATTAAGATAACGGTTAATTTTAATGTATTTTACAAAACAGCTTCTAGATTGATCGACTCTCCAATGAATAAATTCAAAAATCACCTGTATTTATTTTTCAAGTAAATTAATACCACTTATTGATTATCGATTATTGATTAACGTGTATGATTATCAATGCATGGGTCAATTGATTTTTAATCTCGTTACCGCATCTAAATTGTCACTACCTACGATTATCTATTTATAAAGTAATACCATTAATTAACCAGTGTATATTACGGTTTATATTTGTCGGTAAATCTATAATTATAATTATTTATTACATACTACAAATAGGGTAAGAAGTTTTATTTTTTACAAAGGGTAATTGTATACTACCTCCGGAATCGGGAGTAAATAGAATTTATTTATCTTGTTTTTTAATTAAAAATACCCTGCATCAAACGCACCAAATCGAGCATGACGGAAATGCAAATTATAATGTAACAGCTGATTGATTTATTAAACGAAAGGCCAGATAAGAATAGAAAAAAATATAAAAATAATAAAATATTATCTAAAATTAAAAGTAACGCATTTTTTTATATCCTAAGAAAAATCAATAGACAATTATAATGTGTTCGTGACTCACGGAATTATTTTTCTCCTCATTTCCTATCAGATAAATTAAAAAATGTTTTTTTTTTTTTTTTTTTTTTTTTTTTTTTAATTCAAATAAAGTTTCTTTTAGTAATTGATCATTTATCAAACTCTTTTTTTATTCTTATCTAAATCTTTGTTTTTATTGTACCATTAATATTGTTAATTTGCTCCTAGATTCGTTTATTGATAAATATTTTATTAATAAATTTTTTTATAAGAAAAAAAATCATTTCAACTGAACACTCAATAATTTAGAGAGAAAAAAATTAAATGAACGGGCCCGTTACTTAAATTCATCAAAATTAAAAATGTTTAATAACTTTGAGGTGGGAAGATTAAATATTATGTGTATCAACATCTTAATCAGTATTTTAAAAATACAATAATTTTTGAAACGTCATCGATCAGCTAGAGCAAGCGACTCTTAATCTTCCTCAAGTGTACGTCAGCTAGGAAATTTTGGGCAGCGAGCCAGCGAGCGTGAAGGAGATAACTCTGTACTGTGCTGTGTGCTATTACGTATAGTATGTATGTGTAAAAAATACTTGTGGGTGTGTGTGGTGAGCACACCGAGGAAGATTTCCGTGAGTGGCATGCAAAAGCGAAAATATACATACGATACAAGACAAGCATAGCAAACCCGTGACCGTCGACGTGGACGGGGACGCGCTTTTACGCGGGCCGTGTGTAAACGATAGGTATACTGGTTGTGTCTCTACTCGTTGGACGCTCGTGCGTCCATCAGTCATTTAGCTCACCCCATACATGCATACATACATACATGAATATATATAGATGATAGAACCGTACCGGTAAGATTAATGGCCAGCCCTCGATGGATGTGAACGAGTGAACGTGAAACACGACTCGCGTTACCCAAGTTACACATACTACATACTCAAGCGTTACACTTATATTACGTGTATGCATACATCATCTGGACAACGGTTACACCTGCCTCCACCACCTATGCTCTCTATGTGTGCGATCGTGGCCACTTTAATTTTTTTCACCGTGACTTTAACCGTTTTTATACTTAACTCAACTTGGATTGCGAAATTAGCTTGCTTTAGAACTCATTTTATCATTATTATTTTATTCCATTATCCGAACAATGTATACACTTAAAAAAAAAAAGAACACATTTGCTGTGTACATGTGTACTTAGCCATTATCACTTTCGTTTTTTTCTGTCGTAGGCATTACAATTTTTTATTACGTACGGTTACTTTCATCAGTATACTACACTTGTAGATGGCATAAAGATTGACAGATGTGATAAAATAAATGAAAGAAAAAAATTCCGAGATCTTAATGATACCAAATTATTTTTACAAGTCGGTTGTATTTTAAACTTGATCTTACGATTTATAATCTTGAGTAGTAATAAAAAATTTAAAATATGGGTTTTATCTTATCTCAGTTACAATCGAGTGATTTTTTCAAATTTTATTTAGAATAGAAATTCTATACCTATTTTTATTGATTGAAAATTTTTCCAAATAATTCAATCTCTCAACTGGCAACTATAGAAATTTTTTTAATTTAAACTTTGAATTGATATTTCGGCCAAAGGGTAAAATATATGCTAAAATTGACAGGGCCTTTCTGTAGAGGATTAAATTTTCTAGAAAAAAAGTATCTTATAAGTTTTTCGTATATCTTAAAATTGAACCCAAAATTAAAATTCAAAACTTTATTCATAAGAAGCTTTTTAAAAGCTAGTTGAGTGTAGAGACTTTAGAGAGCTTCGTTTAAATTTCAAGAGCGCGCTTTTATATTATAGGTATCGCGTGCGACAAGAATTGAGGTGTCTCCACCAGTGGCTTAATTCGTCTTGCGATTCTCGATCACGCTCAGGTACGTGACGTTATCGCGTGTCCACTCGTTGGCGGCGGTGCCGCACAATGACAACTAAAGCGTAAAAATACGAAGCGCCAAAGACATTTTTAGACTAGTTGTTAAATTTTTTCTTCCCGGGTTGAGGCTTGAGGCTTCACTGACGGACACTATCAGACAGCGAGGAATCGATACGCAATCGGTGGGCTTGGTCTGTCCTCTGTCTGCGTAAATTATAAAATATTACGTCGTTTTAGCTTTGATATGTGCGTGTGCACTTATATATGTCTGGTTTGATCGATTTGGAACGGCGCTGGGTATCAAGGAGGTGGTATGAATAAAGAATAAAAAAAAATGGAAATAAAAGCCTACGACTAGGCATGAAAATAGGTAAAAACCGATGAAACGATAAAGTGCTTCGCGAAAGGAGGGAATAGAACGGCTGAGACGTCAGCAAGGGAACTGCGTATGCCAGGTACATGAGTAATGGGTTTCGTGATAATGGATCGTTGATTCGGATGAGTTAAATTGAAACAGTAAATGGGATTGGTTATATATCTATTTATATTTATATTTCACATTTTTTATACTTTTCAATAAAAGTTTGGTTTAATTTCTTTTAAAAAAAATTATATTTTCTAAATTTTTGAAGAAAATCAAGTAAATAATTTTGAAAAATTTCATCTTCTTGATTTAAATAAAAAAATTCTTAAACTAAAAAAATTTTCTTGGTTCAAGAATTTTTTTCTTGAATCAAGTTAATTTTTTTTTCAGTGTAGAAATATAAAAAAAAATTGAGATCTTTAATTATTTTCCGCTCCATAAAAAGATTTTTAATTAAAAAATAAATAAAATATGAGATGTGAAAGGTTTGACAAGAGTGTCCCTTAAATTCTTATCTTCTTTCCCGCGATTTTATTATTTTTTGTTCATGAGAAGTTGAAGTATTTTTTTTATCCTCAGAATTTAGTGACAAAGAGATTAGCTGATAAGCAAAGCAATTTCTCTTGGCATTACTGTAAGCTACGAGCCTTTTAAGAGGACCGAAAATGAGACAAAGCAAAAAGCTCCCGATAAAAACCTTATGTTACATTCTAAGCACCAAAAGTCGTTAAATATTTTATTCTCCTAAAATTTTGGACCGGGTTGTTAAATTGCAAAAAAAAAAAAACAGAAAAAAAAATTCAGTGACGGACGGGTTCGCCGTTATTATCATGCGGTACGTGACTAGTCGTAGGATCTACCGATGATCGACAGCTGTCGACGTCACGTAGGTATTATCTGATAGCGTACATAAAGAGGAAATAACCGAGGAAGAGTATCTCGCTGTACATACACATACAGTACGATGATATTTATTGTGTATACAGAGTAAGAGTGGATGGAGGGAATAAAGAAGGAGGAAAGGAGAGAAAGGGATGGATGTATAATACACTCGATACCTTAATCCCCAAGTCAATTATTTCCGATTGACAATAACGTAACATTGGAAAAGTATACTCGTCAACTTTTGCAGACTACAGCACGCTCAATTACCGTATAATAATCCCTTCAGCAATCCCACGCATATCGATTTCCAATTCACCCTACCATCTACCATCTACCATCGCTGAAGCTACTGCTACACCACTACTACAACTAAACATCTACTTATACTTATACTTATACTTATATATACTCCTGTTTCATTTCAACGGTTTTCCCTTCCAATTATTCGCCTTAATGATTATTCACTACTATTATTATGCGGGCTTGAATTTTCTTCCATTTAATTTGTACCATTTTAATTTACTTTTTCTTAATCCTCCGAGTTTAGAATATTATTTTTATTTTTAAATTACATTTAAAAAAATCAGGAGAAAATTTTCGCTAAGCGTTAAAAGAAGAGTTCACTCGTCAAAATTTTTACAGCGTAACAAGTCTGAAAATACACAAAATTCTCGATAATTTTTAAATTCTAAAATAACTACTCCACTTAACGCTAATTTTAATAGCTTTCTCATAACTTTAAACCGTAAATAAACACTATTATTTGGACAGATAATTTTTAGCGGTCTCGAAAGTTTGTTTAAAAATAACCCTGGTAATAAAACACAGTCGCGAAAATGTTTATAGTGAGTAATTGAAAGAGTGTCTGGAGAAAAGAGTATAAATATGAGTTTAGGAGAGTTGAGTAAAGAAAGCGGTTGTTCCTGTTAGGTTGTTACTTTGAAATTAGTTTAACGCGAGTGTCCTTTATCGTCGTTAAGCATCAACTTGTCTGACCTCGTGAAGGTCCTCGCTACTTAGACCCGGCTCTGCTCCCAATGGTTTCTCCAATGATAGAGCGGGCGAGGAAAAAAACAACTCGGAGATTGAGATAAAATAAAGAAGCGCTGCTGGCTTTTTTTATATTTATATATATATATTTAACAAACGTCTTCTTTTCTTCTCAACACAGTAACAGCTACCTCAAGCTGCCTGTGTCATTGTCTTGTCACTACATGCTACATACTGGATGTGTGTGGGTTACCAGTATAAGTAAGATCTCATCAAACGTTACGACGTCGTCTGTCGTCGTCCGTTTGTGAGGTCGTTTCGCGTGTCCCTGGAGAATCATACGACAACTCTGACTAGACTTTGACTCCTACTCTAACTTCTCAAGCTCAGTCTCTATCTTGAAACTCTTCTCTGTCCTTGTTTTTGTCATTGTATCGGTCTGTATCTGATTCATATCACTTCTTGTGTATTATACAACTCCTATCCGCCAAGCGTGATTTCCCATTCGAACTGGACTTTACGAGCGACGCCTCTTCTTTCACTGATTTATTTCTTTCTCTAGGGCAGATCGTTCATAAACGTTTGCATAAAATTGTTTTTGACAGTACATTTAAAAAAAAAAGATTTAAATTTAAGTTATTTACGGTGTTAAATTATTTTTTATTAAAATCTTTATACACTGATAAAAGGATTTATTTGCATTAAATAATACTTGTTAATAGTGAACAAATCATTTATTAGAGACGATTTTTTAGTTTTAAACAAATATTTCTTAGTATTTAAAATGATTTGTTTGTATTTAATAAATCTGATATTCATTTATTAATTATTAATAAATTTTTTTAAGTTCTAAGAAATATTTGTTAAGGACTAAAAAATTGCTTCTAATAAATGATTTGTTAAATATTAACAAATATTTTTAATTATAAACAAATCCTTCTATCAGTGTAAGGTTCTACAAAATTATTCTCAGTAAAATTAATTTTATAACGAAAAAAAGATTGAAGGCTTTGTCAGATTTGTTTAAATTATATTAAAGCAAGTAAATAAAAATTTTTCAACGCATAATGAGAAAAAACTTCAACACATTTATCTTTTTGCGGAGCAGAGGCAAAAGTTGAAAAAAAAGAAAGAAACAAATGCCGGAATAAATGCGGAATGAATATATATGTATATATTCATGGATAATTACGTATTCCCTATGTGCCCGGACATGTGCACTTTCCGAATGAGACGACGTCGCAAATTCATTTTGACAGCTTGCAAATTAAATCGCCGTAGAAGCTTCACAGGATGTCCAAATCAAGTTTTAACCGTCCGGCAAGAGTCTTTTTTCTCGAGAGTACCTCTACAGGAGGATTCAAGTGATATAATAATAATCATAATAACAACAACAATAATAATAACAATAGCCTCTACCTATATAGTTACAAGATTTATCCTGCTTTGCGGAATCCACTAGTAATTTCCGCTGGCTTAAACGTTTTCTATATTGTAGAAGAGTGAAGAGAGACGGATAGAGAAGGCAGGCAACCAACCGACCGACCGACCGACCAACCAACCAAGATCTTTGGCAAGTCTCCGTGAATGCTTTTCAACTAAATCTCTCTTACTATAAATTCTGCTATTCATTTTCGAGAGCCACCATCTGAGTATACCGAGCTATACTGCTTTATACCTTTTATATATCTATATCTATATCTATATCTATATCCAGGAACATACACATATCTCTCGGTACGTCTATACGTCTGGTACCTGTATGTGTACCGCAGTAAGTCGCGAGAAAGGAAAGAAAATGAAACGACGCCTTTACTTTGTGGTCTTCGTATTTTATCGTGGGTAGGACAAAAGGTCTCTAGGTTTCTATGGGTTCCTTTCACACGTAATATTGGCCCTCGACTTTCAACAGACACACGTTCTATCTCTCTCCTCTCTACTCTCATAACTGGACGCCACTGACCGCTAAAAACTTTACGGTTAAGCTCTTTCAACTCTTTTTCATCATCTCGATCCTTTATATTCTCTTTTCTCTTCTTTATGTTATTTCTGGACATGATACACTCGTATTGTTAAACACCCAAATGTCCAAAGTCTGTACGAATTTTCGCGGACCTCTGATCTTTAAAATATACAGCATACTTTAAACGACTGCACGGAAAAAAGAAAACTGGAAAAATTACAGTTTCAGATTGTAATTATTACAGATTTTGTAAAAATTACATTGTAGAATGTAATATTTATATTGAAAGCTCTGAATATTAAATTATAAAATTGAATTTAGAAAAATGTTATTTTAAACTGTAATTTTTCTACAGAGAAAAATAAATTGCTTGAATCAAGTTAATAATTTTGGAGAACTTTATTTTCTTGATTTGAGTAGAAAAATTCTTAAACCAAGAAATTTTTCTTAGCTTTAGTAAATTTTATTTGATTCAAAAATTTTTCGTCTTGAAATTAAACAATGAAACTCTCCAAAATTATTTTCTTGATTCAAGTTTTATTTTTTTCAGTGTAGTTTTGATTACAACGGGACCGATTTTACATTTTGTACTGTAATTTTTCGAGTTTTCTTTTTTCCGTATATATAATGTAACCTTTAGAGGGCGGTCCTTGCATATATTATTGATGAAAAAATTGATTTTATCAAAAAGCCATTTTTTATAATATGAAGAAGAAAAATTTTTAGATTGTTAATTTTTTTTTTTTTTTTTTTTTCAACGTGTATAAATAAATGGATCGAAACAACCCGTCTCCTCTTTTACAACTAAAACTCCCCTCGAGCCTCTACTAGTCTATAGAAAAGGGAGCTAGGGAAATTTCGCCAAGAAGTTAAAAACAGCACGAGTCTTTCCACCGAGCAGACATTGGCACGAAAATTCATCAGACTTTTCATCCCTTGGGCGAGTTTTTAAAATTATAAAACCCCAGTGCCAAAACTTTTAAAACTCCTCCATGCAATATACACATTTACAAAAAGAAAAAACAATCTTGAGTCACAACTTAAAGTCCTGCGTTAATTAATTTATTATTTTTATTAACAAGAAAGTTTTTTTTTTTTTAATATATATAATAGTCGAGTAATTTAGAAGGCAGGTCAGGGCAATACTTGAAAGTGGTAGAAATAAAAAATGCTCGTGTGTTTTAACGCTAATGCTAGTTAGTACTAGTACGGGTGAGTTGATAAACGAGCCCAGCTCACGAGCCCTAATGCGAATATAATTATCATTAGAAATTTTCTTACTCTCTTTTCCCCTCGCTAAATAATGCAAGTCAATGACCTACTGCATGTTTATATATTATTATTTATTTTTTTTTCACTTAAAAGTAATACTAAGTTAAATTCAAGTCGGTTAGTAATGGTAATGATAATGATAATGACGAGAAATCTTTTACCGACTCTTTCTGTAAAATACCACGCGTTCCACGGTACCATTCGTATAAATATAGACATAAGCATGCTGCACAATGCTTCAAGCTAAAATAATAACAAAGGTATATATGCACATAAATTGTGTAAGAGTAGGGGATGATTGATCGTGTTGCTTTTTTGACGGAACATAAAACGCCCCTTATATATTTCTACCGTCTGTATCGAGAGATCCTGCAAATTCCTGCAACGCCTACGTTCTTCACATGATCATTATCATTTAGCTTATAAAAATAATCGAACCTCAACTCCTATTATTTATATGCATTGCATTATGCATTTATGTGAATAAAAATTAAAGCTATAAATCAATTCACAATACCATTATCGATCTTAATTAATATTATCATTTTTTTACGCTTAAACATTACAATTGACTTGTCAATGCCCATAAAAATAAAACAATGAAAAGTCACCGAATAAATCTTTAGAATAATAAAATTTTAAAGCCATAAAGATTGATGCAATTTTAAAATTTTAATTAATTACTAAATTACTAAATTACACGGTGATCATCTTTTATTATTATTATTATTATTATTATTATTATTATTATTATTATTATTATTATTATTATTATTATTACTATTGTTGTATTCGACACTTAAAGTCTAATAAAGCAACAAAATTAGCTGGGTTAAGGGGCAATTAATTTTATTACACTTGTAAAGATTTATTTGCATTGTATAAACACACACTAATGCTAGCCGTTAATTTGATACATACTTTTATTTTATTTGGATATAAATATATTTATGCGCGATTCGCTTCGTGAGTGCAGTTAATCGCTACTCTATCACTCCGGTGATCTTTAATTGTCCTGTTTCTTTGTTCTTTGGTTTTTAATTACTCCTGGTGATTTATTTTACTCGGAAAAAATCACTGTATTACACAGATTAGAGCCTTTGGAAATTTATAGTCCGCTTTTATCGAGTTCTTTTATAATAATAATAATTATAATAATAATACCAGTGGTAATAATGAAGTTAATAAACTATTCTATTAAATTATGATAATTATTTTAATTAAAATAATTACGTAAGATTATTTTTGTAATCGTTTTTCAATTAGTCATTTAATTAAATACATTATTTTAATATACGTCATTCGAATTAAATATATCGTATGGTTTTATAAAAAAAATAAATATAAATTCGATAAAATTAGTTTGATTAAATTTATTACCGTAAAAAAAGATTATTAAATTTTTATTAAAATTAAAAAAAAAAATTTTAAGTCTTTAAATTTTATTTTAGACAACTATTTTTAAAGAAAAAATAAAAATTGATAAATCCAGCAGTTAGAAAGAAGTGAAAATAGTATTTTAGAATGTGACTTGGGTGATTACTATTGACGTAGCAATCCGATTTCTCGGGTGACTTTTTCTAAAAGTTTTTCAGCCATTTACATTAGATTGAAAGAAAAACAAGGAAAAGGAAAATAAAATAAAAAGTTCTGTAAACTGGTTTGTTCAAGAAAAATAAGTAATCAATTATTAAAGAGTATACTTTTTACGAGTTATAAATTAGTGATTTAGTATGTGTTGATGTAGATGTAGCCGGTTGGAAAGGAGGGAGAAGTTTTTAGGAAGTTAATAATTTAAAATGATAATAAAATAAACAAGCTGTTATCCTAGACATGTTGAATTTGTAAAATTTCCATCTTGTTGACAGCGAGAAACTCTTTATTATTATTTATAAAGGTTGAACCTTTCCTTCATCCGACCTTTAAATGACCTCGGGTGCAATGAGTTCCTGTCGCAAGTCGTAAACGAGGCAAGTTGGGTAGGCAAATTGTCCATAAAGAGCGACTCTCTCGAGCGAGTACCAAGGTTGTAGTAGTAAAAGCAAACTCGTAAACCCAGTAGTTGCTGCATCTGGCGACGTCAACTTGAGAGGCCAAAGTTCTTCACTCTAAAGAGCTGAAACGCCAACTCGATAATAAATTTACATAATTTTCTTCTATTACTTTGTTCTATTAATTTTAAATACTAATTATTTTTTTATACAACTAATCACAGATATTTTTAAAAAATATTTTCATTCGTCAAATTTATACCGAAATAATAAAAGTTAAATTTTATATATATTTCGATTTTATGCCAGTGAGTTTTGGAAAAACTCCAACCGGTTTTATTTATTTTTACCGTTATTTTATTCAAATTCAACATCGCCAGTAAAAACAATGATATTGTTTTTTTTTTAACCGCTTAATCAAATTTTTTAAAAATAGTCCGCTCGGATCGATGGGAGTTGAATATTTATTGCAAAACAAAAAACCTTGAGATTGCGTCATATCATCAATTGAATATTACCAATACAATTAAACTGAAAGCGTTGTACATTAGGAGGATGGATAATCAGTATAAGTAATTGGAGCGAGGTTGAATATTATTTCTGATGCAACGCTCGACATTGAACTCGCGTTTGAATCTCATCGTGCGTGGGATTGTCGCCTTGAGTTTATAATATTTCTTTAGAAACTATTTTTTCCCATACCAGATAAATTCTATTCTCTGGATGGAAGACTGAAGACAAATTTATTTGAATAATTTATTTTAAAATAGTAAAAAAAATGATTGAAATAACTTGACTATCAATAAAATGGATGTATTGCCCATATAATTTAAATAAAAAAGGTAATTTTCGAGCCGGCATCTAGTGCAATAAATCTACGTGAAAGCTCGTATTCTATCGTCGAATTATCGTCTATTTACCATTACAAGCCGTAAAATAACTAAAGAGATAAAGTGATGAATAGCAATGAGGGGAGGAGGAAACGAGCATTCAACCTTAATGAGAATAGAAAGTTGTCTATCGTAAAAGATCAGCATTTACAATAACGATTCGTTGGCTGCACACACGATTTGCCGATTTTTTATTTCCTATACCTTCTACACACATATATAAATAACCATAAATAAATTTGTATACTCCTGCTAAATATATTAACAGCCAGAAGGATTTATTAAAATAATTAAATAGCTACTATACGCGTACATTACACTACTATTCCGATTCGTAAATCTTACAGCTCAGCACAATTATTTGCACACATAAAATAATTCTCGAGGAAATTTCAATAATTGCAATCGCTCAACCGTGATAATTGCCGCGTTACTTTTATATATATGTATTACTGCCGCTGTAAAATATATCTATTACATTGCTGTACAATGAATACACCTTAAAGATCAAGACGACCTTAATAACAATTATTATTTTTTTTTTTTAATAATTTTTTTTCCATCTTTGTTCTTTATTCTATTCCACTTAATTTGTCTTCCGCAATATTTAACGATCTTATCCAAGGTAATTTGCCCACTTTTATCAAGAAAAAAAAATTACCTTCATTACTCACTAGTAATTATAGAAGAGAGGGAGTTGAGGTAAAATGGGCCTTCTTATTCTTAGAAAAAACAGTTCTGATGTTGCTTTTTTTTTTTTATTTCAACTCTGTCGAGATGATGAAAGAGGAAAAAATTTAATGTGCACCGTAATTGCGAGCTAAAAAAAATTTAATTGACGGAAAAAAAATCTCCGAAAGAATCAGTTACACTTTTTAGTGGGGAGGTGTGAGGTAGAAGCACCAATTATTGACACTGGATTCGAATTTTTTTTTAAGCAATAATTGCGCAAACGGAGGACGGACTTTATTTGGAGATTAAAAATTGAAAATGATAAAAAAAGGGATAATTGAGTGGTGGATAGTGACCGGAAGTATCAGTAGGGAAGAATAATGACAAGTGAGGCGTGGAGTGCAATAGATATTTGTGCCGGTGAATAAGATAAATATATTCCGTTGGTAACTTTCATTTACTGAGGTGCATGCACAACAGGGAATTAAATATATACATATGTAAAATTTGAAAACGTATGTGTTGTGTATTATTGAAACTCATCCACTCGAACACGCCTCCTCTCATGTTTTCTGGCACGATTCCAACCGTTCTGTTTCAATCGTTCCGGAGAGATTATGCGTACCGGCTGTTCCGAAAGTTCGTTGTTCGACACTAGATTCAACTTTTAGTGAAAACGCCATCGTTGCTAGTTCACCTATACGGTGCACCTCCTCTATAAAATCGGTCCAATGTAGTTGTTGTAGTTGTAGTTGTAGTTGTTGTTCCTCTCATTTTGCTGAGAGTTGACTAGTCAAAGTGGTATGGATCGCTGCAGTTGTATTAAATTCGCCAGAGTGTTCTTTCTCACTCCTCCTTTTCCTATCCAGCTCGGTGTTACTTCTCGAGTTTAATAATTATTAGTCTTTTTATATGATCGCCACTCCAACAGGAATAGATATACTCATTGGCGTTACTCCAACTCTTGCTCTCAGTCTCAAATGTTTGGGAATTATCGCTGTAACTCGATCTACCTCTTGTTTTATTGTATTCTGATTTTTGTATTTTATATATTTTTTATTCCCCTTTTTAATAATCAATTAATTTATTTTGTGTCAAGGTTTTTTTTTCAGAAAATTCAGAAATATTTTTTTAAATTCATTTTTTTAATTTGATTCTTTTAAAATTAAATAATAAAATAAAAAACTCAATACTTTTCCATTCTTGTTAAATGAAAAATTTTTCCTCCACTCGAAAAAATAAAAATAATAGCCAACAAATCGAGGAAATGAAATTAGTTGAACGTGGATCCGTGTAGAGTGGAGAGGAATGCTCTTTGACATTGGATAAAAATAAAAAAACCGGTGTAATGAGGTGGATCTCCTCGTGCAAGTCCAAGTGCATTATATCGCAATCGTAATATAAGTCTCAAGTTCCAAGTATTTTAGCTTGGATACCGCTCATTAGAGATCGAGAATCGAGCGCTCAACAGTTGTCATTAACTGGCAGGAGCAATTGCTCGGTTGTATCTCAATTCTGGTAATATTTACGAGCAATAAGAAGACCCGGAGGCTTTTCTCTTCCAACATACACATGCACACATATCATCAGCCATAAATCATTAATGCACACTACGCTTTCAAAGGCATATAATGACAACTTCTTGCGTGTGCTTGATACCACACATCTACGTAGCATTTTGCCTGAAATTGTTATTCTCTTGGTTCGCGAAACCGTTTAACTCTCCGTTGTTCATGCGAGTAACAACCGAAAAAACATAAATCATAATGATAAAAAAAGTACAGTATCATAGCAATAAGACTCAAGGAAAAGGGATGGATCCTTTTATTTTCCCGGGTGAATGATCCGGTCTTTAACAATCACGAGTGAAGGATCTGAAGTTACCACGTGGGAACCACCGTCTATTCCACGGGACATCAAATAAAATCGAGGAATCTCCATGGAAAAAAATTTATTAAATTAAATTATTTTTTTTACGTAATATAAATAATTTTTTACTCTTAAAAAAAATATTTTTCATAATATCTGTACCGATATCTTTCAGCAACAGGTTAATAGTCTTCTTAAAAGTATTTGGTATTCTTTATAAAAATCATTAATTGAAAAAAAAATTTTTTTTCAATAGATATCAGCACTTTTCACCACTGAATAAATATAAATAAAAATAAAAGCAAGCCCCAAAATGAATTGTAAAGTACAGTATGTATAAATTTATTCATGAAAGGTCGTATGGTGTCGTTTGAAAAGCTTGGACACGAAATAGAATAAAAAAAGTAGCAAAGTAATCTGATAGAGACTTGTTTAGAATATTTTATCAAATTGAATTGACACAAATAAAACAATCACGGGGTTGTATGCATGTATATCAATGCTTGTGTGTACACCCTACTAAGGCTTTATTTAATATTTTTTATTTAAATCGTTAAGTGGGAAAGTTAAATTCGAGTCACGCAGTCCAGTAGCTGAACTAGGAGCTCAAGCTCTACCTGTATAAATATATAAATATAAATATACAGTATTACATGGACACACACTCAGTATCACTGCCTACCGGCTTACGTGCGTAAGTGTTGCGCAGGTCAGTCGCTCCGCGGCGCAGCTTTCACCGATTTAGTACTATACATACATAACAATCGTCATCACGTATTATATATGTATATATATCAACTGTGGAGTACTCGGGATGGGATTTTTCCTCCACTTGTACTCCCTGCTACTATACATTAGATCACTCAGCCTTTACTTATATTACCTTATCCATATAATACTCTTTCCTCGATTCCCATTCGTCTTCTGTTGGTATTTGTATTCGTACTCGTATTCGTACTCGTATCAGGTCTACTATACAACTAAACTCGACTACTCGACTGCTGTCGGCGATACGAGCTTACAATATACATTACACACATGTACGAACCTACACCACTCGATTGTGCCTCGACAAACCTATGTAATCCATCACATACTCTACAATTATTGGAAAATAGTTCAATCGACCATTTCGAGCTTTAATCGAATTTAAATGCTATACTTACGCTTTGACATATATCTTAAACATTTTTTATTATTCAAATCCACTTTTTATTCATCCAATGAATTTTTATACCTTCTTACTATTTTATTAAAAAAAAATTTGAACCCGCAAACTTGAACCAATTTTTAGAAATCATATATTCGCATATTCAAAAAACGCTAAATCAGCTTTAAAACTCTCGATAAATTTATTTCTATAATTATCATTATTCATTATATACCAATCCAATTTTTTTGCATCTCATACAAGGTTTTCTGGCCAGAGAGTTGATTCGTTTATTGTTTGTTTAAAAATTTATAATTTTTTACTTACTTTATTGGGATTTTTCGACACTAACTTTGATTAAAAAATTACACATTGTTACTAGTAATTTTTTTCATTGGTTTTTAAAGCTCATCCCGATGTTACACTCATCAAGAGCTTTCATTTGAGTACCCACATGCATTTTTGATATTTTTCATATATACATATATATAATATATATTTTAAAGATATAAGCTCATCCTGATGTTACGCCCATCAAGCGCTTTCATTTGAGTTCCCACATGCATTTTTGATATATTTTTCATATATACATATATATAATATATATAAATATATGAAAAATTGATGTGGGTACTCAAATGAAAGGTCTTGATGAGTGTAATGTCGAGGTGAGCTTATATCTTTAAAAATGTCAATAGTTAACAAGATACAAGGTCATTTCTTAATTATGTATCTAGAGATAGAGCATTTTCGAATGCAGCCTAAATACTTATCATCAAAAATTGACTATTGGTGAAAATGATATGAAATCTTGAAAAGGCACAACTCCAGATCAAGACCTTTCTAATGATACTTAATATAACCATAAAAACTCACTTTATCATATAAATACACTGGCCACAAAATTTTTCTTATTCTCTTAATAATATAGATAATAATATTAATTTGTTAAGTAAAGATTAAGCCCCAAAACAACAAACCAATTAACAGAAAATAATATTAGGGCATAACAGATATTAGAATGGATCTAATTATTCTAGGACTGATATAATATAAATATTGTCTTATCTCACGTACTGTCGGAATGTAGCATGCTTTTGGTGCTCGGCCCTTGCTGGGAAGTCGACAAGCAGGGAACAATAAGATTCTGCTTCGCGCAAATTTGGCTTGAGGTGTAATACGTATTGTGAGCAGACTCGACTTTGTCGAGTAGAATAGAATCAGAAGAGAACATTATATATCTTGGAGGTGAATTCTCACACACATACACAGAAGCAAAGAAGATGAGAGGAAATAGGAAGAATAACTGAGTATTCTCTTGCTCTAGACCAAACGCTAAGCACATCAAGGATGTATATGCAATTTCTAAACAAGGTTTCTTGTCTTGTACAGTTCACTTGTTCCATTCCACACATTTACCCTTCTTTCTCTCTCGATTTCCACCAGCAAGCTTAGATATGTAAATTGTACAAAATGATCTTAGTTACCAGACCCCATTTCATCCATTCCTGCCATACCGACAGACAAAACAGCGCATCCAGTGTACTAATACTAATACAACCCATCAAGAGGTATGTTATAAAAATTTTATCGTTATGTCTCGCAATACATACGACTATAACGATCTTGTATCTTGTTATACTACCCCAACATACCATTTATAGTTTTTTGTACTTTATTTTATTTTATTTTATCAAGGAAAGGCCAACTTCACTGACACTAGTAAAGTACTAAATACCTGCCGAGAAAGCTTCGCTTTTTCGTGTTTCTCCTCGAGGATTTCTTTTTATTTTTTATTTACTTTTTTTTTTTTTTTTTTTTTTTTTTTTTTATACTTCTTCACTCTTTCACCATGTCAGAGGGAAACGCATTAAGCGAGATTACTGCTGCTACTGCTGCTGATGTTACTTCTATAGGAGGTACACATACTTATAGGTATAGATAACCGCGGTATTATATATAATAGTACTAGTGGGCGTGTATGTGCCAGTCTGTGGTCGTAGATGTGTTGGATACTGACGCTAATGTTAAATTCTAAAGCGAAGCTTATTCATCACCGAGAAGACTGGGAGGTGAATCCGCGAAATCTTGTGTATCATCAATCTTCAATGTTACCAAGCTATAAAAATGTTTGTCGAATATTTGCTAGCTATTATATATTATATACTAATGGGTTTTGCTGTCGTCAAGATACCATCATTTTTATTTTTTTAATTAAAAATTTTATTTTTAGAGTTTCATTTTAATAACAAAGTATACAATCACAATTGCATTCTCTATTTTTTTTTGTTGAAATATTTTTAGAGTGAATGTTAAAATTTTTATTTTACGCGTAACACATTTTTACAATAGCCTGAGTTCGACGGTGTCAAATATGTAATGTAAATAAATTTACCGATGGAAAGTATGAAAGTTTTTAACATATTTAGTTTAACATTTACTTTGACTAATATCAATAAAAATTTGTCAATAATTTTATAATTTTTTTTTTTTCATAATTTTTGGAGCTAAAAATTATATTTTAATAAAATCCTTCCAGATATTTTTAGCTTCTGTTTGATTTTAAAAAGCCGATATTCATGAGAAATCGCTATCTGTGTATTGTTGCTACTATTATTATTGTTATACGTTTTTTTTTGTGAAATAATATATGAGAAAACAGCTGTCAGTATGAATTTATTATTAAAACGCATAGCTGGGCATCACACAGAGAGTGCGTTGTTATCTTATCGTCGAGTGTAAACATAAATATCCTGCTGGACATTGAATCAGTGCAAGCCGTCATTTTAAATCCCATTATTTTTATTTTTATTTTTCGCTTATATTTATATTATCCATCTATATATCGGATACCTCTGTATTTATTTATTTTTCTTAAAAAATAATTCAACTCAAACATCGTATCAGTGTTAGATTACTCATATAATAAAATAATAGAGTACATTGTCACATGTGAAATGCGGTTTTTATGTTATTGATATCTCACTAATGATTTACTCTCAAATGTATAGCAGCTGGAAATGTCATTAGAGCTTATATATCAAAACCAGTTGATGTAAAAGATTTTTTATGACTGGAATTTTTTTTATAAATTTATATATTACGAATGTTGAGATGCTTACTCGATTTACAATAACTTTCAAGCAAATTGCAAGTCAAGCATTTTTTAAAAAGTTTTATACGACGCAAAAAAAACTTGCAAAAATTCTTTTTATGTTATAAAAGTGTCATTTGTCTGCACCTGACATGGATAAGAATTTTTTCAAATTTTCCAAGTTATAAAATAAATTTAAAAATCATTCTAAAGTAAACTTTTAAAATAACTTTATTATATAAGTTATTTTTTATTGCTAAAAAATAATTTCGATAAAATTGCCTAAATTTAGATGTGTTTAAAAATAAAAAAGAATTTTTTTAAATCAAGTCGAAAAATTCTTGAATTAATAAAAATTTCTCAGTTTTATAATAATAATAACAGAATTTTATTTGCATGACTAGTGTCTTTTACATAACTCTCTCTTAAATCGAAATAGTGACTTTCGACTATGAAATAGTGACTATTCACTATTTAGTAATGAAAAGTATACCACTATTTGAATTAGTGATCTACTCTGCACTGCAAAAATAGTGAATAGTCACTATAGTGGACCCTAGTTACTATTTCGATTTAAGAGAGTATATTATGTGTCAGTTTTACAATTTTTCTAGTAAAATAAAAACTATTAAATTATTAAAAAAAACTTTATCGTGTAGGTGGTAACTCAAATATTCTATGCAATCACCCCTTTGTAAATAATAAATATTGCCCTTTATAACTAGAGGCTAAACTTTATTTAATATAAAAGCAGCCTGCGTGTATGGATTTTAAAAACACGCATATCTAGCAAGTAAGGTATATATACCAACTAGAAACAAAACGTAGTGTATTTTTATTTCTGATGGAAGTACACTCGATTGACGAACTAAACCACCAGTAGAGTAATATAAGTATATAAGTAATATAAGTATATAAGACCATTAAATAAACTTGTATTGAGAATGTGAAGAACGGCGATATACATGTAGAGCTCCTTTTCCTCCTTCACCTCTTTATTCTTTCTCGTACAGAGTCTTCTGTCTTTTCTGTTGGTTGTAGTTCGTATTCGAGCAGCACACTTGAATGCAACCAAGACACCCACAGACAGCAGTCGCGAACTGAAGCCCCGCGGGCTCGGCAAACGTGACACACATTTGCTTGCAAAAGAGCTATTCTCCTAGAACAGTACTCGACGTAGGTCGTCGACCTGACAGCACCAGCTCCTTTACTTCGGTTCCCTTTCCCCTCGCTTCTGGTTCTGGCTCTAACTCTACACAGGCAAGCTCTACACTTTTGCTAACCCTGGTTATTTCGTTGAACGCACTCATTACACTACATACATCCACAGTGAGTATGCAATGTATAATTCAATGATCCCGTACACGTATCTGCTAGAGTGTTGACTCGTTTTATATATTTCGTATATATCTAGTCTATAGAGTGTGTACTTGACTGCGACTCCCAGTCGTCCACGTATTACACTTGTACGTACCTAAAATCAGGAGCATCGACTTACTCTTCTTGTTATTCTTATTCGTATTTATATATTCGCATTCGTCTTTTATTACATTGCACATAACATACGACGTTTATATTCTGTTGTATTTATAGAAATGCCATATGTCCATTCAGATTATACTGCAGATTGATTATTTTTATTTATGTCATATTTTATCAAGTTCCTTAATTCAATCTTCAACTCTATGTCTGTAAATATATTTCATAAATAATTATTGTATTTTAATCTATATTATTAAGAGAATAAGAAAAATTTTGTGTCCAGATTTGAATTTGTGCCTTTTCAAGGTTTCGTATCATTCTCATCGATAGTCAATTTATTTTGATAAGAATTTAGGCTACATTAAAAAATGCTCTATATCTAGATACATAATTAAGAAATAACCTTGCATCTTGTGAATTATTGACATTTTTAAAGATATAAGCTCATGGCGAAGTTACACTCATCAAGACCTTTCGTTTGAGTACCCACATCAATTTTTCATATATTTTATATATTTCACAAATACCATATATATAAAATATATAAAAAATGCCATGTGGGTACTTAAATGAAAGCTCTTGATGAGTGTAACATCAGGATGAGCTTATTTCTTCAAAAATGTCAATAATTAAGAACTGACATTGCTATTTTGTCAACTCATGACATTTCTAAAGATATAAGATATAAGCTCACATATGAAAAATATATCAAAATGCATGTGGGTACTCAAATGAAAGCTCTTGATGAGTGTAACATCGAGATGAGCTTATATTTTCAAAAACATCAACATTTAAAAAAGTACAGTGCAATTTAACAAAAGTCATTGTTTAATAAAGCAAAATTTTATTTATCGTTCACAAGTCGCGGCAGTCACATAGTGACTGCAAGATTGCTAGTAATTAATTAACCTGACAATTAATTTAAAAAAAATAATCATTAATATTATTATTACTAAAATATAGTTTAGTGCAAAGTGTTGCCTCAAAGCTCAAAGCTCCTCAATTAACTCCTATGAAATAATTTCCAGCGAATAACTATGTATCAGAAACTTGGTGTTAAACTTGAAGGATTTCGTGCAGAATACATGTTGCTGAATAATACCGCTAATAATGATAAATATAACGTATATATCTATAGAGACCTAATCACCGGCGAGTGCTTGACTCTGAGAAACTAAACTTTAAACTCTATTGACTTGACATCAAAAGAGCATTCAATATAGTCGAGTTACGCAGTTTCCAAATCAACTCGAAAATTCAGAAACTTCGGCTCTAGTTTTCACCTTTAATGTCGCTGTATATACCTCCTTTCAGCTCATGGCTCTGAATACATCCTTTATTAAGGCTTTTATTACTCCATTCACTTTTATTAACGCTATCCAAATGTTTGTACACTTATTCACTAGCTCTAATTGATTCACTTTATTCGATACTTTAAATAGTTAAAATAGACCTTTCTAAATTTTTATTATTTATTCATTAAATCTCCGATCCATCGGCTAAAACTTGGATCATTATTATTGTTATGATTATTAAAATATCTATGATACAAAAGGTACGTGATTATCGTGTCGCCCCGGTTAGGTGCACACCTCGTTGTTATGTACGGCTTACAATATCCCGCCAGAGTTCCATTCTTGGTGTGGAGTCAACCTTGCAGGTCACGATCCAATTGGGACGTTATTACCAATTCGACGATACATATCACCGGCATAAATTAACTATAATTCTACATGAGAGCTTTACCAGATTTCGAATCTCTACAGTTATATTAACTCGAGTAGAGGATATTATATTTTTCAACATATACCAACACACTACACCACAATATAGCTTTCTTCTATACATTAAACATATTTATATTTATCTTGGATCAAATTAAATAATTTGTAACTTAATGAGTGCTTGAGAACAAAGTAGACGCATTATACTTCATACATTATACATTATACATTCATTGTATCGGTCTATTATATTGTATCGACTTCCCTTCTTCATTTTCATTACTTTATTCCGTGCTTTTTATACCCCATACTTTACCGTATTGCCATTTTGTCAATTGGAATAAAAGTACACCAGGTTGCGTGCCTTTTACATCTATGCTTTATCCAGTAATCCGCGGTGAAATTAGTTATTTTAAGTGATAAGCTATAATAATGCACTTGTCATGATTAAAACAACACCGCTTGATTTTTTTAATCAATACCCATAAAATAAATTTATTTTTTTTCAATTAAATAAATCAATGTCTTGTAACAATAGAAGACTTTGTAGTAATACAAAGAAAGTAATAAATTACAAGACATTAAACTTTCTATAGAAAAATGATGAATTTATTTAAAATAATCAAAGTTGAGTGTCAAAAATAAATAAAAATATAAAAGTACAATAGTCTTCTTGCAGACAATAACTGTACAGGGTATGAGTGTTCATTAGAGTGTTAAATTTAATAATGACAAGTCTTAAAAATACTCTTACTTAATATGCCCGTGAAGCGGATAGTAAGAAACCGCTAGTTACACACACACAGATAAACATTAAGCACTTAAATAAATAAAATAAAATATAGTTACTAAAAGTAGGATGATAATTTTTTCCAGCACACTGTAATTTTCGCTGAATTGTTAAAACAATGCGGTTAAATTCTCAGTATTACAATAACTTCATAAAATTATAATAATAATAATAATGTAGAACTGCAAAGAGTATCATTATGCCTGTTATTAATGCAAATTATTCAATCTTTTATTCCGAGCGATTGTAATGGAGGATAGATATATCTCATTCAACTGAGTACTAATGTTTTACTAATGAGACTTGAGTCATTACACATATATTTATTATGCCGTCTATCTGATGCTGCTACTACCATACTCTTTTATACTCTACTCACTCGGTGCATCAAGATCTTCATCGGGTTTTAAATCATACTTTATTACAAATTATAAATTCTGTATAAATAAATAAATAATTAATGTACTTTTTTCTCTTTCTTTTTCTCGGCTCTTTAATATCATAATGATAATGTTGTGTTTATTATATATCTGTTCGGGTTCAATACAGCTGGTGATTAATTGCCAATTATTGTTATTATTTAAGTTAATTAATAACTTTAATAACGGGCTCTATAATATCCAATTGACTAGATACTGCTCGTAGCTCGCTAGATAAGAGTACTTTCAATGTAATACTTTCAATTAATTTAAAAAGACTAAAGCTAATAATGGACGACCGTTAAATCGATAACGATACGACAGATAATGGAAAGATAACACCGGTTACACTCACTGGTTAAGTCACTGGAAAATGACACTTTTAATTAAACTACCAAGACAATGCTTTTTTAAAAATTCTTTTTGTTTTACGGTAACAAAAAATTCTCACCTTCAGAGGTGTAAAATTTTTTAATTAAAAAAGAAAACATCTTTTGAAACAATAGTTGTATAATTAAATTAAACTACCTAGCTATTTTGTTTTAATCATACTTTTTAAAGAAAAGAATTTTCACCTTTGAAGGTGTAAAATTTTTTTTTAAATTCAAAAAAGCATGTTTTTAAATTATAATTGTCATATGCCAGAAAGAACAATTGGCAGCAAAAAGGGACGAGAAGGCTCCACAGAAATTCCGGCAGGAAGTGACTCCCGGTTAGTAACTGAACTCTTTGAGTAAATTACACCCATTTCTACCCCGTATCTGGTGCAGTAGCAGCATACCGACACAGCCGTAAAAGCATCACTCTATATAATATAATGTATATACTATATACCAAAGAGCGACAAGAATGGTTCCGGAACGTCGGTCACGAATGACCGGATGCGGCCCGAAAATGCCCAAAAACCGAAACGGCCTGTTCTCTATTTAGAGCACACACTGACTGACACCGTGAAACATATTTGCATATTTACATATTGTGTGTCTGAGCGGATTAAGGCCCCGTCTTCAACCCCATTGTCCTTATTATTTCACTCAAACATTGAACATTAAACATTAAAAATTAAACAAGGCATTCTCTTTGTCTTTATTTTTTTTTTTATTTTATACTTCCCTTTGTCTATGTCTTTGTTTTTTTTTTTCTGTTTGGTAGTATGATGCACACACGTCCATAGTCTCAATAGTCTGCGGTATAGTAGTGACATAGTGTAGCTCCGTAGCTGTAGTGTCTATCCCCTTGTTGTTTTTCAGTTGTCCATTATGCGATATGTCACGCTGCATAATGTATGCTCGCAATCCAAAGCGGCAACAACTTCCGGCGCATCATCCATGTCATTGTTTACGAGCATCGCACCATGACGGCCACATGTATCCATCCACCATAGGCTAACCAGACAACTCCTGTAGCTTTTCATCCAAAAGGCCCGGGATTATCCACGTGTACCCTGTTCTGCTTCTCTTTGATCGTTTCTAGCTTGAGTGACAGGTTTTTCCTGATATTAGGCGGAGAATTTGCTAGGATTCAATTTTAGCATTCTAATATTCAATTCAAGACATAATTTGGTTGTATAAAACCGTGTAGAAAAACAGTTGGTGCAATAAAATTTAAAAAAGCACTTGTTAATCACAACAACAACAACAACAACAACAACAACAACAACAACAACAACAACAACAACAACAACAACAGGAACAGGAACAATTAAGAACGTTAGGGGCATATGTCAACATATTTTCCCTTTCAGTGTGGCCATTAGCCAGCCCGGCAATTTAGTTAGCATTTATGGAGAATCGTCGAGGCCGTTCGAATGCAAATCCTCAGTTAATACAATCGTAATAATACGCGATAGGAATTGTAAAGAAGAAAGTTAATGAGAAATCTTTAGGGGTTGAATAACAACACAAAACAACGGGTAAAAAAATTTTATGAACGACTGGAGATAGCATAGCAGTCACGAGGGTTGAAACAATGCTACAGACTCTGAAGAAACAAGAAAAGAGAAGAATTAAATGAGGAAAAAAAATGGTCTTTCGGCTCGAAATCCAGTGCCCGAAGCTTAAGTTAACTTTTTGCAAACTTCCGTCAGAGACAAGAGTCAGAGACAGAGTTACTGATGAGATGAGGACCGAGATACACACATGAATGCCCAGAGAGAGACAATGACGGCTGTGTATAATACAGAGAACGAGAGATAAGATGAGGAGAATGAATGGCGAGCACTGAAGAAGAAACTGAGAAGAAGTTACTTCCTGGGTTGGTGCGTGCCAAAAGGCGGTTTTCCCGCTTTACATATGAACCGCGTATCCTATTGTCTTTTTTTTGGAGCTCCAGTGCTCACTCGGCGCTGTCGGTAGGGAATTTTTTTTCCCCCGTGAAATATGGCACTGATCCACAACAGCGGGCTCTTGCTCCAGCTTGGATCTCGGATCATCTTGGATTTCTCGGAGAATATCGCAGTCATAGGAGTTGTATTATTCCGGCTGGTGAATACCAGCTTAAAGGGAGTCGGGTAGGGCTCCTTCAGCTCCAGAGTCAGACGGTTTGGCGTCCATGAGCTTTTTCACCTACTGAAGGCACAAGAAATGAATACCGACGGCTGCTTCGGGTCTCCAGTCTACAAGCTCCCTTTTTTACTTGTCAGCATGAGTGGGCAACTTTCGCGCTTGCAAATTACGCAACTGGATTCCCCAGACTGGGAATACAACTTTTGTCTAGAGTCTAGCTACTAAGGTTAGCTCGTGCTACGTCATCTGCAGAACTGAAAGCTGAAGGAAGCTTGCCATACACAACCCAGAATGTGGAATGTTTAATGTACATTCGCCGGCAGAAGGCACACCAGGCTTCCCCAATTTGAATATGCGACATGACTAGATAAAAATATAAACATGAGCCATAGAGAGCACATGCAAATCATCCTTCAATTTTTCATATATTTTGCATACCTTGTAAATTTGCATTACCGTGATTTTAAGCTTTCATAAGATATATGAACAGGGAAGAGATTCCTTTTCATCGGAAAGGTCATCGGCCTTTCTATCCGAGAAACTGTGCCGGCGATAATTATTATCAATATTATCATTATGATGAAATTAATAGGCATTGTCGTGTGATAGACTAAATCCTGTTTGAGTTATAAATTATTATTAACATTGTCATTACAAAGTACAATAGATCTCATTATCCGTTACTAATGAACTGTAACAATAATCAGATCCTCTTTGGGTTCAATTTAATGTTTCAAACAATTCTCTTCATTATTATTAATCAATGGATATATTTAATCCATTCAAAATACAACCAATGACGTAAATTCATCTCAATAAGAGTTTTTATCGGGTATAAATATATATAAATACAGCTTTGAAAGCGTCTGAGAACGTAAGTTCGAATGAAATAACTATCATTCCAACGTGTGCTGTCTGGTATTCCGGGTAACACCGAAAACGTGCTTGTTGATTGTCACTGAAATTGAAGGAATTGTTCAAAGGAGAGTTAAGGCGGAAAGTTTAGTGCTTTGAGGGGTTGTACGAACTTTTAATTTTTTTTATAATAAAATTAGTCTCAAATATTAACAATTTTATTTTTCAATTTTTTTTAAAGGTATTTTTTAAAGAAGCTAGAAAAAATAATTCATAAAAAAAAAAACAATTGTTAAAAAATTTTAAAAGAATAATTATTTGAATATTAATCAATGAAAAAGTTTTTGTAGAAAAAATTATTTGAAAATCGCTCAAGTTCTAAAAAGGTGATAATCATTTGAGAAATAAACCCCGAGAATAAAATAGTCGGTAATAATTTTTTAACGGGTATTTTTGTAGGTCGGTAATTTACATATGTAGTGAGAGTTTTGAGGTGGGGATAGTAGAGAGTTACACATTGCACCCTGTGTATGGATATATACACAAGAGTAGAAGAGTAAAGCGACACGCGTGTTACGTGGAAAGCTTCTGCATGCAATTTATCGCTCCCACGAGCATAAATAAGGGAATGTACATAAATATGGCGCGTGGTTTTGCGGTCTGAGGATTTACAATGCATCACAATGTGACGCTGTTCACCCAATCGATAAATACCGATTATCAAGGAAATAAAATTTCAAATTCTTTGATGTACTTGTAAGAAGTTTAAACAGCGCCGGTCTGCCTTAGAGAAGTATATATTTTGACTGTGACATGTGTCGCGAGTCGACGATAAATAAATCTAGTAATGAGAGAAAAAGATTTTAGACAAAGAAACTATTGCAACAGGTTTATCTATCACAAGATGATCGACGGCCGTGACCGGAAAGACTTTGAATTATACAACACGTTGCGTGTTAGACCCTCCACGGCACACTCGTTTCTCCTGATGCCGGTCTAATAAAACCTGCTCGTTTAATAGATCCTCGACTTTGAGCAATTGAGAAGTCCTAGACACGCTAGTACTTGTTTGTAATTTGCAACTAGTATTGCAATTCCAACTAAATCTCTTCTACAGAGATATATATTTATAATGACTACTGATGTACCGCTCTACTTGTGAGCTAACGCACAGATTTTTTATTTTTATTCTTAATAAATTTTTTTATTGTTTCCAAAGAGCCTATCTGTCAATGCTTTACAATTAAATTAACTTTTAGAATAAATTTTATTTATATAAAATGGTAAAAAAAAATTTTTTCAGGGGAATAATTTATTCAAAAAAAAAATCAAAAAGAGCAAAACCAAAAGCACTTGAATTACTCAAGACTTATTAATGAAATCAATACCGCTTGCGTATGAACTGATAAAACATGAGAACAAGTTATAAAAGACACTTTTCCATGTAGCTCGTATCGAGTGTGTGCGTGTGAATTAGTGTGTGTGTTTAACGAGAAAAGGAGCTGAGCAGTAGGAAGATGATACACAATGTAAGCAGGTTTCTTGTGACTCGCGTGTCGGCGTCTTTTGAAATGTGGAAACCTCAGAGGTATCTTTCTCAAGACCATTGTTACTTGCAAAAAATAATTCACCTAACTTTTAAATCCCAGTGTGGAAAGAAATAATTAATTACAAAGAAAACCGTAAATCATTAAGCTGAAAATGATTATATGAAATACATGACCAACAGCCATTGCTCTTTTGCTCTATCATTATCCTCAGGTGCAAATATTATATACATTAATGATAAATGATCCGATCTACCCAATATTTTTTTTATCATTATTAATATCCCACCTTTTTATTTTTTTATCCCACACTAATCTAATGTTTTAACCAAATGGCAATGCAATATTATGCGATTAATACTTACGTTACATCTTATATCTTGCATCTGTGCCGTGTGAACTCCAATCGCGATTTATATAAATATCAATATGTAATATACATAGTAACAGTATCACATATATCGTGGTACAGGTAACATGGCACATATTGGGATGATAGTCTTCTCCACAAGACTCGGTAAATCAGACAGCTCGAGGATGCATACCTGTCGATGGCAGGTGTGCTAATGGTTCCTGTGGCTTTCAAAGGCTTGTTAGATTATTCATGCATATTAACAAAATACACCTAACATACCTAACATTATGTAACGCATTAATAATATTTTAATAATAATTTAAATGTAATTTTTTCAAACATTAAACTATAAATAAATAAAATTTTGCTTTATCAAATAATGACTTTTGTTAAATTGCACTGTACTGTCTTAAATATTGAAGTTTTTAAAGATATAAGCTCATCCCGATGTTAATCTCATCACGAGCTTTCATTTGAGTACCCACATGCATTTTGATATATTTTTCATATATACATATATATAATATATATAAATATATGAAAAATTGATGTGGGTACTCAAATGAAAAGTCTTGATGAGTGTAACATCGGGATGAGCTTATATCTTTAAAAATGTCAATAGTTCACAAGATACAAGGTCATTTCTTAATTATGTATCTAGAGATAGAGCATTTTTGAATGCAGCCTAAATACTTATCATAATAACTTGACTATTGGTGAGAATGATATGAAACCTTGCAAAGGCACAAATTCAACTTAAGACCTTTACAATAACACTAAATTTCACTATTAAAACTGTTTTTCTCATATGACTATCCTGGAAACAAAATTTTTCTTATTCTCTTAATAACATAAATTATTATTTGAAAATTTGTATTGCTAGTAATAATAATAAAATTTATTACGAAAGTTTAGATGTTAACTCGAATTGTTAATACAATGAATAAAATTAACCGCAACAAACTTTATTCATTGATGTGTTTGTGAGTAGTGGTACGTTTCGGTAATTTAAATAGCTTGAAAGGAATGTGCTTGATGCATTACCATAATGACGACCTTGTGACTAAAACACAAAGTGGTTTTAGTGTTAATAGCTGCTGGTGTGTTTGTAGCAACTATTTCCGGGCAGTTCAAGCCCGAGCAACCCGAAACAATGGAACTAATTGTCCAAATGTTACTGAAACTCGAAAATTAAAGTTTCATTAAATTAAAGAATTAAAATAATAATAATAATTATTATTGTTATTATTATAATCTTTAAAGTAAACTTTTTACTTAGGTTCTCGTGAGTTGGGAATGAATTAGTTCCCGAGGAAAGAAAAGTAATAGGTCAATTTAAATATGGAAAAAATCTAAAGTTTTAGTTAATATAAGTGGAACAAGAAGCAACTTTTATAATAATTGCTAAAGTTTTTTGTTCTACCGAAGAAAGATAGCAGTATCTTCTTTATTATAAAATTTTGAAAAATAGTTTGTTATTTGATGATATTACTTTAGCACGAACGATTTTCCGAGCTTACTCTCATTCTTGTGCATCTATTCATGTTGAAAAGTTGTGTTCATGATGAAAAGTTGTGTTAGTTTAATGTTTGCAGTAGCAGAGCTAGTGTAGGCTATATATTAGAGTACTAGTAGTGGAGATAGTAGATGCTTTTCTTACTTTTCTCAGCGATATAGAGGGTCTCGGAATAAAAGCAGTAGAAGCTAGGAAAAGAAAAAGAAAAAGAAAAAGAAAAAGAAAAAGTAGATCTTTTGGCTTTTGAACCTCCAATACGTCGAGCCGATTGGCAGCCGCCCAAAGAACAGGTGTTATCACCTTAGATTTTTGTTTTTCCAATCTTCCGTGTACAAACGGGGATCTGTGAGCGCACATATGTGTGTTTATAAGAAATAGAGCAAAAAGTGGTATTGCTTAAAGCCAGTAAGCCAGTGCCGGGAAGACGGTATGAGTAGCATTAAGAATAAAAAAAAATTTACCTCCAATTTTCAGATAATATATCTGCTCTGGTTGCTTTACTTCTCAACGATTCCTTTCAAACTTTTCTGCGTTGTGCGACTTTTCCACCGAGCACAAATAACATGCAATCAGCTAAAAGCATATTTCACATCTCACTTTTACACAATTGAAAAGCTAAGCGAAGAAATATGTTTCTGAGAGAAATGAGCAAAAATGAAAATGTACTTCTTGCTCCTGTTATTTTATTTTTTTTATCTTTATCCTTTCCTTTTTCTCATTCCTTTTATAACTCTATATATCTATATACTCACCACTATTTTATTTTATTTCAGTTTCAGTTAACTTTTTTTCTCATTCCCTTTATTACCATCAGTTTTTTTTATTTAACTTTCTTTGGTCTCGCTCAGCGCTCTCCACATCGTTTACCTTTCAAAATGATCTCTTTCAATTTAAACCCGACCGAACTTTATTTTGATTTTACTTTTTACTTCCCCAATGACTCAAACGTGTCCGAGCCGAATCCTTTGTACTTTCAAACATTTTTCTGTTTTCATCCGGCAATCGCTCTTTTTACCGTCAAATTACATCTATTTTTTTTTCTATTCTAAAAATTATTTTTGACTAATGACCCGTTCTAATTAGCAAATTAAATTGTCTAACTCAATTTTAGAGAATCTTCTATTTGTACGAAAAAAAAAACAATTAGTTTAAAATTTATTATCACTTTAAAAAACCATTTAATATCATTATTATCCAACAGAGATATAATATTTAGGTTTGAATCATTCAAATGATTTATAATTCGATTATGGTTACATCAAAATGTTAAAAATTACTCTCTAAAAAATAAGAAGTTAGAATTAATATTTACAAACTTAAATTTCAGATAAATTTTCAATCCAGAAAATTAACTCGCATTTTTTGCCAGTGCAAGGACTAAAGTCCTTTGAATTTCGTCGAAAAAATGGTCAATTTAAATTTAAAAGAGATACTTAAAAGATAAATAGACAGGACTTAGAGAATATTATCGTTTTGGGAGTCTCATTTTTCGGACAAAAGTCATTTCGGCTGTAGTTATTATAACCAGTGGACCGTGGACAGCCACGTGTCACTTTTCTCAATGCCCGTCGCCCGATATCTTGCCGACATTTTTTGTGGTAGGCCTCATTGTTAGCAGCTCACCCTTGTGAGAAATTCAATGTGGGTATTCAGCCGGGCGAACAAGTCTCTCCATTCACATCAAAGCTGACGAAATATACGTCTGGTACTCTCTTGTTTCTCGGCTCCCCATTAAAATCTAACAAAAAATAATAATAATAATAATAATAACAATACTAAGCCGCTGGTGAAATAAATAGTTTTCAAAAATAAAACAGACACCCGATAAATTTCACCCTATCTCGGTAAATTTTTTAATAAAACTCCTCCACCGTTTTGTATCCTCCAACTAAGCACATAATAAGTGAACTTGCGTTATCTTTATGAAAAAGTTTCAATTATAAAAAAAAAAAATACAAAATAATAGACATGAACCTTTAACGTTAGCAGGAACCCAAACCGGCACGTGGAGCTTGTCTATGTGTGTGTGTGTGAGTATTGAGTTTTTGGCTCGCGTTAGAGCTTCTATAAAGTTCTCTCTTCTCCGGAACTATGAATCTCGGACACCCTGGAGCGCTGAGAATTACGGGCTGGTCTTATTTATAGTTATCGCTTTTTAAAACGTATTTTCTGGTCGCGGAGATACTCCTGCAGTATCAACACCAACACATGCCCGGGACGAGTGCAGCTGAAAAAATTTAATACCCACCCGATTTGATACCCGTACCGGTACCCGCATGGAGACTGCCCATACCCACACCGAGGATCCGAGAACACAATATCCCTCGTATTGTCGTACCCGAGGTAACCTAGTATACACTGCACATTCTACAGTATATCGGATAGGTTACCACATTATACTATATAGTATCGTATAGTATGGCGCAATACACTAAACAACACTGGGCGGTGGTATTCTCTCTCTTTCGCTAGCATATACTCTTGTGCTACCCGATCTACGGAAATCGAATGGTCGCATTCGATGAGCCACTCGATAAATTTACTTGTGTAGTCTGCTGCTATGCACTGAATCTCCGAATTCAAACAAAACAATCTACGCTAGACAATGAAATGGAGATCGATATACCCACCGCCCGAGTAGTGCGATAGATAGATTACCAAATAAATGGATAAATAGATAGATAGACTGATAGCTTTTTGGATTAATCTACTCAAATTTTGTTAATTTTTTAAATAAAACTATTTTCAAGGTCAATACCAAAGTAGAAATTTTTAAAATCAATTTTTTATTGACAATTTAGGATATGTTAGCAAATTATCTAACTATATTTTAGAAAATCCTCCATTTTTGTGAATAAACAATTAATTCAAAATTTATTATCACTTCAAAAAACAATTTAATATTTATTACTGTTCAAATAAACGATAGAAATGATTTTATATCAATAAACCATTACAAACTCAATTTATTTTTATATAAATTTTTTAAAACTCAACAAAAAAATGATAATGAATAAATTAATTCAAATTTTAACTGGCCAAAAACGGTACTTCTACCCTATTTTTGTTTGGATCATTTAAATAATTCATAATTGAACTGTTGTTACATGAAAATGTTAAAAATCATCTTCTTGTTGCTTTTAGAACGAATTATAAAATTTTTAAGTCTAACAATATTTTTTCCCATGTTATTTAAATGAAAAATTGAAATTTGCAATTTTTAAATATGAAATTGAGAGTTCAAATTTTGACAAAGTGTTTCAAAAATAATAAAAAATCGCTTACTTTGAGCGTTTCAAGTGCGTCTAACTCCCAAAGCCAGGACATGCGATCTAATCCAAAAGAAGAGGAATTATAAATATCTGAATGGAATTACCCAGAGAGTATTATCTTATTACAATTGGTGGCTCGGTCTAATCATCATTGGAAATTCTCACTCTATCCGTAACACTATTCTCGGAGGATTTCTCTCGGAATTTCAAAGCCTGGGTAGTATACTACATTATCCGAGAGTCAGGGCTCTCACAAGGATCTTCTTGGTCTCGGTCTCGGTCGTTCGGGTTGAACCGGCTCCAGCAGCTTCTGGTATGAGACCTAACACCACCCGTGAATAATGGATTCCACCAGCCATACTTACAGTCTCTCATTCTCTCAATAATTCTACTTACGCTGGATGAACTTCATCCACATCCACATGCTCATCTACATATACATCTTCCTCATGCTCATTTTACACACACGCTTCAAACAGCTTCGATCGATCGATCTCACCTCATTAGACTTAATAACCATTGCGGTGTATGACGTGGGATGTATCGCTCTGTAGTATTATAGCATTAGAGAGCTGAATAAGTCAAATGGGATGATAGAAGATGGAAGATGGAAGATGGATCAAGATGCCGATTATGTATACGTGATGAGACACTCCTTAAATTATTAATTTTCGGGCTGGAGGATGAGAATGGGCTGCTATTTTCGCGGATGGTTTATTGTACCTACGTGCTGGTGGATTAATGCTTGAGCAACAAACAACCAAGAGTTGTTCCCTTCCCTGGTCTTTCCCTGTGAGTTGATAAGATATATAATACAGTACCTTTGTATATCTTAATGAGGCTAAATGGAGCTTTGTAGTCGATGGTTCTTGGCAAAAGTTATATATTACAGCGTCTACCCGCTACCAGTGAATTTTCACCTAGTTCGTGCTAGCTGCTACCTTCTCTACCTTCTCTATACATGTATTTCGGCTTTCAAACCGAGTCCAGATAACTAACTTCATTGTCTGTGCCTCCAGGTTAAGAGCTTCCTCTGTTTCCTGATTATATACATTATTTTACACTAAATATTCTACAGCTATTTATTCATACGTCATACCGTTTTACTAAATTACAATTACCGCTTGTAAATGTTTATCGATAACTCACGGAGCTTTAACTAAATTTATTTTTCCCCTTTTTTAGTTTCTAAACTATCTAAAATTAAACTTAAGATTCATTATTGTTTGCAATAGTCAAACATATTAATTTGAATAAAAAATATGTTGAGATTTTTTAGGGAGAATTTATGTGCTTGCATGGCTAAATTTATTCAGATAACACTAAGTATTAAAATTTATAAATTTTTTAAATAATTAGTGATTTATATTTTTGTTACAGATGGATTTTCTGGACGCAGAGACGCTTTTGGTGAGTGAAATAAATAATTTTCTGGAATATGAATATGAATGTTAATATCCCGGGTAGAAGTAGAATAAATGATAATAATTATATTTACAAAAAAAAAAAAAAGAAATCCCCGCTTATAATGAATAATAATTACCAAAGCTTATGAAGAGGTAGTAATAACAATAACAGGTTTGGAATAATTTTTGGAGGTCTAATCGTGTGCAATGTATGCTGGATTTTTATTATTTCTGTAGATTTGAGGGTTTTGGGTTCTCGGGAATTTATAGTTATAACAAAACAAAATCCCGGTGGCTGGTGGCTGGAAGAGCATAGCAGAGATGATAAAAAGAGAGTAGAGCATAGAGCGTTGTTCGTTATCTCGAGACCGTGGCGCTTGATTTATCTTGGTACATAAATAATTTATAATACCGGGTATAGGGGTCGCGGTATAGAGAATACAAGAACCGAGAATAGAGAATAGAGAACAGAGTACACCGTATAGTAGTTATAGTGTCGAGAAGTACCAGAGGGTGAAGTGTATACGTTTAACATTGCGAAAAGTGTACGAGTTCTTCAATGACAACCTTCAACCTCTACTCTGTCCTCATCCTCGAATCCATCTTCTGTCTCCCGAAACTATCTCTCTCTATTCCTGATACTCTATTCTATTCCATTTCTTCAAACAGTTATTGTGTCTAGTATGTCTAGTCTTTTGATGAAACTAAACAATTCCACGTGCTTCAGTCGGGAAATAACTTTAAACTACCAGCAGCTCCTTCAGCTTCGAGTCTTCTTATGTCATTACTATTACAGTTCGCTGTTTCTTGTTCTCCGTTTTCATTCAATAACTGATATATCCACGTAATGTCTTCCGCGATATTCTTTATAAGTATATCTATATTTTTTGATTTTTATTGTCTACAGAACTTTACTATTTTCTAGTGTACATAGGTATATACGCCAGAAAGACGTAGGTACGGAAACCTGACGTGGATATTGGATAAAAGAATATAAGAGAGTAGATATAAAATCAACAAACCGTAGGTTCGATAAACTTTCCCAAGATTAATCTCTCTCTTGATAGGTTCCGTCAAAATAAAAGTAATACTGTCCTATTTTTAAAACTTCAATCACTTTTTAATGGAACTTGCTTTTTAATTCAAGATAATTTATAAATGTACTCGATTCTTAACTTCTAAGCGTTGAAAGAGCTTTTTCAAAAGTTCCCAAGCAATTCGGATTGTCCATGAAATTTATTTCCATAGATCTTACTGTCATGTGTTGTAAGAGGTATCTTTTCTCGTCTGTTATATTATGAGGGTTCATGAGCTTTAGAGGGATTTTTTTTAAGTTATAAACTATTCAGGCAAATATTAAATTTTTTGATGAAAATGAAGTTAGCCGAAATTTCAAAATTTTTAGAAATTTTTTATTGAAAAAATTTCAATTAAAAAATTAAAAAAAAAAATTGTCACATGTAAAAAACTTGAAAAGCTATAAGTAAAATTTTTTAAAAATATCTTTTTAGTTGTAATTTAATTAATAAAAATAATCAAAAATTTTTTGACATTTAAATAAAAAATAAATTTTTACAATTTTTAACATTAGGCTTTATTAAAAAATTTAAAATCATAAATTAACTTTTAAAATGCTATGCAATCACTATAAATAATTTATTTATAATGGATGTTAAAATTTAAAGATTGAAAAACAAATTGGTATTAATGGCAGTGATAAATATTAAAGAAGAGCTTATCCATTGTGATTTAAATTATCAATCGGAGTAGTTATTGATTAAAAAGCTTTAAATAACAGATAACCCACGAGAATAACTCTAATGGGAGACATCGACTGAATAATTAATAAAAAATACATATCTCGTCTGTCAGGACACATCTATGTAATACATAATACATAATATAAAATATATAAGACGTAATATGAAGGTACGAAGAGAAGGAGGTAGGGAGGAGGGAAAGCAAAGAGTATTTAACAGACATTAATATTTAATTCCTCGGTTGCCGGGTAGCAACATGCGCTAATATCAATTGGTAGACAGCGCCACCTTGCCTCCCTGGCACTAGCAGCTAGCAGCAGATACCAGCCACCACAGTCGACCTCTACATCTCTCATTCTCAACTCAATACTTTTTTCGTTATTTAACCCCTTTTTTTTTTTTTATTTCTTTTTGTTTTTTTCCATCCCCCGTTACGTACCGGCTTATTCTTCTTAAGCCCTGTAGACTAAAACTCTGTACACTGCACCTGCGCTGGTTCATTGCCGCCCACTGAACGGTTGCTACCAGAACCAGAACCACCAGCAACAGCAGTAGCAGGGTCCTTCTCTGACTTTAAAAGCGATAACTCCTCGCCTGACGACAGGAGCTGAGAGCTGAATAGACAGACACTCCGCTGACGTTGAGCTATTCATTTATCGATTAACATCAAATATAGAACACCAGCTACGACTGCGACTCTATATAATCAGTCATCCCTAGTAACAACCATCTATTCCCGGTTGTATGTCTGCAAACTCCAAATTTACAATCACTTTTTTTTTTTTTTTTTTTTTTATTGAGCTTCTGTTGTCTTATCAAACGTTCTTTCAGTTCTTTCTTCTATTTTCAAACACTGCCTTCTTTAAATATTAGTAAATTTTATGCAAAATTGATGAATTTTTAGTATTTTAAAAATTAAATTGATAAAAAATTTATTAATATACTAAAAAAAATATTTTAATATTAAAAAATAAAACAGATTTTTAATTAAATATTTTTTAATCAACTATAAAATATTTTTTAAAAGTATGAATTTTTTAAATCGGATGTCTACTTCTCCATGGAATAAAATTTAAATAACCACGAAAATAAGGTTCATTTAAAATAAATACACAACATTTAAAAATGAAAATCCCCTTTAAATTTATAATGCAACAAACGTAACTTTAAAAAATCTTCTAACTCTAGCTATGGTCAAAAGCAACCACACCAGAGAACCAGAGGTAGTATAAAGTATAAACAATAAAAAAAAGTAAATTAAAAATGTTGGAAGTTTATTACCTCGAGCTTTTCAGAGTTACCGCAGCAAAAGATATTTAAATGAAATTTTCGCCGGGTTGTGATGAAGAAAAGACGAACAAAAAATACAAGCTATTGCTTTCTTTATTGGGTGAGACTACATATATGTACACCTACCGTATGATCTTGAATATGTGATACTTTACGTATGGTATCGCATATACATGGATCTCAGAATCACAGAGCGGCGGATATTGTACGTTTCCACTTTCCGCAATGATGTATTTGGTTTTGCTAGATTGGAAAATCTTTCTTATACTTTGTCCTTTTTGTTTATCCTCGGGCGCTTCGGGCTCCAGTATATTGAAATTATTAATTCTCTATGCCAAAGATTCGCTATAAAAATCTCCACTGTTTTAATTTAAAAAATAATTAAATACAAGCTTGTGCATTTAAATTCTTGGTTTGAATTATTAATCATTAGCAAAGAATGTCCTTAATCCACGCGATTGGTTTTAGGAAATTTTCATAATAATAATAATTATAATAATAATAATAATAAAAATTAAAACCACAATCTTGTTAGCTCCGGCTGAATGAACTGCGTACTTGGAATAATTATTTAAACAGCTGGATAAAAAAATTATTTACCAATCGGCGTGTTAATGTTTTGTTTGAAAATGAAGAATGAAAATGATCTGGGTATGACGATAACCGAGTAAATATTTATTGTAGAGTTTTGTGTTCACCATACCGAGTAATTAAGATCTTGTTAATCTCGAGCAAAATGAGTACGGTATCAATTTAGTGATCTCGTGAATTTATAATTGGTAGTTTAGTAATATATTCGTAAAGTACTAACCGAGATAAGGTTGTTCTTGTTGCTTTCGAAAGTTTAGATATTTGAATATGTATAAAACACATATACCTTTTTTTCAGAGCGTTAACTTCTAGGAGATTTACTAGAGGATTAGCTTTATAAAATATTGTTTTTAGTTTTATTAAATGTTCGTACGTGGATGATCTTAAAGGCGTTCACCATGAAACTCTGACCGCGAATCAGGCCACCTATCGCGTTACATCTCCTCGTAAGTTTCTCACTTGACGTTGACGGTACTCGAGACATCATACACAGTCTAGTTGAGTATTAAATATATATCATAAAAGTAAAGGGATTTACCATTAATTTATCCTCTATTGCCGACTCAACACAATATGTATTACGGAAGATTGATAAATAGATAGGTTGACTCGTAACTTATCAACCGCTTTGATCGCTGACATACAAGCTGTACTTTTTTATCTTCCGAGATTAATTTATGAAATTTAATACCGCTGAAAAAAATATGACTAAGGATTTTTTTACACCGTAGGGTTTAATAATTAATTAAAAGTATTGAACATTTTTTTAAGGTAAAAATTAAATTCAAACTATAAAAAATATTGTTATTGCTTAAATATTTGCAGAGGATTTAAAGAATATATTTTATTAGTAGCCATAAACTGAAAAAATAATTAAAGGATAAATAAAATGAAAATTAACAAAAACAGGTTCAGGTGTTAATGCTATTTGAAAAAACAAAAGACTAAAGTTTTACCGATAAAAAAAAATATATGTATATATATAAATATACGCGGCTTAAAAGCGAACTGATGGCTATAAATGTTTTTACACGAACAATTTTTATGGCTTACTACTATACGACTATGGGGATTACATCGTCAGAGTGAAGGTTGGACGGGAATAAATTACTCTTTGTTTTTGTTCTATCCATAAATCCATCCACCAGTGGGAAATAATAAAAAAAGCCTTTTAAAATATGTCCCTTAAATGGTTTTATTAACCATATCCGCTCGGTGTATGTAGATGTTAATGACTGAAATAAAAGTAGATTTATAAGTCAAAACTAAACGTGCGAATGCCTATCTAATATATCTATCTAGTTAATAAATCCGGTGTTTACTCGTTTTATTATTTTTCAACATCCAATAAATAATAATATATACACATGAAAATATTATTATATTTATTTGTCGAAAATATGTATCAGCATTATTGATAGCATCCTCTTATTAATATTCATGAGTTAGAGGATCGGTTTTTTATTTTGACGTATGCATTTTATTTCATCACCCGAGGGTCTTCACTTTACTTATATATTCGTTCCAGTTAAAGTCCGACGCCATCTTTTTAAAACATACCATCAGTGAATATCTGCACCTGCGCTCCTATTCCCGGAACGAAAGAAAACATTATCTAAACATTACTCCCATTAAAATGGTAACGCTTTCATTACCATTATCTATTTATTTCAAGTACATCTTCTGTCTCATTCTCGCTCAACCGAATTCGCACGATTCCGAAATAGATCAAAGAGAATTTAACATTTATTGTTTTTGGTATATCGGACTTTTAAATTTTCAAAATTCAATTACTCCTATAAAAAGTTATTATTTTATTATTACATGTGTTATTTTTATCGTCGGACTGAAAGCCCAAATAAAAAATACATTTTTTTTATATATACTAGCAATCGCATTTAGATAAAAAAAAATCTCAACGAATTTGATTAATTAAACGGAAAAATTCCGGAAATTCTCGAGAAAATTTGTACGCATTTTTATTTTAATTCGGTACAGGCGAAAAAAGTAATGAAGTTTTAATTTACTCAGCAATAAAAATCAAAAATAAAAAGAAATATTTGTATTTGTTTGTGCATACTCACGGCAAGGCAGAAAATTTTTTTTAATAAAATATTGTTTGATGAAATATAAACATGAAGCTCAATTACGTTGGAATTTTGTTGAGATTGTGCTCTCACAGTAGTTTGTATGTTGAATTTAATTAAATGAAGATAAAGAAACATTGATACGCCGTTTAAAATTCAACTTTCAATAATGTTGAATTGTTCTCTCTTGGTGCTTTATTATATTTATTATTTTATATATTTTTTTTTAATTTTTTTACTATTGGAAAGTTAAATTGCTGTAGAATGACGATGCAACTGCTGTAGACAGCAAGATATATTGTACATTATATATTACACTGGCTTTTAGTTTAAATTTTGCCAAAGAATTGACATTTAATTGTACAATAACATTTTTTTTCTATATAACTCTGGATTATTTTGATATTCATCATTTTTTATTAAATTAAATTAAATTTAGTAGCTCGCCTATTCTGAAGCAAAATACCATATCGCATTCCACTCGGTTCGCAAAAAATGATAATAATAAAAAACCTTGTTCATATATCTTTGTAGAGTGTACGTACCGAGAATATAGTAGATTATTTTGGTCATCGTCTCTCTCGCTGGTATCGGCAATATTCCCGATATTAAATTCCAGCTTTCACTGATAACTAATAACTAATTACAAAGTTATTAACAATTAGTAATTTAATCACCGTTTTTTAATTCATTATACTTTGCGACATTTATTAATATAATAACACTTTTAATTAAAAAAAAATCTGAAAATTACTTTATAATTAAAAAAAGGAAATAATTGATTTTTAACATTCTCTTTCTCTTAAACAGCACCGGGCTTATGACCCTCGGGTCGGTTTTTATAGACAATTTTATAGGCCACAATAATTTTATGTACGATTTTATTATAGTTTGCTCAGAGTTTTAATTTACAAGTACGAAATAATTTATTAATAAAATAATTTTTTTATTTATAAAAAAAATTAGGTTCTCCCATTAACATATGCATATTTTGTTTCATCGAAGATAATATTATTGATCAATAAAATTATACATTCAAAAAAATTAGAACCTTCTTTTTTTGAATAATAATTAACAACTTGCAATCATTATGCAATCTTTACAGAATGAGTCTTTAAAAATTCCTCGAGGTTTAGTCATGCTCAGTTCACTATCCTTAGCCATCTGTTTAAAGTCTGATGCCTAAATTCGCGGAAAAAATTCTTCGAGTTAAAAATCTAAAATTTAAAAATTGTTTTATTAATCATACAATGAATAGATTTGAATGGATCTAGAATAAACCGTTAGCTGGCTATTGAAGCAATTTACTTTTTCGTTCGGGGCGTAGCATATATTTTTGGACTCTCCGGAGCCCTTTAAAAGTTTAAAGGGCCAGCAGTACCGGTAGAGGAACGGCGTAATAGTAAAAAGCAGCTGGTAGTCGTCTGAGGTCGTCTGATCCTTCACGGTTCTTTAAAGCCACCCAAGAGAGTCATTTGAACAAGGAGTCTGCTTCCGGAAAGTGCAGGTATATAATACACTCGGGCAAAATGGAAATATATCAACGTTTCATCATTCTCCTGTATGTGCTGTACTAGACTCCGCCAAAGGAAACTGCTAACAACAACAAACAAAAGTTAATGCATACGTTCGTGTGCTTACATGCACTGAAATAAATATTTTAAAATACTCACCGGTCCAATGTTACTAGATTTACGTATTTTCTCAACAATTACTTGTAAATTTATCCATTTACATCCCTCTGGAGAAATATTTTCCTTGTTTTTAACTGTTGGACGCTGGAACTGGTCCTACAGTTTATGGAAAATTTTTTTTATACCGGAAAAAAATTATTTTGAATCCGTTTTTTGATATTTTACTCCAATGGTATGGTTTGGAATCAAAATTAACCATTTAAGAATTTTTTTCTGGTCTTAATTTGAATAAGAAAAAAAGTTATCATTTATTCAAAAGTTAATAACCGCGATAACTCCCTTATAATTTTGAAGGAATGCTAATGAAACTTGGTTTACTTACCTTTTGGGTAGTTGCCTAGGTAATGTTAGAAGCAGATCAAAATCGGTCGACCAGTTTTGGAAATAAAGGCTATGTCAAATTTTGAACCATCAAAAAAAGTGTCTTTTCTTACTGAATTTATTTTGACAGCAAAAATTATCAGGTTTAAAACTATCAAAAGGTTTTTGAATTATACCTCTTGTTATCCAGCATGAAGAATTCAAACTACGCCTGATTGGACGAGTAAAAAAGACTTAAGCCGATGACACTCGATACTGTATGCAAACTAACATAAAGAATATGTGGATGTGTGCACGTATGATGGATGCGGTTTTTACAGTGCAGTATATTAGAGATTAAGCCGAAGCAGGAGGATTTAATATTTAAGCGAGTGAACAATTGATGGAGCGGCAGACAAGAGTGCCAGGCGAGATTAACTTGATGAGTTTGAGGGCGAATTATTAGGTATTTGGCCCTTAGCCCATTAGCTTTTCACATATTTATACCGCAGAGATTATTTGAAATATATAGATACAGATACCCTGTATATTGGTAATATAATGTCGCGATCGCGCATGTTCGTCCGAGCATAACTACTGCTCGAGGGGATCTATGTAACAGGCGTTATCGTGTTACCTTAAAACGCGTGGGCATGATCTATCGCGTGATGCCCGACTACGACTCTGTAGTGAATACTCGCGTAACGAGCGCGAAATTACGATGTGGATAACAAGAGGGATCGTTGCCGAGCTTCACTTTTTATTATATTTTATATTTTATATTTTATATTTTATGCTTTATTCTCTACTCTTGTTTTTTTTTTATTTTTTATTTTCATTTGTACTTTAAATTTTTTATTTCCTAGTAAATACATCTTTCTTTTCCTCATATTTTTTTCCAACATATTCAGCTACTTTTATTCGTTTTTAGTCGTTATTGTGAAAACCTGGCGGACTACTGATACTCTTTTACAATGAGGATAAGCCTATTATCATAATTTCAAGCTCTCTCGTTTCATATTTTTGTATACGCATTTTCAAATTCTTATTGTACTAATTTATCGCTCAAAATTACTGTATTGCTCACGTAGATTGAACATAAACATTCATATTTGCTACAGAAGCTTATAAAATATTTCCCAGAAGTTTTTTTTTTAAATCACGCATCATTTTTTCGCAATTTTGCTTTATATTTTGAAAGCCCTGCTTTTTTTTCTTGAAGACAAGGGGAGTCAAATTGAAATATCATCTCTCAGACACTGAAGGGATGATGAAAGGGAAGTCAAGTTAACACCTAGTCTCGGGAAACAAAAGAAAAAAATCAAGGGGATCCCCGATAGGACCCTACAAACAAAAAGAATCACTTCCACAGAAATTCACTTGAATAAAGTTCTTTAAATTCAATTTAGTGAAAATTTTTAACAATTATTATTTTAGTTGGGTCAAAAATTCACAAAATTTCCTTTCAAATTTTTTTTTAATGAACATTAAAAGTTTGAAACAAAATTCAATTTATTATTGACTAAATCTACAAACAACACACCTAAGAAGATTATCTTTGAATAATGATGAGATAATTAAGCTAATGAATATTTAATAAAATGAATTAACCGAGTTATTGTTTATGTTGGTCTTACCGTCGACTAATAATCGTTCGCTAACTCTATAATTCCCACCCATGCGTGGAATTCCGGGGTCTTTGAATACTAAATGATTATTATATTGAATAATCAAAGGATTACCACGAGCACAATGTACTCTTAAGGATTCTGTTGCGAGTTGTGTAGCCCTCGAAGCCTTTCTCATCGGCTAACACCCTTGAGATGATAATGACGATATATATAAGAGCAAATACCCTGCATGGTCCACTCTCGATAAGACTTTATCCGCGTTAACAGAGCTTACTTCAGCAACTACACCTTAGGCTGCACAAATACAGAGAAAATTATAACGAAAAAGCTGAAGTTACTTCAAGCGTTTTATTTTAAAAATGGCCCTGAATTAAAATTAAATTGTTGAAAGATAAATACTCTAGTCATTTTAATTTAATTTTTTTTTTCCACCAGAAACTAATTATAATTCTGCATTACAAGGTTTTGTATTATTTAAAAATAATTTTATCCGCCGGGATTAATTTTTTCCACTATTTTTACTTGTATAATAATAATAATACTATCATTATATTATTTTTATTATTAGCTTCATACGCCGAATGTGAGTGCACTTTTTTTCTTTCTACCCCAGAAGTTTAAAAAGAACTAACCCTCCAAAGCCGCATGAAATTTTCAACCGGATGTAGGCGTTAACATTTATTGAGTTTTTAATAACTAAAGTATTAAAAAAAAATACTTTTAAATTTTCTTTAATAGTCCAAAACATTTTAGGATTTTTGTTTGGGCTTAAGAACATGAGACAAAACCCCCGGGGCAAACTGGTACCCTCTGTTTTGTATAAAAAAAAAAAATTTAATGTCGTTTCACCCCGGGTGGCTCCCTGAAAATTTTCAGAAAACGTTTTTTTTTTTTTTGACAAAAGCAAGCCCACATTTGTACTCGAGATCTTTGGTAAAAATTACCCAAAACATCTGGTCATACTAATTTTTGTAAAGGAAAATAAATTTCCAAGGGGACAAATTTATTGACCACTAGTACAATCATAACATTTGTTAGTCATGCGTCAAGTAAACACTTTGAAAGGCATCATATGCAAAACAACCTTATCAATATACATTTTCCAAAAAGTTGTGACTTTGACGTGGGTTATAGATTATTTCATTAAATTAAATTAAATTAAATTAATAACTAAACTTCTAACTTGTTTAAACATTTAGATCCGTTAATACTAAAGTTAACTTTTTTAATTTTTTCGATCAATCATGCAAACAGAAAACACTTACGCGTCAGTCTTAATTATCGATCTGTCATATTATATGTTATATATACAGTATACCATTAAAGATTCGGAGTAAAAAAAGTAAGCGGCTTTAACGTGAGTCGGCAGATGTCGAGGAGGTAAACGAACTATGGGATTAGAAAATTCACAGGGCGTCATAATGGCAGCCTGAGTATGCAGCTGGCTTGTTTCGTGGAAAACAGATAAAAACATGTCCCAATTTTTTTTGGTCTCTTTATACCAAGCTATATCTACTACACCATTAGTTTTCCTCCAGCTTTTCATCAGGATATATTTTTCCACTCATATTTATACCCGGAAAAAAAAATAAAAGCAGTTTCGTTTTATAATATCCGCACCGCTAAAAATGTATTATGCGATTGGTGGATGAGATTTCACTGAAAAATCTTCTGAGGATTCTAAATAAATATATTTTCTGGGGTATTAAAAAATCTAGACAGAAAAAAAAGATTTTTTTTCAGAGCGAGCTGATGTTCATTAGTTGGTTTTTAATAAATATTTTTTTCAACATTTATATTAATAACTTTTTTTAAACATTTTGCAATCTCCCGTCATATGTTTAGTTAGTATTGCGTAAAAAGACTCGAGAGTGTGTTGGCTCGTCGGCCGCCGGGAGGTTCTCAGAAACATAGAACGTTTTCCGGTCAGCCGAGAAGCTAAGAAATACAAGTAAAGGTTGAACGGAAAGTTACTGTTCAAGTGGATGTATATACATGTGTGGTTATGTCCTCGATGCGACGTAATCGCTGGTGCAATTCACGATAGCCCATAATTATCACTCAATACTCGCGATCTTCGTGTAGAAAGTGGGAGGGGGGAAGTCAAAGTGTTATTAAACTTCAGCAAAATGAACTAAATAGCCTGAAATAATAACAGAGTCCATTAAAATAAATTTTTACTTCATCTGTCATGTATTAAAACTTAAATACTATGATTTTTTTGTCTCATTATAATAATAAAGATTTTCAAAGAAGTACTTATGTATCGGAAAAAAATTTTCGCTTTAAATGATTTTCTGGAAATACTTGTTTAATATAAAAAATTAATTATCAATAATGATAAAAGTTAGTGTTATCTTTATTTTTTATTTTCAAAAAACATTGTAGCTACGTATAAAAGTAAGTAAGTGTGCAAATGATAAAAAATTATCGTACTTAGATATCGCAATATTTATTCCTCGAAGTTATAAAACTTGGTGATATATAATTAAATAAAACTAAATCTTTGATTAAACAAAGTTAATTAAATAATGGTTTAACAGTCGAGAGTTTTCATTACGAATAAATTAAATAAAACAATATACATATAGAAAATTTAAGTTATGGTATTAAAAAGCAAGTACTCAGCGAAAATAATTTCAACGTCAGCATTGAGTTTACGACATCTGCCATTATTATATACATATATAATATCCTATCCTTTATTATATTACATTTCCCGTACTTAGACTTTCTCTTCTTTATTTTTAACATAGATATATAAATATAATATATAATTTTTTTATTTGCTCTCATTTCTATCTTCGTCACGCACCTTTTTCCTCCGTAATTTCGCGCAAGTTACCGGAAAAATGGATCACTATTGTTTCCTCTTGTTTAATAGCTCACTGTTTAGTCTTGCCTTTTTGTTTAATTTTTTTTTTTCCATCAGCGTATTCACTCTTATCTTTAACAACGACGGTCTGATTGCCAACAAGTCCAGGGCCTTTTGTCTGTACTTAATATTTCTCTTTTATTTTTTTCATTCAATTTACCGACGCTACAGCTCATTCACTTAATTGATTTTATTCCGGTAAATTTTTATGGAGAACAATAGCCCGGAGATTTAGCTCCGTCTTTATGGGATCCGGGAAATTAGTTTGTTAATATGTAAATAAAGTTATTTCGAAAATTCTTAGCTAGTCGTAGAGGTTTACTGGGTTATAAGATCTAGAGTAAAATGTTGGTCGTTTGGCGTAAGGCCAACCCTCGGGAAGCGCTCTTTTCTCTCCGTGGAGGTGTAATGCGTAAGCGGAATTTTTAGTGTAAGACAACCTGGAAAATATAATGTAATTCTGAATAAAATAATTCTTACGAGACAATATCGATATTTTTAACAAACTTTCAAGGATAAAAATTCATTTTAAATCTTAATCTTGAGATTGAGATTTAGATTACCTCGTATTTCTTCCAAGGGCTTTTGTTTTATTGGTGCCAAGCTGGAACGTCAGTGCACCCAATCAACTGGATATAAAGTCGCCATTGTATAAATAAAAAAATATCGATAGAAATATTGGGGTGGGGGGACGAGATGATAAAAATAATAAGAGAAACGAAAAAAGGAAAAATTGCGAAGCAACGTGGATCTGATTTATCTCTGAGAATAGGAGAAAGAAGGGGATGTGTAGTTGGAACATTAGCCAACGGTCAATCGTCTCTTTTATTTTCTACCTGAAAAATATTTTCTTTATCCTCACGTACCGGAGAGCACCAACTCGAAAATCACAGCACGTTGAGTGCACTGACATAACGTTGAGGCGAGAAATATAAAATAAGAAGAAAAAATTCAAGGAAAAATAGCCAAGAGACTATTTCAGAATGATGCAATCTGTACCGAGTCAACGTACACTCTATAACTTATATCTTATATTATTATTATTATTATTATTATTATTATTATTATTATATATATACGATCTTCCATACAATCCTGTGCAATAATCTTAATATGGATTCCAAACTATTTAAATTCAATTTTGCTATCAAATTGCTCGTTGAAAATTTTATTATAGCTCCAGTTTTTCGCTTAAGGGGAAATTTCTTCGGTTCAAAATTAGTAATTTAAAAAAATTACCTTGCTGAAAGATTTAAAATTAATATTATGTTTATAAATAAATAAATGCTTTAAGAATTTTCCATAAATTGTAATTTGTCCAACAGATCTGGCAATTCGACTTGACTCATGCGCTTTACAACAACCCGAATTACATCACGTTCTTGAACTTATTTAGTAACAAGTCTACACACATTATGTACAGTACACAGATATAAAAGTATGATCATACGTGAATATCGTCACGTTTCATTTATACATACCTCAAAAAAAAATAAAAAAAAAAACTTACATCATCAACGAATTGTCTGCAAGGACACATCAACATTCTTACCTCTACACATGTTATACATAAATACATACTACAAGATCACCTGCCAACTACAAGATTATCTTTTTCCGATAATTTTTTAAACACTCGTTATAACTATGACTAATACACTAAATAAAGTATTGCATCACTCTAAAAATAAAAAATTAATAGCTTGAGTGAGCAATTTTAACCGGGTTCGGTTCCAATTTAAATTAATCGTCAAATATGACTGGATAAATTTCGAAAGCAATAAAATAAAACTAGAGGTATTGTAAATTTTTTATATTTTATACATTTTGACCATGTGTCCTCTTGTGCTTGAAGTACATATTTATATATAGTATATAATATACAATATATGTAATGTTCTTTACCGTACCGTAAAAGTATATATGAGTCATATGACATACGGTCATTGCCTAATCATATTCCGAGTTAATGTGTAGTGTTCAATGCATGTGTGATGTACGTTACACATACATAAATCTTCTCTCTCACTCGGTACTTGTTTCTCTCCGTCTTTCAACATTCCGTCTGCTGATACGACAGACAGCCCGGCGTCACTGCAATATCTTGTTTTATTATTATTAGTACGCCAGATTATAAGTGTCGTTGTTGTATACGTACTAGATGCGCAGTATTATCTAAGTATCTGTGGATATTATGTGAACATACGTGTACAGAGAAAGAGTTCAAGTTAGTATGTACATATTCATTAAATTTCTTGCACATAAATATAAAAACGTGTCGTTTTTTCTCGATATTAGCTATTCTATTTTATGGCTTAAAATATTCTATATTCTCTATTTAATATTCAATAATATTCATTTTATGCCGTGCATTTAATGATAAATGAAAGGCAATTAGCGGAATTCAGATAGATAAGCATAAAGATAGTCTGTTGAATATTTTAAACAGTATATTGTTATGACTGGACTTTTATTTATACCGCTGCAGTCTATTCTTCACGATAAAGCCGTTTAGTATTCGAATTTTCTAAGAAGTTTTACATTTACAGACAATAGAGAGTCGTTAATTATACTCGATCGTCAAAATTATTTCAATAGGTATATAATTTTCGAAATATTTAAATTAGTAATGTCTAAATTCATTATGCAGTTTTTTTTTTTCATTTTTGTTATGGTAATTTTCGTATTTTTCGATCGTTTGAGTTATTGTGATTAATGAAGGTGTTTAAAAGTCAACTTGAGAAATTTTTTATCTTATTAAAAATTGTATTTGGACGTATCAGAAATTTTTTCGCAGGCAGACAGATTAAAATCTAGGAGAGTTTAGGTAAAAAAAAAGAGATCCCAATAGCAACAAATCCAAAATGACTGTACTCGCGTGAACAGTTTAAGCAGTTGTGACAAATTCAGAAGCAGACGCGAGAAATACATTAGCGAGACAAACGATACGTTGGCGCCGGAATTGATCTTCTTACTCTTGGAGACTCGACACCCTCATCCGTCTTCTGGGTTACACCAGTGTAGACTTTCATTCTTCGGGAGTAAGTAGTGGTGTTTGGCTATACAGTCCTACTAATACAACTACACCAGTTACGGCATAAGTAGTAGTAATAGTAGTTCCTATTTCTCTTTTACCAAGAGTGCTGGTGTTCTATTCTGCGCCAGCGAAAATTTCGTCCCGCTTCCTGAAATTTACTCGGTAAATCATCGAGAAATTTGGAGGTCGCTACTGAACCAACTCCTTAGAGCCGGACCAAATAGAAGTAAAGATAGAAGAGACAAAGACGAAGGGGAAAACCGCGGAATGCCGGATTAAAACCACCCAAAAATTATTCACATATAAATTATACCATTTGATAAATGACTTTTGTAATTATGATTAACGGGGCACCTTTTTGTCCCTTCTTATTACAATAATACATTTATATTGAAGACTATGTGCTTGCTATTGCAACTCGAATTTTGAATTACGAGAGATTTTGGCAAACAAACTTTACGGAAATTTATTGTAAGCGTGAGAGTGAGTAGTTGGTATAATAGCGAGAACGTGACGGTGTTCAATACTGATAAATAAGGATGGAAATAAAAATAAATTTGTCTATGTTCTGTGTTTTCTGCTCGGAGAATAAAAATAGTGGGTATAGTATATTTAACTTGGTATAATTTTTCACACCAACGCCGTTAATCGTAGTAGTATTGCGCGAGGTCATGGCACCTCGGCCTCGTTCACCAGAAGATGTACGATAACAAATTCCGCCCGCTTTCCGTCCAAGTGCAGGCTTTATCTTTCGTGACTCCAGATAATAATTTTATTTTTATAAATTACTGTAATAATAAAATAAGTTTACGAACTACGCATGTTCATAGATAAACCTCGGTAACAATACGGCGCTTAATTATTGATAAAAAAAAAATTTCAGATTGCGAAATCGCTGCTTAAAATCTTTAAAAAGCATTTAAAGATGCTTCCGTGATTTTTAACCTTCAACTGTTGGGAGTTAATATATTAATTTAATGGACTTATAAATATTAAATGATTTTTTTTTTTACTTAGAAATAATAATTACGAAATAGAATGTTGCTTTATATTAGATTTTTTTGGCCTTGGTGTTTTTTTTTGTGACTCAAAGGTCTTCTTTCATCAAATTGTGATGTTAAGAAATAAAAGTAAAAGAATATGTAATTGTAAAAGTTACTAACGCTTCTATTTACTTACAATGACTTTCCTAGAATGACAGTAAAAATGATTTTTCGTGATGATATATATATATATATATCAGAGTTAATCATTTTTTATAGGAACATTTGAAGCATAAATGTGAATAACCATATATGAAATGGTAAATGGCGTAGCACTGTTGAATGAACAATTCAAATTCCCTGATATATAACCAGCGATTCGATTAAACTTCCATTTGAGAATTGACATCCGTTCCACGCGGCTTTTCCACTTTTACTTTGATGACTTCCAGATTATTTATTATTATCTTTTATGTTCCTCCATCCACATTTCTTTATTTTTTATTCATTTATTATTGCATTAGAATATCAAAAAAAATTTTTTTGAAACATCCTACGGTGAAAAAAAAATTAAATTGAATCAAAAGAAACTAATTTTGAAGAGTGTTGTTGTCTTGAATCAAGACAAAAAACTCTTGAATTAAATAAAATTTACTTAAACCAAGAAAAATTTTTTAGCTCAAGAATTTTTCTACTCAAATCAAGAAGATGAAATTCTTCAAAATTATTTACTTGATTCAAGTGAATTTTTTTTTCTGTGGTTAAAATTTTTTCGCTTTATTTTTAATTACTACATATTAATTTCCGTGACTGCGGAAATTGATTTTCATCTGAACGGCATATCAGAATTAATTGGATTCAATCAAAAATTGTTGTATAAATTATATCAATAACCCGAAAGGTTAGTTGAGGCAATAACGATAAAAATATATAAACGATATTATTCCCCGATAAAACCAATTGGTAATTTATATTATGAATATGAATTATTAGGAGATTGATTTGTCGATAATTCGATAAATTAATGTATAATATTGAGCATGTTAATTTTCCAGTATGCAATATATTATATATGTATAATACGAGATAGGTATAATGCTGTTACTAGATATATATAATAGAGAGGAGGAAACTTACGAGTGGCATTGACTCCTCTACATTGACATATCCGATAACAACATTCACATTGTCCTCTCACAGCTTTTCTCTACTCTTTTCCCTTGGATTGCATTATGCATTATACATTATGCATTATACATTGAATCTATCTATACATACAGAGTTACAGAGTTACAGAGACATGTAACCATGTAACTGTTTGTGAATGAAAAACAACGCGAGAGATGTTGATCAAAATAGTTTTCATGAATATATCCAAATTCAATGTATCGAACCATCGTCATCCTTTCCCAATCTATATACATACATATAAAGAGAGAATATAGCTCTCGATCACGTGCAAATTGCCAGCGGCAACCAGCCAGCAATTTGCATTCTACAGAATGAAATGCGTCTCTTGTCTGATAGTCATAGACAACTCCCATTTCAATGGATCCCAAATCTCGTTACACTTTTTATCTTTTTTTGTTCTATAAATTTTATACCACACACAAAAACACAAACACTCATACATTTAACCTAACAAAACACTTTCGTAAACATTGATATTTAAATTTTACCTCAGCGTCAATTATTCCTATCAGATAGAACAAGTTTCTAAGGCTTTTTTGGTGATACCATTTAATTTCAAAAGTTACTATTTAATAGTCAAGATAATAATTTTTTTTCTCGGGTTATTTATAATAAATTACAGAGAATAAATGTTAATTTTATAAAAGGTCCTTCTTCGTCCATAAAGAAAGTTTTTCACGGTAAACTAGCCTTCTATGAAGTAATTTACTCGGTAGCTGACCTTTTATTTTACAAATCTTTATGGTACCAAACCCTCAGCAGAACCCCAACTTCTAAAACTCTTTCTTTTCTCATTACAACCTCAGGATAGAATTTTATAAAAGCCTGTAATTGCCTTATTACAAATTTACCGACTCAAGCATTCCTCTTTGTCTTTGTTACAAAGCTTAAAAACTTCATCAATACCCAGTCCGTAGTAAAAGCTTTTCAAAGAAAAAAAACTGAGGAAGAAAACCGAGAAATAAAACCATTGGTGCATTTAAATTATCTCAAGGAAAAAATAAATAAAACATGTTAACTTTATTTATTATGATCCCCGACATTGTTCCCGGCAATTAATATCATTTCCAGACGGTAATTGGTTATTGTGATTTAAAGCAAACAATAATAACCTTTTTTTACCGACGTACCATCAACTTGAGCACGTACTTTGACAAAAGAAAGCGATTTCTTTGGGAGGTAAGGAGAAAAAAATGTAATAGAACAACCAGAAGAACAAGAACAGAGGGAGAAGGTAGCTGGTTTGTTCCGAGCAGGAGCATTGCGATTATTAATCGCATCACGCGACAGGTAATTTACATCTCCACGGGGGTCGTAAGGCTTTATCAAGAATTACGAGATGCGTCACATGCACGTATACAACACACCGCTATTATATTACTGAAGCCAGTAGCCGTCTAGGCTCCTGTTTACTCCAAACATATACATACTGTACAGAGCAATTGTGTAACTTGGCGCAGTGTTAGTTTCAGTTGAAAAACCCTTATGACACAGCTACAATACAACTCTCAGTAGTTCTTTCGAGTTTGAGTCGAACAAACGTTGACGTATCTATTAATCATGCCGCCCAAAAAAGATCGAAGATGTTCTGTTCAACAAAACAGTCAGGGAAAAACTTTACTTCAGAAAATCAATGTTTGGTTAATGATACTCGGCTTGAATTTCCAAGAAAAATACTTATTGTTCTTTTTGGCTCACTCGGAAGGATTATATTTCTGGTTCATATTTTAATTGGGTCTTTGTTCTCAGTTTTTACTACTTTTAGATAGAGGGTCATTAAATATTGGTGGTTCAATCATAGTTAAATGGTGTATTTCTAAAAAGTTAGTTTATACTTTAAAAAACATATATTATGTTGATGTGGTATCATAAAATTGGGTGAAGTTATTTTGAGTCGATAGTTCATGAGCGGTAGTGGTAAGAAAGTATAAGCTTTCATATAGTAAATATATATATAGAATATGGATAGACAGACAAGTAATAATTTTATATTTTTGAGCTTATATATTGGGCATTAGAGCGGGTACTTTAAAAATATATAAGGTGGTATTGACGAACCAAAAATCATTTGATGGCCGTCTTAACTTAATGCTATATAGCAAAAAATAAATCCATAGAGAATATTTATGGAGCGAGCTTTTAGGTTGTCCTGACGACCATGTTGGTCGTTAAGTTTTTTTCTGTTTCGTTTTACTCCGACGGTGTTGCCAAACCCGAGCGACGATTATTTCCTGGTTGTTTTACTCTCTCCCATTGTTTTTTTTTTTTTTTTTTTTTTTTTACGCTAAATTACTTTTTATAATACTGTCAGCGGTAACTATTAAATATTTAAATATAGAACAAAGACCAGAGAGAGAGAGGAAATAAATAAATAGATATATATGCGTTTCTTATTTCACGATTTTATTCACAATTCGTAAATTTATCTGATGGGATGATATTATGACAAGTTATAAAGAATGAGTTTGCTCTTGAGAAAAATAGTTATTTAAATGTATGTAGAATCGATTTCCATGATTGTTTATTGAATTTAAAACAAATTTTTATAAATTCTTTTCTTCGGTTCCTCTGACTAAACTTTCTACGTAAAACTTTAGATAGATTGGAAAAGTTTGTAACCATTTAATCAAACGGAGGAGAAAAACATAATGAATTTCGGATAATCCTTTCTTGCTACTGTTGCCAAAAATTCACCCAGTTGTTTGTTCATTTATTATTAACTATATATATCAAAATATAAACATTTAACACACTTTTGGAAAATTTAAAACTTTCCAAATTTTTACATAAATAATCCATAGCAAGTATCTTAAAAAAAGTGAAGGCACATCTAAACAAGAAAATATCAGGTGTGTTTTAACGATCGGGTCAAGATCGTAAAATTTTTACAACTTTCTGTTCTCGTTATTCGTTATTGCAAAATGAATCTATAGATAATGTAGGAGTGGATTTTTTAAACCTGTAACTATTCATCATGCTCACTAAAAGTATCCGATATATATTTAGGCCCACTAAATTTTGGATAGACACGCCAAAGTAACCTAAATTATTATTAGTTTGTTTTGTTTATGCGGAATAAATCAATACGCGAGTTGTTCTGAGTATTTAACTGTATATATTGTAATAGTAGTGAAAAATTAAAAATACGATACGGAAGCCATATTTCGGGGGACTCATTTCGGATGACAAATTATTCGGAGAAACATATGCATCTCAATGGTTGGATAAATTCCAGCGTTATTAGTAAAACAGTCGACTATTACTCTCAATTTATGTCATAATCTAGGGAAAAAAGGTAAAGCAGAGAAGAAACCCTTTCCAGTGGAAAGATTTATTGATTAGGCAAATTTTTTTCTCTTATTACCATTCAAATGTAGGAGATAGAAGATAGGAGACGGTGGGTAGCTGGGTAGTTGGTAGGTAAAAAAGTAAAAAAGCTTTAAGCCAGATAGAAGAGTGTGTCAGAATGAAATTCATTTGAAATGACACAATTCAATTACTCGCGAAGTGAATGGGAAAAGAGAATTGATCATGGAATTGCACCTCATTCGCTAAACCGGAGAAAAACGTGATCAAGTGGAATTTCTTTGTCCGGATGAGAAATCAAGAACGACCAGAGTAATATAACGTATAAGTGCATTCGATCCTGAAAAAGAGTCTAATGAAATTTTTTATTTTACACTTGTTCAAGATATTGTAACTTTGCTTGATCATAAAAAACACACAATACCAATAATAATAATAATTACAACAATAATGATGATAAAAATACTAATGTTCCGTTTCTTTATAAACACACACTTATTGTTGAGCATTTTCTTTGTATGATATAAAGGAAAATCAGCTTTTATAAATTTTTTGTGTTTGTCTATTGGATTTACGTATGCAGGCTGTTTTTAGTCCTTTAGAATTTAAAATCCATTTCCAGTTCTCTTGCACCTTTAAACATCTCCCGGGAAAGGAATAAAACATTAAAATTGCATTCCATCGTCTATCGATCGAAAAGAACACCAGATCTATAAATTATTTTTATGCATTTCAACGGGTTCATTCTTTTCATGTCTTGTAAAAGCTATTTCAGTTGGCTCGTCTTTGGCTCATTCTGGAGTTGTTTTTCATCAGGAAGCCGGAACAAAAAATAACGTATACATCCGAGATATAATTCCCTTTCCCGGCTACAGAGCAGGGAAAACCTTTATCAAGTGTGGATGTGAGAATGATGGGGTTTGAATTCTGGGGGAGCATCATCCAGGGATGCCAGAGCAGAACGCGAAATACAGACTTAGATACAGCCTCTTTGTTCCTGATTGATCATGATACTTGCTCTCTTTAAGCTTTGTCTATCACAAAGACCCTTTGCGGTGCAGTTTCGACGCCTTTGCAAGCCAAGTTTCCTTCCTGGAAAAGCACTTTGTTCACAGTTCTCTTGTTGTGTGTAGTTTTGCATCATATGGTGACACTTAACTACAAAATGGTCATGTTGATCGTTAAAAAACGTGAGTTAGTAACTTTTGACCGAAGTTAGCGGATTTATTGGCTCAACCAGACCGAATCGAATATCCAGCAATGATTAATGGTCCAGTAGTCAGTATCAGTGGTTGTCTTAGCATCTACCTTTTGCATAGTTGACTTGTTCACCCAATATCAAGAGATTCCACACAGTTCAGAACACATGAATGGAATCTGTTCATGGAATCTTCTCGCGTTGGATTCGTCAGAGGATTGGTGATACTGCTGTTGGTCCTTTAGCACGACATCCTATTTCCTTTAGCACAACACCGAGACAAAATTTGAACCGGTCCTTTGTCGAGAACTTCCCTGATACAACTACTACTATTGGCATAGCCGAAGTTGTAGTCTTCCTGATATACAGTACACGTATTAATCTGGGAATACTGAAACCTCGCTGAGAGAATAACCATTATCAGACACAAGGGCTGGTCGACACGCACCCCAGTATTGTCCCTTTGCCGGGAGCCCGATACTACAACCCAAAGAATAGAGAAGAGAGACGTAAACAAAGACTAGCAGCTGTCTCTTTTTTGTCTGCTACTAGCACCATCTTCAAAAGTTACCCAACAAAGAACTTTTCCGCGATAAAAATTTGACATAATATATATCCCCGGTGGTTCTTGATGAGCAAACATCAGCGAAGTCTTTTTGCTGCACAACAAACCGGTGAATGTATTACTGAAAGAAGGCACTCACCCTAATAGCGAAATTGTGGAAAAAGGTCGTATAATGCCGGAGAGATTGCCAGTCAAGTACAAGGATTCACAACTTTCAATGGAAGCAATAGTTTACTTGAAGGTTATTCAACGTCGAGCTGTTTTTTTTGTCCTTTAGACGTTAGTTAAAAATAATTAAACGTTAAACCGATGTATTTCTTAGATGTTTTACGCAAGACAATGCACCCAGCTGGAATTGTTCCAAGTGCTGACAAAATAATTGCCGCAGTGAGTCTCTGTGTACAAGGCACTTTAACTGACTGCTTACCCACGATGTTTTACACCAGCGTAGCAATTTGTCGTCGAGGAAGTATAACAACTACGGTAGTCTTAGATATACAGTGAGCGAGCATTTGGAAGACGACTACCAACAAAAATATATATTTTTAAAAAGCACCAACAATCTTCTGATAAAATAAATAAATAAATAAATAAAGAGCTGGAGCAAGTGCTGCTGATGATTATCGATCAGTGAAGGAGAGCCATTAGATTATTAGGGGCTTTAATGCCAACGGCAAAGAGCTCACCTCGGAGGTTTGTGTGCCATTAGTTGCGTGATACATACTGATAATCCATTGGCTAGTTAGTTCAACAGGAGTGGCCATAAGTCTTTGTCCCGAAAGTGGTTTGCCAGCTCGGTCTACATCTATAGATCTATACGTCCATAGACCAGCACAAAGACTAACTGCTTGGAGCTAGAAGCTAGATGACGTAAGATTTAGAAGTGGGATGATGTAGCGGTGAGCTAGAGGGGCAGGCTGCTGCAAGGGGCATCCTAGAACGAGCTTTAGTGTGTGCGGGTGACCCTCCGTGATGAAAACGAGGCCGAGGACCAGCTAGTGAGCTTCGCAGGCAGGCAACCAACCAGTAAAGGGGTGAAAAATGTGGGACCGCGTGCCAGCTCGGGGGAAAATACCCGGTAGAATGCGTCTTTGTATGGTAGTGGCGCACGCGGGCTCTTGTTCTCTTTGTCCTGGCGGCACGCTTCTGCCAATCGATAAAACGCCCCAGTTAATGGAAGCATCCGTGAGCTGCTTTGTACATCCACCACCCACGCATTGTCACCTCTCGTTTCTGCCCGCGGCTACCACCCGGATAATCTAAAATACTTGGATTTCATCCCAATTCATCCCGGTCGAGCTCATTCGGGCTTTTAAAACCTAAACCGTTTTCCATCTTCTCTTCTTTTCTTCTCCTCTCGGGTCTACGGAGGCTGAGCCAACCGGCAAGAGTTAATGTGCTTTCAATTTACGGATTTTTATAAACCCTGAAACGCTGAACGATATTTTTACCCTTTTACTTTCATGTTTCATGTGAATAAGGGTGAATTTAAAGGGGTTGAAAGAGGGGGAGGGGGAGGGGGAGGTTAACAGAGACCGACTAACCGTTGTCAGGGCTACCAACGAAGACAACCCCGGGTGGGTTCTTTGTTCTACAGCACAAACCCGTGTGTGCAAGGGATCGATATTTGAGAGGATAGGAGCCGTACACTCTCTGCTGAAATACAAAGGGAGTCGAGTAGAGGACTACTACTGATACTGATACAACTCCAATGGTTCGGGTTCTGGTTCTGGTTCTAGTGAGGGATCTGCCTCTATACTCATTTTAAAAAGCTCGCCATTTTTTTCCTCTATATATTATGTTATCCAAAGTGAAGCTTTTTTTTTTATTTTTTTTTTTCTTAAACACACTCTACCGCCATCAAAGCTCGAGACTTTTGTCAGGAAATGAGAAAACGAGTAAACCCATTTTTATTTCACCACTCGATATCTTTTTGCTTGGCTGTCGCTGGTATCAAGTGCACCCACCACGGTATAAGGATAATATCTACGGGATTTGATAAAAATCAACCCCGAGAATAGAGAATAGAGATCGTGGATCTTGAAGTACGTGTGAATGGCTTGAGCAAGACTAGCATCTAAATCGATATGTATAATCGATATGTCTGTGTCTATCTGAGAGGAATATAAGAATATAATGCAAGGCAGGCAAGGCAAGGCGTGTGATAGATGAAAAATGATAAAGAAAACATACAAAAAGAAGTCAGTGGCTTTGTTGCGTGACCGATCGATAGAGAGTCATGAGCTTTTGGGCTTTCTCTGTCGCTAGATGAGGATTAATGAAGACCTCCCAACAACATCAATCCGAGCTAATTAAGTTATTGGACAATGCGCTGGTGACGATGAATAGCCGACAGAATGCCAAGTGAAGTGCTTCAATCCTGTAAATGTTGCGATTGCATTATAGATTTTTCACTCTATAATGTCTAATGTACAATGGCTACTTACTGTTTCCCATACCTATCATCACATCTATATACACGGATCACTTTTTGATGCATTGAACCCATCCATCCAGTTATTCATCCTTGATCCCATCAATTTCTCACTGTCATTGACGTTACAGTCAAGGATCCTATCTCCTTTTACCTCTTTCATTCTCAATAACAAAGTAATACCTATTTATCTCAAAACATCCCGAGAATAATCATTCATTTGTTGTGTATCCTCTTTTGTATAAGATGCATTAGCTGCAAGCTTGTAAGTAAGTCTCCTTCCAATGGATATTACAAATAATTGATTCGCAGGTCCTTTTTTTCCTTACAAAGACGCTCAATAATAATATTTCAAGTTTTTCAATGGCAACATTTGTATCGCGACTATTTTTCAAGGCATTTGTAGTTAGATACAGCTATATGACAAAGATAGTTTGACTCCACTAGCCCAGTTGATTTTATGTCCTGAAAAAGAAGGTTGTCTCAGCAGCGTGCTGCAAGAAGAAGACAAAAACCCGTTTCCCGTTTGCAAGACTAACGACGCGAGATGTCCGGACACCGACACAGACAGTCTTGTTCTGTATTATATCTTACGTCGTGTAGAGCACTCTCAGTGACACAAATATCCACGTATACATTATCGACAACAAGAGCTGGGAATAAAAAATAAAACAATAACAACCGACAACCAGCAAAAACGTAAACAACAATGGGACATTCATAAATGCTGGTTGAGTTATTATTCATACTTACTTATATATATATATATATAAAAATATATTTGTATTTGTTCTTCTCTTCTTGAGGTTATTTCACTTTTTCTAAGGGTTGTGATAGCGTCATAACGCATCACGGCCCCGGAATGCTCAACGACAGCAAAATGTCGGTTGACAGATAGCAAAAGGGGAAATTACTACGCAACCTAGAGCTAAAATGACAGTTGGTGAGATCCAGCCACTCACTCTGGTAGCTCTTCTCTTGGATCTTTCCTGGAGTCCCGGTCTTGTACGTGAGCTTGACTATCGTCAGATAATTAGTGAACGTCAGACGTGCTCCTCGTGAAAACAACCTGACAACTAAGCGATAATATTTAGTTTTTATTATTATATTTATTATTGTACTCTGGCTCTATTTATTTTAATCTCTACCAGTATTTTTACTTCTAGAAAAAACAACTTGTCACAGTTGTCGTCAGCTTCATTAATTAGAGGCCCCAAAAAATATCTAAACTTAAATGTCCTCTGTCTTCTTGTCCTCTTAATTGTCTTCGATTTTTTAAACGTGACGCTAATTTTAATTTTGAAATAGTAAATTTATCTTGAGCTAATTCTCAAAAGAAAACAAAATAAATTTAGGTTTTTTTCTCTGCAATTTAAATTTGACAACTGTAAATTGATTGCAGAGTCGGAAATTAATGAAACACAATGGCTTGAGTAAATACAGCATTATGTTTTTGAAACATTAGCAAACTAAGTAACTAAAGGAACGTCTGAATAATCCAGAATCCAGGTTTTATAACTTGAAACTTTTCAGTCTCGACATCTTATTCTCTCTTAACGAATATCTTAAATGTAAAATGTAGTAGCGAAGATGAAGATGTTCTTTATTCCAGAATCACTAACGGGACATTACCCAGTAGACACAGGCATTTCCGCTAAAAAAAATGACAAACTTTCGCAAAGAACAAACCAAATTACCATTTTTATTTTTCGTTGTTTACCATCATGCTTCTTATCCATGTATATTTATATAGAAAATTTTTCCTTCTTCCACTGTTGGGAGTCTCTGCTCGACAAGATGCCTGCCACTGGCTTATGAATATTCAGAGGTGAACGCGTGTCGTGCCCGTTTTCTCTCATCCTGTGCTATGGCAGATGCTCTACTCCGTCAGCGAGCTACGGAAATTCGTATTTAAGGTGTTCAGGGCACGAAATACAGGATCAAAATGGCTGGGCATTCGGGTTTCCTCTTAAATTATTTTTTTATTCATACTGGTGGAATTATTATCATCATTATTTATTGTCTTTTTCCTCACATGCTTCTGCACTTTACCTGTCTCTGACTTTTAACTTATTCACCGACGCCAATCACGGAGACCTATCTAAACAGTCGACGTAAAAACATTTATGGTCCCTGGTGCAACATAAGCTGTTAAAATTTTATTTTTCAAGGTGCACAATTTTAAATTTACGCCCAGCTGTTTTATTAACTGAATTTAAAAATTTTTATCAAACTATAGATGGAAAAAAAAATTTTTTAACCAAAAATTAATGAAAAATCTCTCTGAAAAAGTTAAAAATATAATTTTCATGCTAAATATTAATATCTTTAAATTTAACTCTCTTGAAGCGAGACAATTTAGCGATCATGCGCCATCTGTTGGAGAGTTTTAACACTAAATTAAATAAAAAAATTAAATACTAAAATTTTTTGAGATAAATTTAGAACAAATAAAATTAAAAAGCCCGTAGTTAAAATATTTATAACAATAATAAATTTATATTGCTGCTATAAATGGTTAGCAATTTAAACAAAACGATAAAAAAATATTTTTTCAATAACCATTGAGATTACTTAATTTCCGTTAGTAATATTGATCGTGAATATTTCACCCTTCTGGCTGGTACCGCTGTTAAATATTTGTTCCGAGGTGGAAGGGGCCAAAGAGAGTTTTAGCAGAGCAAAAGCAAGAGAAAGAGCCGAGAAAGAAAGAGATGGACGTAGAAATTTCGACAATTATATCCATGTCTTTCACTCTCGAGGTAGCAATACATTAGTTTAGACACACTCTGGCACACTTACACTCGAGCTCTTGCGCTTACACATAACAACACACGTACACCGAAATCCTTTCGCCGTCGTCGCATTTGAAAGGTTTCTTATCGCACGCATTCGCGAAACCCTTTATGCAATCCCATGGGTTTCGTCCGTGAGGAGTTGTCGGAAATTTCAAAAACTCCGATCGCACACGTGTGAATAAAACAAACAATAAACCAACAAATATTGTGTAAATGTAAATTGAAGTTTTGTTTTAAAAAAAAGTAAATGCCAGCAGTAATTACTTTTAGTTTAAAAGTTCGAGATGCTAGCCAAAGCCAAAAGTTTATACTCGGGAATTTTTAATTGGGTTAATTGTTTGCGAATAATCATTCACGATCACGAGTGAGACGATAGTTTGTCGAGTTATCAACTCTTGAAATTTAGCCAAAGCAGTTGCTTGAGACACTGTTTCATTTCTGCTTATGTCCTTATTCTATATCTATCTATACATTAAATAAATAACCGAGAAAGAAAGAATTTAAGAAAGTGAGCAACTTTTCTCGTTAATTAATGTAATAAACTTTAGCATCCGTTACACCGAAACTTTTTAATCTCGTTTATCTGCTTTTGACTAAAAACTTCCTTATATCAACTATAACTATAACTATAACAATAACTATATCTTTGGAGATACAGAGACCAAAAGTTTGATTTTCGCTTCTGCTACAGTCAAGTCTAGACAGAATAAAATCAAAACAATATTACATTTTTTAATCAACCAACCCAACGCGACCCACTCATTCTTTATTGTACTGGCTACTGTCTTAATCCCAATTTCCCAATTGAGAAAATTACTGTCCAAAGAAAACTTGTCATTTTCGAATAATTTACTCTTTTACAGAATATATTTCATCTTACTATGCTTTACTCGCTTATTTTCATCATAACATTACATAAAATTTAATGTAAATAATTATTCAAAAATCAAAAGCTGTGAAAACGTCAATAATGTAGAAACACCCGAAGCTGTGCCAAAAATAACATTTTCAATAAAATACCCACGCTTGTAGATGTCATCAAACGAGAAAATTTATTAATATTTACACTAATCACATATTATTCTTTGTTGTAAGTATTTTTGCAGTTACATAATTTTGTTTTTATAAAATAACAATTAAATTTATTTTTAACCACAATATTTATTGTTGTATGAATATTTTCTACAAACTAAGCCAAAAACTGTCTTTGATCTTAGAAAAATCGCTTATTTGAAGCCGAAAATAAAATCAATAAATCCAAAAATTGTAAAATATTCCAAAAGAAAAAATCCTTTTCTTATATAACAACATTTGAAGTTGACGATCCCAAGGTGATCCCAAAATTGGTCATCTGTATTAATGTGTACTTACCCGCTTATGTACTTTATTGTATTTGTAGCCCTCGGGGAATATAAGGCAGGTTCTGGAGCTGAAAGTATATAAAATAAATAAATAAATAAATCGAGTTTTATCTCGGTAGTATATTTCAATTACCGGGCAGTAGGTAGATCACTTTTGGGTTCTCGCAAGGTAGAAAATCGGTAGTAACTCTTCTCGGACCGGAATATCGACCTTGAAAAATTTCAGCTGCGCACGTGCACGAGTTTGCACAATGGCAATCCTAAATGCGTGGAGGGTACTATTAAAAAATTCCGGGTAAAAAAATAAAAGCAGGAGCTTGCCTACGGGCCACTCGACAATGTAGCAAGGAGGACATTAAATTCTTTTACTACAGTATATAAGTATTTATGTATGTAAATGACACTTCTCCGCTCTAGGTGTACATATACCTATAAAGGCAGCTATATACGTATATATTTTTTAGTATCGCAGGCAATCGGCCGAGTATAGTTGACGAATGAAACTCGCTACCGGTTTTCTCTCTTTGATCGCCACCCGGGGTGATACCACACGCAGAATTATAACCCTTGTACCGGTGAGTGGGGTGCACAGTGTAGAGTGTAGAGTAGCTGAAAGGGGCGTTGCTGACCAACCGGGTGAACAATCAACGGATTTATATACCAAATGTAGTTACATCTATAGTATAATATAACCTCCCTTGGTTCTATCTCACACTTTTCTCGACCTACATGTATGCATAATGAGAAAAAGGAGGAGTCTCCCTCTGTCGATACATACCCTTATCCACTATTATATACTACATTGAACAAAAATTCAATATATACCTCGACAATATACTATATGCAGAGATATATACTTATATTATTGAATTGAATGGATTTTTGTAAAAGTTTGAGCGCCTTTACCAGTCGCCGGGGTGTCTCTCTACTTAACTTTGGGCTTTCTTTGTTTGTGTCCTCTTTTCACACAAGTTACTTTCCGTTGCGCAATACCAACCTTTGTATTATTATTCCGGAATTTTTCACCAAAACAGGTCATGGAAATTTTTAATTTTTAAAATTGCACTACCCGTTTTACATTATATTATTTACAGCTTGGTTTTATTACAAATTACTGTTGTGGGAAAATTTTAAACTCTAATTTACATTTACGTGCCCATAAAAGGATAAATTTCGAGGACAATTATACGGATATTAATTCGTTTATAGTTTTGTCTTAAAGTGAACTGTGAGATATATTCTATATATGGGTATGTTACTTGATATTCAAATAATCATCGCGTTCATCACGTCTAATAAAGACAACTTTATGAGAGTCACGTGATAAGTCCCGCTCATTAAAACGGAGGATAAAAATCTTAAGATAGCGTGAGCGAAATAATGTACGGTTTGAATATCTCTTAAGCGTTAATCGAGTGTCTTGAGATCATTTAATACAATATCTGGTATCCCGTAATGTCCAATGACTCGAAAAAGGTGTTCTATAGGTATATAAGTGTACATAAATTCCCGAAAGATAAAAAAATACATGGAGAATCGGGTATATACACAGCATAAAGATGAGTTCGTTGATTTGCCGTTAGAGATGTCGTTCAAAATCACGGTTCGAAAGCTTCGAGTTATCGAGTTTGTGAATGGCTGATAAGAGTTGTGCCTACGTGGCTGCTCGTTTAACAAGACCAGAAAACTTTCGAGTCTTACATTGCCAGCCAGTAGAAATCGCACATCCAGAAGAAGAAGAAGAAGAAGAAGAAGAAGAAGAAATGTTGAAATGAATGAATAAAATGATGAAAAAAAATATCTGTCGCCCGGGATATAAGAACGGCAAAGAGATCTGACTTGTTAAAATGAGAATCGATAAACGATTTATTTTAGCGTATTCCATACATATCCCTTCTCGTCATCTTTTATATTCGCGATCTCTTTGTCACAGGGGTTTATATGATGAATAAAAAAAAAAAAAAAAAAAAAAGCTAAGAAATAGTTTTTTTCCTTCTTCTTTTTTCGATGAGGATAGAAACGAGAGGCGGATGTTGGAGAGTGGAATCGGCGATTTCTTACCAGGAAGCAAAGAGATCTAGTTGCGGAGAAAGTAAAGGAAGAGGGGGGCCTCCGGAGGGTTGACGGGGGACCGCCAGAAAGAAGAAACGAGGGATGTGAGTCAGTTACCGTGAAAGAATATCGGAAAACGATCTAGAGTGTTGTAGGTACCTTCGCCAAAGCGTCTTTTCCGTTTTCTTGGTCGTCTCTAGCTCCAGCTATTCGCTATCCGCAAAACTATTCTCTTGTCGGATAGTTCCTTTCTATTGATATCCCTTTTGTGGTTTTTTTTGCTCTTGGACATCACATGTTTATAAATGAGTCTAAAATTAGGTAAAAGGCGTAAAAAATTTCTCGGTGGTGGATTTTTTTATAAAAAGAAAAATTATAGAAAGAATTAGCACAGAAATAATTGATTTTTACTTTAGAATTAAATATCTAAAACTTAACTCTTTGCTAATGAGAAGATTCAGCGACCATGTGCCACCTGTTGGAAAATTTTGGAACTATTTTTGATCAAAAACTATATATAGGGCTTTCAGGCCATTTAAAAGCATAAAAACAAATTATTTTTGCACTTGATGAATAGCAAGTGAATGAAAAAGACATTTGCGGGGTAAAAAGGGAGAAAAGAGCAGAATCGCGTGAAAAACAGAAATATAAGCAAGAACAAGTTCTTATACCCGTGGATAGAAGATTTGAGAGCTCTGGAAGCAGAATAGAAGCATAGCATCCAGCATTACCAGCTGACACCGAAAAGTTTGTCCATTATCGGTAGCTGGAGCGACGTTGCTTAGGAGAAGCTTAAAGCTAACCATGCCAGTAAAGTTCCTTGAAAATGGAGTGAAATATCGAGTAACGATCCGCGGGACTTGTTTTCCTTCATTGAAAATTCCACAGAGGGCTTACACCGGTGTTCTCCTGAGTGTGAGAGACAGTAGGGGGCGTGGGGCGTGGGTGGACTGACAGGCCACCATCAACCAGTCAGTTGGCGAAAACACCTGATAAATTTAACCCGCTCCCTAGTCACTGGTACCCAGCTACTTTTTTACTCTATGCCACCACCGAAATCGCCGTACCAGCGGAAACTTTTTCTCCGCTGGCTTCGACGGGTTTTCAACTGTTGTTATTATTATACCAACCGCTGCTGTACAGTATGTACTGGTAAAAGTACAACGTTGCTAAAAACACCTCACAGTATTTTCAAAAAAATATAATATTGTCAATCACGATTGGAAGTGTAGGTAAATTGTTTTCATTGATTTTTTACTGAGATATTTTGAGATAAAGTCAGACCAATGCGTTGGTAAAATTATTTTAGTCCTAAAACTTGGATTTTTTGGGAGTCATTAATCTTGAATTTATTTTAAAATAAAGTTTATTAAAAATAATTATAATATCTAAAAACTAAATTTCTTATTTAATTTTAAAATAACATTTTTATAAGTATTGATTTTTAAATAAAAAGTTCTATTTTAAATTTAAATGTACTTATTAAAATACACCTGTTTTTTTTTTTTCTATCTAGAGTTTTAAAATAATTATCACGCTAGCCATGACGATTAAAACCAAAAAATCCAAAATTTTACGGTTTCTTCTCTCACAAATTAGTCATAGACCCATTTAAACAATCGTAACCGATACAAAGTAACATTTTAATCTAATCTCAGGAACCTATACCCAAAATCCAATATCTGTCAACAAATAAAAACTCTTAAAAATTGTTTATCCCCGGATTAGATACCAAACTTTATTACTGATAACATAAAATATCAAAATGTATAATTCCAACAAGCAATCAAAAGTTATATTACACCACGCCATAAATAAATTAGCGACTGCGGTTGATTGATTGCTGTTATACTTTGTTGAAAAAGTTTTAATTAATTAAAAAATAAAAAAAAAAAAAAATGAAAATTGAAAACAATTAAAAATCTTTAATTTCTAAATTTCCCGACGATTCACAAGAGGTTGTCGTTACAAACGTGTGTGGCTGGTTAATATCACGACTTAGAGAGCGAATAGAAGGCGATCTATCGACACAGATAGATGCAAAGCCTTAAGGAGAGACAAAGATAGCCAGAGTTAGCTCATATGTGTGTGGGGGGTACATAATAGGTATATACAACCAGCACAGGGTTAACGACAAGTAAAAGAGGAGCGCTTGCGCGAACGGTGACTTGACTACTACCGACGTCCCAGCTGACTGGCCGGTCCTCGGGCATTTCCGTGAGCCTTCGGGTAAAATCGGACTTTTGTTCGTGCACGAGAGTACCGGCGAGGATAGCTGAGCTGAAACTCTGCTGTCAGTTGGCGCTGTAACATCGTATAGTTAACGACGGTGCTGCTCTCGGACTACCATCTTTTGAGCACCGATAGTTCTTAATAAACGTTAACAACTCGAAGACGGACAAGATTATTTGTATTTTTATTATTAGAATATTTAAATAATTATTTTGAAATAAAACTTTTGAATAAAAAAAGTTTTTTAATTGAATTAATTATTAGAGACAGAGTGACGGTTTTTTATTCGCCTGGAAGCAACACGAGGCCGTCGGTTTTGTTAATTACATATTTGCCTTGCTACTTCAATTGACAGATGATGTAACTGGGGAAAATAGTTGCTGAATTTTTGTAATTATTGTAATTATTGTTTTTATTATTTAACCCGAGGAGGAATTTAACTTGCAAGATATATATTTGTACATATGTACTTGAAGTTGCATTGATACTGAGTTAAGATTTAATCGGTTACATGACAAAAAAGAGGACAACGTCAACTCCAAGAGCCACCGAAACGAGGTCAGATTCTTCTTCTTCTTCTTATTCTTCTGCAGACAGTAACCGGCGTTTACGTTTACGTTTACGTTTATGATTTTGTTTTTACCAACAATCTTTGTTTGTTTATTCGTCGTACAAAATAATTATTTTGTTGTGATAAAAAAAAAAAAACGTGATATAAACGGAGCAAACGAATATTGTAATAGTAATTTAAATGATAATTGTAGGGAAGAAAGGAAGAAAAAATAAATCGAAAAAGCGCGAGTGATTTTTCAATAATTAGTTTTCTTTTTGAGATTCGGTTTGTAAGACTTTGTCGTTTTGTTCCGCGTGTTAACGGTTCAGTGGAAACTGTGATACAGCCCGTAACATTTGATGACCTGTATAAGATGCTAAGACGGTTCTTCACTCATTTGCCTTCGCCTTGTTTTATGTGTTACTTGTTTTTTTATATTCATTGAAATTATATGTTTATATTTGTATATAATATTTATGGCTAGAGAGATAAATATATGTGGATACATATATTTATAAAGGTATTTGAGGACACTGTTTGAACATAATCAGCAAACACGGAGCTTAAAACTGGAGCGCTTGACTGGACGGACTCCAGCAGTGGAGAGTCTTCTGATCAAGAAAATCGGCGGGAAACGGTAAGATTTTATTAATCTTTTGGGAGACTAAAAGGATAAAAAAATTATCCTGAAATCAGAAAACAGAAAAAAAATCTGTTAAAAAATTTATTCACAGTTTTGTAAAATTTTTATAACAAATAATTTGTAAGGAAAATATAAAAATTTGCACTTATAACTTTTACAACTGAAATTTTCTTAATATTTTTCAATAAATAAAATTATTTCTTAAAGAAAGTTCGTAAATTTATGAATTATCATTAAATTTACAATTTTCATTCCACGAATTTTCGATAATTTTACTGATGACTTAAATTACTATCATTACGTGTCAAAAAGTATAATTTTTCATAATATCTTATCTAATCTTCTTTATTTCACACCGGCAACAACTGGACTTCCTCATTTACTTTTAGGTTAAATAATTTTCCAACAAAAATTACCTAATAGAATCATCCGAATTTTATTTTCCTACGAAAAAAAAATCCTGTAAAATAGATATCAGAAAAAGTTATAATAAATTACACGGAAAAAAAAAAAAAAAAAAAAAAAAACTCGAAAAATTACAGTTCAGAATGACATTTTTCTAAATTCAAACTTTGAATATTAATTTTCAGAGCTTTTAATGTAAATATTACATTCTACAATGTAATTTTTATAAAATCTGTAATAATTACAATTTAAAACTTTACATTATATATTGTAAAATTTTTCTAGTTTTCTTTTTTCCCTGTAAGCCTCCAATTTTTAAAAAATCAGATTGACAACAATGTAGATGAATACTTATTTTAGTAGATACCAGATACTGATATTAATCGGATAAGCACCATTAATATGTATTGAAATTCAAGTCTGATATTAATTTAATCGGCTTTTCATAAATATATAGGTACGTGCATACAGATATAACAGGGATATCAATATCTAGAGACAACAAATGCGTATAATGTCAATTGAATTTCCACACCGAGCGGCTCGAGGCTATCGAAAATACATTAATTACGAAACAATCATGCCTAACCGTCAAACGTCTAATTAATAATTGTAGCTGGCGTGACAAGCCCCCGTCTCCTGAAATTATCTCAGTCTTATCTCTGATATAATCCTCAAAATTCTATTAATAAATTCAATTACAATTATAAAACAACTATCTCTGTTTTTATCATCGTTGTTAGATATGTTATGTTGTATAATTACAATTACTCTTCTCAGCACGCGCGTTCCGTCTCTATTCAGGTTACGCCGAATATCCACGCACATTAACCTCCATTGTTTAATTAATATTATCATTATTGTTACTATCTAAACTATGGATTTATGTTAATAAATAATTAAACATGCTGGGATTAAATATATTTAAGCCCGGTAGCAATGTGTATAAATGTCCGGCACACAACTCCATAAATCACCTCACACACATCACCGATACGAATAACCGGGATATGTTGTGTATGAATATTGATTTTTTTAACGATCCGTTGGTATTATAGAGCACTAAATTGCGTGCCTCTCGCACGTTATACTCTCAAGGAATCATTTAGCGTGCATCTTTATACTCAATATTACTCTTTTTCTTTATTTACTCCAACATTTTCGTTACGTCATTCTTTATTGCAACATTGACTTTAGTTATTTTTGCTATTTTCATGAATACCGTTCAAAAACCTTTTTTATAAAAAAGGTCTTTTGTAATTTTTCCATAGTTTCAAATTATTTTAAATAGATCATTTTACTATTTAAAAATTATCACAAAAATTGTCAGAAGTAAAACTGGTTATTGTCGATAAAAAATAAAACCTCCGACTGTTAACATTTATATGTATTTTGCTGATGGTGAAGCGTTCGGTTTGTATTCGGAATAATAATAAAATTCAGGGAAAGATAAAAGAAAAAAGAATGGGTTGGTGGAGGAGTAGAGACAGTGTTGGGAGCAAGTTTACGCCTCTTGTCACTCGTATATACGCTTTAACCGGTGGCTTCCGTCTTTATGTTGTTGTAACACGCTTCGCGAATATCTTTTCACTTCTGTTGCTTTTTTTCAATATATAATAATAATAATAATAATAATAACTAGCAGCCTTGCAGTCACTATGTGACTTGTGAACTACAAATAAATAAAATTTTGCTTTATTAAATAATGATTTTTGTTAAATTGCACTGTATTTTCTTAAATATTGATGTTTTTTAAGATATAAGCTCATCCCGATGTTACACTCATCAAGAGCTCTCATTTGAGTACCCACATGCATTTTCATATATTTTTCATATATTTATATATATAATATATATAAATATATGAAAAATTGATGTGGGTACTCAAATGAAAGGTCTTGATGAGTGTAACATCGATATGAGCTTATATCTTTAAAAATGTCAATAGTTCACAAGATACAAGGTCATTTCTTAATTATGTATCTAGAGATAGAGCATTTTTGAATGCAGCCTAAATACTTATCGTCAAAAATTGATACAAAATTTTTCTTATTCTCTTAATAATATAAATTATTTTTATTGTTTGAAAAAATTCATTGAAAATAATAATAATAATAATAATAATAATAATAATAATAATAATAATAATAATAAGTAAAGGAACGGGAATAAAGCTGGTGCAGTTAGGATATAGTTTTCTTTATTGTCGTGACGGTAGGTCGTGCTCATCGGTGGAAGTTGTCCTCGGGTAGTTTTAGTTGTAGCTGTTACTGTAGTTTCTGTTTCTGTAGTGTAGTTTCTGTTTAAGAAAAAAAGGTAGTACCCGAGGAAGGTAGTACGGTGCATGTACGCCAGTATTTTAGTATAAGCTAAAGCCAAAGCCAAAGTTTAACCTGAAGCTGAAACAGAGATAGCTAGATATAGATACCGAATATAGAGACGGAAAGAGAAGAGAAGAGAAGCAGAAGCAGAAGCCACTCTGTGGAGAGATGGTCGATATCGTGTACAAGAGGTACACACAACATGCACGCGCTTGGTGATAACTCACCACGCATTGTTAACAGCCGCGGCGATGGTCTCTGCATTGTTGGGATTCTCCCGTTCCGGAACGTTTAGTTGGATGCCCAGGAAATCCTGGAGAAACGTCGAGAATCCACGACGATTATTCACTATACTCTTTAATATATTATGTACTATTTTATTTATTATTAGAATTAATATCTACGCCAGACACTGACCTAATATTGTAAAAAACTCCCTGCTTTATTCATTATTGATTTTAATTACCCTACATTTGTTCTTCTTTCAATTTTCATTCCTTTTAACAAAAATTTTCATTTGCAAATAATTTTTCTCTACAATAATGGTAATTTTTAAGCTTAAAAATAGCTTAAGGATCAATAAATTATAAATACATCAAAAGTAGCATTGACAGCTAAATAAGATGTAAAGAAAAAGGTTCCAGGGTCTTTTCCCTTCTTGGAACTGACAGACTTACTACCTGAGGTTATTTAAAACTTTTTTCCTAACCGTTCTTTGGTTATTTAAGAGTAATTTAGTCAAATAAATCACAAAGTTGCATCTTACATGCAGAAGTAAAAAAAAAAAAATGTATAATAGTTGTCGAGGGTGGAGAGTTAATTAAATGAAATATGTGTAAATGCAGATGTAAAGCACAACAGAGGAAGCCAAAATATTTGAACTTTTAATTAGAATGTAGGTTATTTTAAGTAATTTCTCACAACTTGTCATCTCGGAATTTTAACGTCGCGCTTGAATTACTGCGGCGACTTGTCGAGAGAAAGGAGTAAGATTTAACGAAAACTTTTTGATTACATTTGATAATAAATGGAATTCTCAGCAAGTCCATTTCAAATCTCTCAGTCACAATGCCACATTGCTGTTTCCTCTTTGCTCTCTTTTCTCAACTTTTTTCAGCTCTATTTTATTTAAGCCCCCGCGTGGCTCACCCACCCCGTCTTTTACTTTTTCATCCTCTTCTACTTTTGGTTTTCGCGGAGAGAGCGCACCGGTGTAGTGGGATTCAGTGAAAAAAAAAAAAAAAAGAAATGAATTTTTAAAAATAACGTGGAATTGTGTGAGGGTAAAAAAACGGAAGTGCAACCGCAACTGGAAAAGCGACAGAACTCGTTTGCCTACTTTGCATTTTATTGCGGCCGTATATTCAAACTTCCTGTCGTCTTCTCTTCATCTTTTAACTTGCCTTCACTCTTTGCTTTACTTTTTCTCCCTCGCCCCTTATCTTTGTGCTTCTTAATGTCACTGATTATTTTTATTAAATATCATCTATTATCTCTAATCATCACTTCTTAATTAATTCTTTAATCTTGTTTTATACCGATTAATTATCAGCCAATTAATCTCAATATTACACTTTTCAAACAACTCCTCTTATATACTGTAAATAATTTCTGGATGATTATTAATTGATTTAATCCTGCAGCAATAAATTTTTTATCTTTAAGTAATTAATTTTATTTAATTAAACCTTCTAATGTTAAAAAAAAATAATTTCCATGAAAATTAAGTTCAACGCTCTAAAATAAAATTTTTTATTCGCAGATTATTTAATTTTTTCACTCAGATTTAACATTAAAATGTTAACAGCGTAAAATCTTGAATAATTATTTAAATAATCTGAGCTGGAATATTTTCCTAGCACTAACCCAGAGAATAACTAATGTAATATTAGCACACTCGAAATATCAAAATATACGTTATTCACATGCACATATGTATATAAGGTTGGAAACGGATCTACATTTCCCTCTGTTTGTTATCGTTGGTTGGCAGCCGAGCTCGCTACTGTAGTGCCAGTCCCGGTAGCACCGTTTTGTTTATTGTATTAGCGAGTGTGTGCAGCGTGAGATTCAACGTAGTGGATTTTGCACACACCCACACACGTTATCGTCCTTAAAATCCTTCCTCCGGCATACCGAATAAATACACATCGTCATTTTTACCGTACGGATTTTTCCGGCATTACGATTTATAACGTTTATTATCGCCCGGCAGTCCCACTGTGCTAAAATCCATTTTAAATATAAAAATAATCCACAATGTCATGCCTCATGCCTCATGCCAACGCCGAAAATAGACACCGCATTGATAAAACAACTTGGTCCCATATTTCTATTTATTCAATCCTATTGTAAATTTTGTTTAATATTTTCTGTCTGTCCCGTTGTGTGAATATTTTTACACAAAAGGATTACTAAAATATTTTTTATATAAAATAATATTTTAAGTTTTAAAAAATTAATCATAATCATTTCATATCATTCTCACTAATAGTCAATTTATTACAATATGAATTTAGACTGAATTCGAAAATGTTCTATCTCTAGATACATAATTAAGAAATTACTTTTTATCTTGAGAAAAATTGACATTTTTAGAGATATAAGCTCATCCCGATGTTACACTCATCGAGACCTTTTATTTGAGTACCCACATCAATTTTTCATATATTTATATATATTATATATATGTATATATGAAAAATATATAAAAAATGCTTGTGGGTACTCAAATGAAAGCTCTTGACGAGTGTAACATC